>OX637592.1:4283227-4839479 GCA_951800085.1 Comarum palustre
CTCTCAATAATCTTGTAAGGGCCTATGTACCTCGGGCTAAGCTTCCCCCACGTACTACACCTTTTCAAGAGGACAATTTCAAGAATACCCAATCACCTACGTGAAACTCAAAATCCCTCCTTCGATTATCTGCATAGCTCATTTTCCTACTGATGGATCTGCAGCTAAATTCGGCATATTGGACATGTCCATCATGATGAAAATCTCATCTTTTCCCGCAACGGCTCTAACTAGCATGGACTTGCACTATGATGACTTGTTCTTGGCCAATTAATCTTTTCTATTACCTGATAATAAGAGAATATAAATAAAGCTATCATGGTAATGAAGCAACGAGCATGACAAGAAAAATGAGCAAAACACATGAAATCACAATGTACAAGTCCATCTCTGCATGTAGACCTACTCATGGCTATCAAAATTTGAATATCTGAACAAAACTGCAGGTCAAGTGTAACATGACCAAATCAGTTCTCTAAACATGAACACATCAGTTAACTCCTAAACAAAGCTAGTTTAACCTGAAAGCAGTCATCATTGGTTAGTTACAATAAAGATTTCATCTCGTAATGTCATATATGGCAATTCATAGCACTTAAAACTCTAATTCACATACAAGACACCATGTTGCCACATTATGGCGCTCTCATATCACCACATAAGGTGACACAGCGTCAAGACCACCTCAATATGGTCGAGCCATGGCATCTACACCACCACAATCTGGTCGAGCCAAAATTCAAACCCCTAAACGCATAGAAACGATCATTTGACCATCTAAATTACGTATTTTGGCCGGACCTTCAACTGAAAATAGTTTCAAATCGATGAGACGCAATCAGTCGTATAAAATTTACTGAAAAAGAACCCCCGAAGAAAGGGCTACCATAGGGAGAAAGAACGATAAATTGTGTTACCGCAACTATCAACACCTATACATTGGATGCCAGGAAATGTTTTAAATCCAATGTATTTTAGAGGAAAAGTCATGAGTGTTTGACTTGGATTTCGATTTATTTACCACGAGGTTTTTAAGGATTTTCAAGGTTATGGTTATATGTATTACTAGCTAGCATGGACCCTATCTAGATGGAGATGGTACATTCTCTGGATTGTAACTGGTCAGACCCTCTTCACCAATATATATATATATATATATATATATATATATATATATATAAACAAAAAAAATTAATTTATTTACAAGCTATTCACATATGTACTGAATTATGATGGGCAAAATATAGACATGGCACCGGATAGCTGGTCGGAAAGACCCTCCCGGATAGAGCCGGTCAGGTGCCTCTTCGGTGGTAGCTGGTCGGTTGGACCCTCCCTAATAGAGCAGGTCAAGGGACCCTCTCCGATTAAGTTGGTCGGTTGTTTTCTCGTGGTTATGGTGTTTTCTCGTGGTTATGCTAAGCCTCCACGAAGACTAGTCGGGTCGAGCACTGCAATCCCATGACCCACTCTATTCGGGAGGGTCCAACCGACTAGCTATCACCGAAGAGGGTCCTGACCTGCTCTATCCAGGAGGGTCATACTGACCAGCTACCACTGAAGAGGGTCAGACCTGCTCTATCCGGGAGGGTCATACTGATCAGCTTCCACCGAAGAGGGTCAGACCAGCTACTATCCAGAGAGGGTCCATGCTGTCATGCAATATGCATATCCATATCCTTTAAAATCCTTTAAAAACCTCGTGGGAAAATAAACCGAAAACCAAGTCAAAACTCCATGACTTTACCCTAAATACATTGGATTTAAAACATTTCCAGGAACCCAAAACCGGTTCTCTGACTTTACTTTAAAATCCTTAAATCCAAGAGCCAAGTTTCCCCTTTTTAAATTTCATCCCCCTCCATAACCCAAAACGGTGATAACAACAAAATCATATCTCGCAAAAATCCTTTAAAATCACGGGAAAGGTAGGAACCTCTTTCCCGGCTCACTTATCTTTAAAAAGTATAAAATTCCCATTTTCCCAAAATCATCGTAAAACTTAAAATGGAGGAAATCACATATAAAGGAGAAACTAATTAAAGTCTACTGCATGCATTATATTTAAAAATAAAGTCCACTCACAGATGCCGCTAGGTCTGCCGGCTACCAGAAGGCTGCTCAGCTCGAGGTCCCCCACGTCCTGTTCAAAATACACAAACAGGTCTTAATCCCACAATTAAAGTAAGGGCAACTGCAATAAATCTCTACCCTTAATGTTCATCCTTAACCACCTCTAGAAAAACGTGGGGAGTCGGCCTCTAATATCCCATTAGCGTAAAAGCTCTTAATTACACCCACACGCCTAGCCGGTACTTCCTAAATGACAGGTTGTCATTTAATTATCAAATTAATAAACCAAACCTTCCAAAATACTAAACATATCAAATAAATCACCCAAAATTAGAAACTGCCCTTCAATGGCCTTCTCTTAATTTTTACGATTTAATGGGCACGAAAAACAGCCCGAACAGTGGTGGCTCTGCCGCTAGATCCGCCGCAGGCAGAGAATACCAGTCAAACTCCGGCGACCTCCGATCGCCACCAAATTTTACCAGCAGCTTCGTCTCGTCAATTGGAACCACTTCCTAGTTCAACTCGAAGGCCAATTCGGCTTCTAACTAGGTCAATCGACAAAAAATCCAAGAACCTGAAATAAAATTCAATTCAAACTTCAATCCCTCAATTCTCTCTACACACTTCGAATCAAGCTACCAAATTCTAGGGATTAAAGCACTCATCAAACCCATCAAAACCATATATAGAACTCACCGAGAGGTGGCACGAGTAAGGAGAAATCCGGTGTCGATGAATAGTGTTCAGGCCGCACCTTTTCGCCGTAATTTCTCCCTAACTGCGGCGAGTTGGCTCGGGTGATTACCCTCAACTTCAAGGCGACGCAGCAGGCTTCAAATTGATACCTAGCAGGCGCCCTAACTCCACCGGACGAAGGAGAAATCCGGTAGAAAAAATCGGGTTTCAGGGAGAAATTCGATGATGAACAGTGATTTTCTACCTTTTTGACTTTTCACCGTTTTACCCCAGTAAACCACTATATATAGACTTTTCTCCAAATAGTAACTTTTGTTTTTTGACCATAAGTTCTTCATACGAACTCCGATTTAAGCGTGCTACGTGTCTACGAAGTCGTAACGACGCCCTCAACAACTTTCCCAAATTCCCGACTTAACGAAAAGTCAACTTTTTGACCTCTCACGGTAAAACGGTTACAACGAAATGGTTAAAGATGAAAGTAACTTGGGTAGTAACCGACCGTAAATTGATTCTAGGACCGGGATGTGACAATTCTCCCCTCCATATAAAAATTTAGTCCTCGAAATTACATACCTGTCATCCGAACAGATGGGGGTACTGCTGCCTCATCCGTGCCTCTGGTTCCCAAGTTGCCTCTTCTATCTCATGACTCCGCCAAAGCACCTTAACTAAGGGAATAGTTTTGTTCTTCACTACCTGCTCCTTCCAATCAAGGATCTTCACCGGCAACTCCTCATAAGTCAAATCCCTTTTTAAATTAACCGGTTGCTCCTGCAACACATGAGATGGATCGGCAATATACTTGTGAAGCATGGACACATGGAAGACATTATGTATTTTCGCCAAATCGGGGAGTAGGTCCAACCGATAAGCAAGTGAGCCAACCCTCTCAATAATTTCATAAGGACCTATGTACCTTGGGCTAAGCTTCTCCTGCTTGCCAAAACGAACAACTCCTTTCCAAGGGGATAGTTTCAGAAATACCCAATCACCCACTTGAAACTCAAGATCTCTCCTTCGGTTATCTGCATAGCTCTTTTGCCTACTCTGAGCTGTCTTTAGCTTGTACCGAACAACCTTGATCTTCTCATTTGTTTCATGAATCCAGTCAGGACTACACAACTCTCTTTCACCAATTTCATTCCAACACAAAGGTGTACGACACTGCCGTCCATAAAGTGCCTCAAAAGGAGACATACCAATGATAGAATGATAGCTATTATTGTATGCAAACTCCATCAATGCTAAGTTCTTGTCCCAACTTCTTGAAAACTGCATAGCACACGACCTCAGCATATCCTCTAAAGTCTGGATAGTCCTTTCGGACTGCCCATCGGTCTGAGGATGAAAGGCTGTGCTGAATTGCAATCTGGTGCCCAACGCTGCTTGTAAAGCTCTCCAAAACCTAGAGACAAATCTAGGATCTCGATCTGACACTATAGTCTCCGGCACCCCATGAAGTCTCACAATCTCATTAACATACAATTCTGCCAATCTATCCAAAGCATATTTCTTGTTCACCGGCAGAAAGTGCGCTGATTTGGTTAATCGATCAACGATCACCCAAATACCATCATGTCCATCTCGGGTACGTGGTAAACTAAAGACAAAATCCATGGTAATGTCATCCCACTTCCACACAGGGACAGGCAAAGGCTAAAGCAAGCCAGCAGGCTTCTGTCTCTCAATTTTTACTTGTTGACAAATCAAGCATCTACTCACAAAACCCGCAATCTCTCTCTTCATATTCGGCCACCAATAATGATTCTTTAAGGTCTTGTACATTTTAGTGCTACCAGGATGAGCTGCATATGCTGAACTATGAGCTTCCTCCAAAATTTCCAACTTAAGTTCCTCATTCCTTTTTAGAACGCAAAGTCTGTTCTTGAACGTCAATGTTCCATCTTTTCTAACCGAGAAATCCACCGTTGTCCCATCCAGTGTCCGCTCAATAACCGCACTATTGACTGATCATTATATTGTGCCTCTCGCACTTTATCAATTAAAACTGGCCTCACTTGAAAATTAGCCACCAAAGCTTCAACTTTATCTTCCTAAAGTTCAAAACCAGTAGCCCGCAACTCGTAGAGAAGCGGAACCCGAACCGCCCTCAAATGAGCCAAAGAGACGGAAGGGTTGCGGCTAAGTGCATAGGCCACTAAATTGGCCCTTCCTGGATGATACTCAATAGAAATATCATAATCTGCCAGTAGCTCTATCCATCTTCTCTGCCTCAGATTTAAATCCCTCTGAGTAAACACATAACGAAGGCTCTTGTGATCAGTGAAAATTTGACACTTAGCTCCGTACAGATAGTGTCTCCATAACTTTAGCGCGAAAACTATTGCTGCAAGCTCTAGATCATGGGTGGGATAATTTCCTTTGTGTAACTTCAATTGCCTAGAGGCATAGGCAATTACTCTCCCATGTTGCATCAATACACCACCCAAACCTTGTCTAGATGCATCACTATAAACCACAAACTCACCACTATCGTCAGGTAATGCCAAAACTAGAGCACTAACCAAACAGTTCTTTAATTCTTGAAAACTCTGCTCGCAGTTTTCACACCATTCAAACTTCACACCTTTCCTCGTCAATCTGATAAGAGGAGCCGCAATTTTGGAAAAACCTTCCACAAAATGGCTGTAGTACCCAGCTAGACCCAAGAAACTCCGTATCTCCTTTACACTAGTGGGTCTCCTCCAACTCACAACTGCCTCTATCTTTTGGGTTCCACACTAACACCTTCGGCCGTCACAATGTGGCCCAAGAACCCCACTTTATCTAGCCAAAACTCACACTTGCTGAGCTTTACGTACAACTAAGCCTTTTTCAAAGTCCGTACGACCAACCTCAGATGTCTTGCATGTTCCTTTGCATTCTTAGAATAAACCAGAATGTCATCTATGAACAAGATCACAAATCGGTCAAGATATGGACCAAACACCCTATTCATGAGGTCCATAAAAGCTGCAGGTGCATTGGTAAGCCCAAAAGCCATTACCACAAACTCATAATGGCCATAACGTGACCGAAAAACAGTCTTGGGTATGTCATTCTTCCGAATCCGCAACTGATGATATCCCGAACTCAAGTCAATCTTTGAAAAGAATGTTGCCCCTCTCAATTGATCAAACAAGTCGTCAATACGGGGCAAGGGATACTTTTTCTTCATAGTAACTTGATTTAGCTTCCTGTAATCCACACAGAGTCTCAACGTACTATCCTTCTTCTTAACAAACAACACCGGGGCACCCCAAGGAGAGGAACTTGGTCGAATAAATCCCTTATCTAACAGCTCCTGCAATTGATCGAATAAATCCCTTAATACCCCTGTCAGTTTTCAATATAACAGACTACCATTTTAACTTTTACGGTTTTACAGTTTTACCCGAGTTACTATTTATTACTTGATTATTACTATTTACCGGTTGACTGTTAGTATTTACCGGTTAACGTTTACTATTTACAGTTTGATTGTTGACTTTTACTATTCCTGTTTGACCGTTGGCTTTTATTATTCATAGTTGACTTTTGACTTTTACCTTAGAAGACTAATTTTTACGTTTTTACTGCTACTGTTAAATGGTTTAAAAGTGTTGAAATTAAATAGGCGACGAAAAGATGTAAGTACCGAATAAGTAATAATCTTGATTCTCGCCCGGTTCAAGAATCGAGACATCAAATAATTAGATTCTAGTGTCTGAGAAAATAAACTGAAGGTTTATCGAGTTTACCGAGTCTTGGTCAACTTTGACCAACTCAGTAGAATTAGTCAATTTATTTGTCAGTCCATGAATGACTTGGTCAACCCTAAAGTGAACCTTTGATCTTTCCTGGACAAACTAGGAAAGTGGGTAGTTGACCATAGAATGACCGTTACGTTTCTACTTTCGGCTTGTTTGGTCGTTGACTTATCTTTTGACGGATTCAGGATTTCGTTTGCACTCAGAGCTTGAGGATTGAGACTTGGAGCAAGAGGATTTCAGCTTCGTCATATCAGGTATGTCAGGACCCACCCCGGGTTAAAACCCCTTTAACCCAAAGTAAATCCTACGGGGACCACCTCAAGGGAACTTCTTACCGAAACCCCTTGAAATGGACAACCCATCCTACAGACCAACTTAGCACTTCCATGAATAATTTAAATCACTCCCGACACCTAGAGCCATCCTGCTCCCCAAGTCACAACTACGCTTTACTATCTTATTCCACTATCATGGTTGGGGTAATAAGTACAATCTACGTGGAAGTTAGACCTAAAACACTAAGTGAGCAACAACGGATTAATTAGCTATGCCTTGACTTCGGTACACGCGACCTCCTCTCCGGAACCCTGCAACACTGGGCATTTGAAAACGAAGGGCCCAAGGGAAAACATTTAAAAACAATATTAGCGTGTGTGGACGAAAATCAAATATTAAAAGGTAAAAATCTTTTCATGCTTTCCCTTTGATTTTCCAAACTTCACATGCATGCAACCAATAGGAAATGAATAAATAAATCATAAAACAAATCCCTTGGCTCAAATTCATAATTTCAAGATGTGGGGTATTAACCTCAACCACGAGAAAAACAACCGACCCGTTCTACCATGAGAGGGTCTATTGACCAGCTCATCGGAGAGGGTCCCATAACCCGCTTTATTCGGGAGGGTCCAACCGACCAGCTACCACCGAAGAGGGTCTTGACCTGCTATATCCGGGAGGGTCCTACTGATCAGCTACCACGGAAGGGGGTCAGACCAGCTACTATCCAGAGAGGGTACCATCTCCATCTTGAGAGGGTACCATCTCCATCTAGAGAGGGTCCATGCTTGCATGCAATACATATAACCATATCCTTGAAAATCCTTTAAAAACCTCGTGGTAAAATAAATCGAAAACCAAGTCAAAACTCCCATGACTTGACCTCAAATATATTGGATTTAAAATATTTCAAGGAACCCAAAACCGGTTCTCTGACTTTACCTTAAAATCATTAAATCCAAAAGCCAAGTTTCCCCTTTTAAAAATAATCCCCACCATATTCCGGGAAAATCCTTTAAAATCACGGGAAAGGTAGGAACCTCTTTCCCGGCTCACTTATCTTTGAAAAATAATAAATTCCCAATTTTCCCCAAAATCATCATAAAACTTAAAATGGAGGAAATTCTTAAATAAAGGAGAAACTAAATACAATCTATTACATGCATTAAATTTAAAATAAAAGTCCACTCACAGACTGAGGCCTTAGCCTGACGAAAACCCGAAATCCGCTCAAGCCAAGTCTCCACAACACGAGCCTCTTCGCGGGGTTCTCGAGCGGAGGTCGTGCGCGTACAAGAGTCGAGGCATAGTCGATCAATCCGTTGCCGCTTGAAATTCTTTAGGGTAATCATCTTTGTAGACTGCTCTGACTAACCCAGTTTAGCTAATTAAGTAGGTTAGGGAGCAGGATGCCTTCATGAGTTAGGGTTTGTTGTTAGATACTCATGAAAGTGCTGAGTTGGTATGTAGGAAGGGTTGGCCATTTCAAGGAGGTTTCGGTAAGAAGTTCCCTTGAGGTGGTCCCCGCAGGATTTACTTCGGGTTAAAGGGATTTAACTCGGGGTGGGTCCTGACATTCACCAATAACTTAGGAGTCCTTAAAATAAATCTTAGACCTTATCCGGCAATAATCGATGGTCGGAATAATATTTAATTATCCGCCAATAATACTAAACTAGAAAATTCCAAAACATAACCAAAACTCTTCCAAAAATTACCAAATTTAAACCATAGACTCCTCACAATATATACTATTTAATGGGCATGAAAAACTGCCAAAAAGTGGCGGCAACGCCGCCAGCTCTGCCGGTGACGGCGACTGCCGGCCAAAATTCCGGCAACCTCCGATCGTCACCAAATTTTACCAGTAGCTTCGTCTCGTCATTTGGAACAACTTTCTAGTTCAACTTGAAGGCCAAATCGGCTTCTAACTAGGTCAAATACGTGATGAACAGTAAACCAGAAAATTTACACTTCAAATCCTCAATTCTTTCTACACATTTCGAATCAAGCTACCAAATTCTAGGGGATTATAGTACTCCTAAAACCCATCCTATCCATATAAAGAACTCAACAAATGGTGATCTAGGGAGGGAGAAATTCGATCAAGAACAATCACTGTACACATGATGAACAAATCGGAATTTCCCCCTATTTATGGCAAGTTAGGTCGGAAAACTTACCTAGGAATGAATTAGACTCGGAGGCCGAGCTTTTAGGACCGGTGCGGCGGCGAGAGGTGGCCGGACGGCGGCGCTGTGGCGCGCGCAAATTCAGGTAGACTTTCGGTCGAGGGAGAGAGCAAGGGCCGGGTGAAAAATCTGATTTTTCACCCCGGTAACTTATATATAGCCATTTTACCGCACAGTAACTTTATACTTTTGTTTATAACTTTCCCATACGAACTCCGATTTGAGCGTGCTATGTGTCCACGAATTCGTAACGACGCCCTCTACAACGTTCAAGAAGGAAGTTTTCCCAAATTCTTGACTTAACAAAAAGTCAACTTTACGATCATTATACGGTTAAACGGTTACTTTAAATGGTAAAAGACCAAAATAACCAACCGTAAAATAATTCTAGGATTGAGATGTGACAATTCTCCCCACCTTATAAAAATTTCGTCCTCGAAATTTCTATACTCGAAGTCCAACACAGTGGGGGATAGTACCACTTAAAATAATAATATTGTTCTCAAATATCAACTCCTTTCTGAGAACTCTTCTGAATCGCCTCACGAATAGAATTGTCAAAACCCTAAACACCTGCCCTTTACCATCAACATCCTTACCGATCCTCCTTATAAGCCAATTTCCAGTACTCGCTATAAAGCAAACAATTAATAAACCGAACCTCGCACTTCTTGCTACATTAAAACACTTGTGGTTCCCAGAACTGTTACTCTATCAAACCTCAATTCACATAGGGTTACCACTTAATTAACCACAGCCTCTAACTTGCACTCTGCAGTCAAGTTCGCACTCTCCCAGGACACCAACAAATCAGCCACAAACTCAATCCAACATGTGGCCAATACCATATGTCCAAAGAATAGTTTCAACCAATTACCTTAACACTGGGTGATGGACAAATTACCTCTCAAGTCATACAGAGATTAGCATGTGGTCTCACCACACCATGATATCTATTTGGGAACGTCGCCCATTTTTGACAATCTGCTCACCAAACGCAAATTCTAATGAGAAATACTCTCTAAAACAACCGGGAAACTCCTTTCCCGAAATCATCAAAAAGGTAAAAGCTCGTTTGATTCTGATTTCCAGTACGAATACGAACCGTGAAAGCGTGGCCTATACGAACCGTGAAATCACCATAAAACATAAAATGGAGGAAATTCATAAATAAAGGAGAAACTAAATACAATCTATTACATGCTTTTGTTTCTGACACCCGACCAGTCTTCTCGGGTCAAAACAAAAGCATCTGAAGTCTTACTGTGTATCACTATGATTTTCTCTTGAATCATTGATCAACTGAATCACCGAATTCTTACTGTACTCCATCTCATTTATCACACTGCCTATCACTGATCCACCAACTGTAATCCTCGCGAAAATCACTATTGTTTTTCACGAAAAGATAAACAATTCTATCATGCGCTAAAAACATCCTTTGGCAACAATTCCCTATTGCCTAAGCCAGATTATAACCACTCAAAGGCTTGTCTACGTCTTTCCACTCACTGGAAACAGCTAACCCAAACGAGAACAAAGTTTGTTACCATCACCTGGTTCGAACCTCATGACGTCAAGCAACAACTTGACATCAAACTACTCAATAACTCAGCGTCAAAGCCAATCGTTAACACGCTATATCTCTAGTATTCACCCATACTTATAGCGATCAGCTAACCCTCCAATCGTACCGAATGAGGATTTCGTGCCCTGTAAACTGCAGGAACCCAAAATTCTAAATGATAAAATACTTCGCATGCAGAATCAAGGCTCACGATAATCCAAGAAGAAATCCATAGCCAAATCGAATCCCGTGAACTCTTTCTTCTTTCAAATATGTCACAAGATCCGATTCATGTTTTTCGTCGTATGAGCCTGATGAATAACAATATTTTTACTGCACATGACCGCTAAAATGATCTCTATTGTCTACATCAAACAATATCTTAAAGATATGAAACATGAAAACAGCGCTGCAACCAAAATATCCAATTCTACAGACATAAGGACCCAAAAGATTTACTTCTCCAAGAAAGTTAAACGCAAAACTACATTAAACTCTCCTTAACCGTCTACTCTAATAAGACTAGTTGGGATCCCTCACTTCTCAAATAAGAACTACAACTCGTAAGACTCAGTTGACGTCTTAAATATAAGAACAATCAACTTAAAAAGTCTCAAGAAGTAGATACTACTCCTTGTCACTACGCTACTCTTGCCCATCACATAAAGGAGTTATATTAACTTAAATGGGGCAATAGCGAGACATCAGTCCACTCGATGAGAAGCCATGAGTCTTATCGTTCTCCACGTTGAGCCTAGGGTGACGCACAGCTGCGAAACCCAACTTCATTTAAAATCTTGATCCAGAGAAAACGTCAACAAGACCACAGTTCCAACGTGATTGTCAACTTTACCAGTATCACTGAGCCTGGACAACCACCAGCTTCCTTTTACTTCAAGCGACACTTTCTATAATCTCCAACGTCGTATCACTGACTGGAAGGCACAATTCCTATTCTATCTCCGTTACTATTCATAAGTCAGACCACTGACCAAGATTCGATGACAGATACTCGAATCATATACGCCTCCTAGGTGCCTCTACTTCCCGCAATAACATTCTCTCTTGGAATTCTACCACACTACACGTGCGACGAACACCAAATCACTTTTTATTAGACAAATAGTTTCCACTTGGGAACTATCATCACCAACAAGGTTTTGCCATCTTCCAAGTCTGATACCTCGGCAAATGTCAAATTCTACATCCACTCTCGGCTCCAGCTCGAGAGGAAATCAAATTTCAACTTCCACTCAAAAGTCTTGTACCGCGCCGACAAATATTAATAGTCTAATTGAGGCAGTAACCAAAACCATACTTCAACATCATGATTTGGTCAATTGTTGTAACTCATATTGATGACACAACCATAAACACAATGACCTCACGGGTCAATCTTGAATCAGCATGGGATTCCACCACAATACGATCCCTATAAGGATCTATGCTCTACTTAACAATAAATTTGTCATCTTCACTAGTGAATCTCTTTATAACCCTTGACTCATGATACTTCTTGAGTCAATAAAGAAATCATTTCCCCTGCCCTCACAGTTCATACTCGCTATAAAGCAAACAATTAATAAACTGAACCTCGCACTTATTGCTACATTAAAACACTTGTGGTTCCCAGAACTGTTACTCTATCAAACCTCAATTCACATAGGGTTACCACTTAATTAACCACAGCCTCTAACTTGCACTCTGCAGTCAAGTTCGCACTCTCCTAGGACACCAACAAACCAGCCACAAACTCAATCCAACATGTGGCCAATACCATATGTCCAAAGAATAGTTTCAACCAATTACCTTAACACTGGCTGATGGACACATACTCAACATGTGATGACCTCTCAAGTCATACAGAAATTAGCATGTGGTCTCACCACACCATGATATCTATTTAGGAACGTCACCCATTTTTGACAATCTGCTCACCAAACACAAATTCTAATGAGAAATACTCTCTAAAACGACTGGGAAACTCCTTTCCCGAAATCATCAAAAGGGTAAAAGCTCGTTTGATTCTGATTTCTAGTACGATGACACATTGAGCCTAGGGCTACGGGGACCACCTCAAGGGAACTTCTTACCGAAACCCCCTTGAATAGACAACCCTTCCTACAAACCAACTCAACACATCCATGAATAATTTAAATCACCCCCAACTCCTAGAGTCATCCTGCTCCCCAAGTCACAACTACGCTTTACAATCCTATTCAACTATCTAAGTTGGGGTAATCAGAGAAGTCTACATGGAAGTTATACCTAAAACACTATGTGAGCAACAACGGATTAATTGGCTATGCCTCAACTTCGGTACGCACAGCCTCCTCTCAGGAACCCTGCAACACTGGGTATTTGAAAACGAAGGGCCCAGGGGGAAACATTTAAAAACAATATTAGCGTGAGTGGACGAAAATCAAATATGAAAAGGTAAAAAATCTTTTCATGCTTTCCGTTTGATTTTCCAAAATTCACATGCACGCAACCAATAGGAAATGAATAAATAAATCATAAAATAAATCACTTGGCTCAAATCCATAATTAAAGATGTGAGGTATTAACCACAACCACGAGAAAACAATCGACCAGCTCTGCCGCGAGAGGGTTTATTGACCAGCTTATCGGAGAGGGTCCCATGACCCGCTCTATTCGAGAGGGTCCAACCGACCAACTACCACCAAAGAGGGTCCTGACCTGCTCTATCCGGGAGGGTCCTACTGACCAGCTAGAACTGAAGAGGGTCAGACCAGCTACTATCCAGAGAGGGTACCATCTCCATCTGGAGAGGGTCCATGCTAGCATGCAATACATATAACCATATCCTTGAAAATTCTTTAAAATAAATCGAAAAACAAGTCAAAACTCCCATGAATTTACCCCAAATACATTGGATTTAAAACATTTCCAGGAACCCGGAACCGGTTCCCTGACTTTACTTTAAAATCGTTAAATCCTTGAAAAATAATCCTGTCAGGACCCGCCCCGAGTTAAACCCCTTTAACCCGAAGTAAGTCCTACGGGGACCACCTCCCAAAGAAGATTCTGCCGAAATTTCGACATAGTCTCCCTTGAAAAGTGGACAACCCTTAACCTGCAATAAACCCAAGAACACTTCTAAAACCAATAACCATCCGATATCTCCTGGAGCCATCATGCTCCCAATGGACAAACAACCTCCACAAGATACACATCTAATTAAAATTTCAACAAAAGGTTCAACAACTCCAATTTAAAAGCTACATAGGGTTCCAGATCCCTAGGAGTTCACCAACAAATAAAACTACCTGATGTGTATCAGAGCGTCTAAGAATAAATGAAAACAGTTAACTCGGAACCTACTGATAGTTCAGAAAATGGCGGTAACTATGCTTGGCCTCCACGTAGACTAGTCGGGTCGAGCACTGCAATATGGGCATTTAAAACGAAGGGCCCAGGGGAGAAACATTGAAAACTGTTAGCGTGAGTGGACAAAAATCAAATATAAAAACTCTACTTTCTTTAATGTCCTCCCTTAGAGTTTTGTAAGAAAAACCTTATGCACGCACATCACAGACAATGAATAATTAAATCATAAAATAATTCCCTTGTCTCAAATCCATAATTAAATGTGTGGGGTATTAACCTCATCCACGAGAAAACCGACTCGCTCTATCATGAGAGGGTCTATTGACCAGCTCATCGGAGAGGGTCTCATGACACGCTCTATTCCGGAGGGTCTAACCGACCAGCTACCACCGAAGAGGGTCCTGACCTACTCTATCCGGGAGGGTCATACTGACCAGCTACTATCCAGAGAGGGTACCAACTCCACCTGAAGAGGATCCATGCTAGCATGCAATACATATATATCCATATCCTTTAAAAATCCTTTTAAAAAAACCTCGTGGGAAAATAAAACGAAAACCAAGTCAAAACTCCCTAACTTTAGCCCCAAATACATTGGATTTAAAACATTTCCAGGAACCCAAAACCGGTTCTCTGCCTTTACTTTAAAATCCTTAAATCCAAGAGCCAAGTTTCCCCTTTTTAAAACTCATCCCCCTATATAATCCCAAAACGGTGATAACCATTAAAAACCATAATCCGGGAAAATCCTTTAAAACCACGGGAAAGGTAGGAACCTCTTTCCCGGCTCACTTATCTTAAAAATATAAAATTCCCTTTTTCCCAAAATCACCGTAAAACTTAAAATGGAGGAAATCACATGTAAAGGAGAAACTAATCAAAGTCTACTGCATGCATTATATTTAAAAATAAAGTTCACTCACAGATGCCGCTAGGTCTGCCGGCTACCAGAAGGCTGCTCAGCTCAAGTTCCCCCACGTCCTGTTCAAAATACCACAATTAAAGTAAGGGCAACAACAAAAATGGAGCAACTTGATAGGAGCATTTATGTGACGTTTTATAGTGTTTAATATTATAGTATTTTGGCCATATTTCTTATTTATCTTAGTTATTTATTTGATTTCTCGTAATTCGTAGGTTTCGGGAGCAAATATGGAGAAGTTGGCTTAATTCGTGATAAAGGAAGGAGTTCCAATCACTTGAGGAAACCTTGATGGACAAGGAAGACCGAAGTATTCACATTTTAATTTATTGGGCTTTTCCTTGGAAGTTAAGAAGTCCACGACCATTAAGGAAGTGTCTATGTCACGCCCCGAACCTTATAATTTCACTGCGAGTTACCTTCCTTCCGTTATCCGTGAATTTACGGTGTCGACAATAAAGTTTGAACAATAAAATTAACCGTCGGAATTGTTGACGGTAATTTAAAATTATCGGGGATTTTTATTGGGGTAAATTCCGGATTTGAACGAAGAAAAATTTAGGGGTTCTGTGTTTTTTTTAAAAAAAAAAAAAAAAAAAAAGAGTTTCCTTGTTTGGAAACTTTCCCCTTTTATCCGGTTTCCTTTCTCTCTTTCGCGTCACTTTCCTTCTCTTTCTTTCTTTTCTTTCTTCTTCTCCTTCGCGTCGTCCTCCTCTCTGGGTCAGTGCGCACCCTCACTGTGCTCCGCCACCACCGGCCGCCGTGGGGCGCGTGACTGGCCTCCCTAGAATCGGTGGAGGTCCAGCAACTCAGCAAGTGTTTGGATTGGGGCAGCGCCGCCGCGTGGAGGGAGAGAAGACCCTCCGAAAAGCTGCTGGGTTTTCGGGTTCCGGTCGGGTCAGGCCTCTGTGCCGTCGCCTGCCGCTCTCAGCCGGTCCACAGGCCACCTCTGAGCCTTCCAAAGTCGGAGCGCCGGTCGATTACAGCCTAGGTGAGGGATTCAATCAAGAATTCCAAAGTTTGGGAATTCTCTACTGTTCATTGTGATTTGTAGGTGTTAGGGTTGGTTTTGGTTGTTGTGATGTAAAGGGAAGTTGTAGGGGAGGTGGAGAGGAGCCGGAAGATGGCCGGAGATCGCCGGTCGGAGGCCAAATGGCCGGTGACCGGATTTCACTGTTCACAGGGGCATTTCTGTCATTTACTTGAGAAATTACTTTTGACAGTTTGGTAATTGAGTTAGGATTAAAGGTAAAAGTATTTCTAAAATAATTTGGAGGTAAAAGGTGATAATTGTGGAGAATTGGAAGTAATTGGATTATAGAAATTAAGGTATATGAAACATGGTGGAGGTGGGATTAATAGCCGAGTCGATTAGGTTTCGATTATTATTCGAAATGTCGTTTCGGTTCGGAAAAAGAATTACATGTTCTCGTTGGTCGGGATTGACCGAAGATTTCTAAGAGTATACAAGAATTAAGCTAGTTTAATACGGAGTTTATACTAATGTCTCCGGAGACCCGACTTTACGATTTGAGATAATTAACATATTTATTTTATTAAACAGGACGTGAGGATTTACGTTCCGGGGAGGCACAGGATCGCTCTCAGGGCTAGTCCCTTTTCTGTGAGTGGACAGTTTACTTTTAAATGAATGCATGCCCTATGATTGATTTATTTGCAAGATTTATATGATTGTTTCGAGTACGATATGTTCCTCGGGTGCTCGGATTTTATATTTGGATTTCTGCTTATATGTCGTGAAATAGATATAATTAATAGTTTGGGAAGAGTATTCGAGAAAAGTATTGTTAGGAGTTTCCTTTATGGGTTGTCCGATGATTATGCTAGCTAGAGTAGCGTGAAGGCGCTACTAGAGCTCTTAGCTCCGACCCTAGCCTGAGAGGTCAGGCAAATTACGTAGTGCACTATGAGGGTTGTCCATCACCACCTACCTAGAGCTCTTAGCTCCGACCCTGGTCTGAGAGGACAGACACGCCTGAGATGTCAGGTGGATATTCTAAGGGTTGTCCATCACCACCTACCTAGAGCTCTTAGCTCCGACCCTGGTCTGAGAGGACAGACACGCCTGAGATGTCAGGTGGATATTCTAAGGGTTGTCCATCACCACCTACCTAGAGCTCTTAGCTCCGACCCTGGTCTGAGAGGACAGACACGCCTGAGATGTCAGGTGGATATATTAAGGGTTGTCCATTACCGTTTTATATAGCTAGCATAGCGTGAAGGCGCAACCAGAGCTCTTAGCTCCGACCCTAGTCTGAGAGGCCAAATTTATTGTGTTTGTGAATAATACTCTTCCCATAATCTTTATTGGTTTATATTATCATGCATTTGTGGAGATTTTAGAATTTGGGCATGCATAAATGTTATTTTAATAAATAAATCTTTGGGAGAGCATGAAACATTGGTTTTAATTATTGTGGTGAATTTTTAGTGTTTCATGTATTATTTTCGTCCACTCACTCTAACGTTTTACATGTTTCTCCCCTGGGCCTTTGTTTTTCTTAAAATGCCCAGACTGCAGAGTTCGGCCAGCAAATTAGGAGGCGCATAGTGGTTACCTCTCCACACCGTTTTCACTAGTAGGTTTCTGAAAACCTACAAGTGCTCTTTTCCTCCTTTGTATTAGAGCTCTGATAACCTGGGTATATTATTACTATGTTTCGGGGTAGAGTACGAAACTTATTCATTATTCCAGGAATTTCGGATATTTATTAAGTTGAAAGATGTTTGTGATTGTGTTATGTTATTGTGTTTGTATTTGTGGAGGTGGTTCTGTGTTGTTGTGAGCAGGTTGGATTTTATAAGGAGGGGGATGAGATTATAAGTGTACTGCATGTGTTTACTTTGATTTTTAGGTGAAGGGTTACTCACTATTAGGGGACATTATGTCGAAATTTCGGTAACTACCCTTTTAGGTGGGTCCCGCAGGAGTCATTCGGGGATTTACTGGGAAATCTCGGGATGGGTCCTGTCATTGGTATCAGAGCACTAGGTTATTCGATTCCTTTTCTATATGTCACTGCTTATGCCTTGTGTGAAACTAGTATCTATAGAGTGATGGACCGACCGCGGCGGATCCATCAGCATTTATGCTTAAGATACGAAGTGATCATCAGGTATTTGCAGTAGCTATTACGGTATTATGTGTGATACATGGTACTAAACTTCTTGGTTTCAGGTTAATTATGCGCCGAGCACGTGGCCGAGCTCGTAGGGAGAATCTTTCCCCTCCACCGGAAGAAGAAAACCCTCTTCCTCCTCCTAGAAGAGGAAGTGAGGAGTCAGCTACTATGGGAGCGGGTTTGTTAGAGCGGTTAGTGCAGGGTATCCGCTCTGGTATGAGTTCTGAGCTTAACTATGAGAAGGCCCGCAAGCATGGTGCTAGGGTGTTTACCCATGCTAGTGAACCCATGGAAGCACTCAGTTGGTTGGAGGAGACCGAAAAGATGTTTCGAATAGTAAATTGTCCAGAGGAAAGGAAGGTGGTGATAGCTACACAGTTCCTGGAGAGGGAAGCTTGGCATTGGTGGCTTGATGTAAGCCGTAGAGTGGGTGATGCAGCTCCGCAGATGTCCTGGGAGCAGTTTTCCGCCCATTTTAAGGAGCGTTATGTCAGTCGAGCACACATGAACCGCATGAGGGAGGAATTTCTAAATTTGAGGAAGAGTGATGACATGTCGGTTTCGGCGTTTGAGCAGCGTTTTAGGGAGCTGGCCTATTACGTTCCTGAGTTGGTAAAGACGGAGCAGGATAAGGTCTATCAGTTTGTTAGGGGCCTTGGTGGTATATACACTACTCAGATGACGGCTGTACCATATGCATCATTCATGGAGGCAGTGATGGCTGCACTTAATGTTGAGGCCCAGCAGTTTTCTTATGGCCGGCTTTCAGATGTTGGGGTTGCCCGTCGGCTTTCAGATGTTGGAGCTGCGGGTTCCGGCTCAGCTAGAAGATCGTTGACGAGGTCTAGTTCAGTATCCTCTGCTGGGAGTGGCTTTGGTAGCAGCACAGGATCCAGGTCAGGGTTCCGAGGGAAGCTTAAGAGTTTCTTCAAGAGGTCCTCTAGGGGGTTTAGAGGAGGATCTAGCTCTCAGAGTGGGTCATCTGGAGGTCAGAGTGCGCAGCAGAGTCAGAGACCGCCCCAGAGTTTTCAGCAGAGTCAGGGGTTGCATAGTCAGTGCTATCAGTGTGGGCAGACAGGTCATTTCAGGAGAGATTGTCCTCTTTTGAGTCAGGGAGCAGCATTGGCACCTACCCAGACTATGGGGCAGACGCATTCCGGTACTGTTAGTAGTGGTACCCCCTCTGTGACACAGACTAGAGGTGGCTCACAGCAGAGCAGAGGTAGTAGAGGCCGTCCTACCACACATGCGAGACTGCATGCCATGACTCAGCAGGAGGGCCGCTCTTCTCCAGATGTTATTATTGGTACGTTATTAATTTTTGGCCGACCCGCTTTTACATTAATAGACCCTGGAGCGTCACATTCCTTTATGTCCAGTAGATTTTCCATACATGCCAATGTGCCGTCATTATCACTTCCTGGGGAGTGGCACGTGTCCTTGCCTTCCGGGGATGTGATGAAGATAGATTGGGTATTTAAGAGTTGTGAAGTGCTGATAGAGAGTTGGGGTTTTGAGGTTGATCTAATACCTCTTGATATTGTGGAGTTCGACGTGATCTTGGGGATGGATTTCTTGGAAACTCATAGAGCGATGGTGGATTGTTTCCGAAAGGAGGTAGTGTTAAGGAGTCCAGGGAAGCCTGAGGTCACCATTCAAGGGGAAAGAAATGTTCTCCCAAATTGTGTGATTTCCGCTGTTACAGCTAGGAAATTGTTGAACAAAGGTTGCCAAGCCTACCTGGCACATGTAGTAGATACCAGGAAGGGTGAAGTGAACCTGGAAGACATTCCTGTGGTAAAGGAGTTTCCAGATGTATTTCCAGACGAATTGCCTGGATTACCGCCAGCAAGAGAGATCGATTTCACCATCGAGATGCTTCCTGGAACCGTTCCTATCTCTCAAGCTCCCTATAGAATGGCACCTGCGGAATTAAAGGAGTTAAAAACCCAATTGCAGGAGTTGGTGAACAAGGGCTTTATTCAACCTAGCACGTCCCCTTGGGGTGCTCCTGTACTTTTTGTTAAGAAGAAAGATGGCACTATGAGACTTTGTGTGGATTACCGGAAGCTGAATCAAGTGACGGTGAAGAATAAATACCCTTTGCCACGAATTGATGATTTATTCGACCAGTTGAGGGGTGCCTCTGTTTTCTCGAAGATTGATTTGAGATCGGGTTATCATCAGTTGCGGATTCGGGAAAGTGATATTCCCAAGACTGCATTCCGGTCACGGTATGGACACTATGAGTTCGTAGTGATGCCATTTGGACTTACTAATGCACCCGCCGCCTTCATGGATTTGATGAATAGGGTGTTTAGTCCATTTCTTGATCGTTTTGTGATCGTGTTTATTGATGATATTTTGGTTTACTCCAAAAGCTTGAAGGAGCATGCCAGGCATTTAAGGACGGTTCTGCGAGTCCTCAGAGAAGCTCAGTTGTATGCAAAACTTAGCAAATGTGAGTTTTGGTTGGATAGAGTGGGATTCTTGGGTCACATTGTGTCGGAAGAAGGTGTTAGTGTGGACCCTCAAAAAGTAGCTACAGTGGCTAATTGGGGTAGACCCACCAATGTGTCAGAGATTTGGAGTTTCTTGGGATTAGCAGGTTATTATCGTCGCTTCGTTCAAGATTTCTCCAAGATTGCTGCTCCACTTACAAGATTGACCAGGAAGGGAATTAAGTTTGAATGGTCTGACAAGTGCGAGCAAAGTTTTCAGGAACTCAAAGAGCGTCTGACTAGTGCACCAGTTTTGGCACTACCAGATGATAGTGGGGAATATGAAGTCTATTGTGATGCCTCTAAACACGGATTGGGTGGTGTGTTGATGCAGCATGGGAGAGTGATCGCCTATGCTTCTAGACAATTGAAAACGCATGAGGTGAATTATCCCACCCATGATTTGGAGCTTGCTGCAGTAGTGTTTGCTCTTAAAATTTGGAGACATTACCTTTATGGAGCCAAGTGCCAAATTTTCACTGATCACAAGAGTTTGCAATATGTGTTCACTCAACGGGATCTAAATATGCGTCAAAGGAGATGGATGGAATTAATTAAAGATTATGATTGCTCGATTGAGTACCATCCAGGAAGAGCTAATGTGGTGGCTGATGCTCTTAGTCGCAATCCCTCTTTATCCTTGGCATATTTGAGAATGGTTCGGGTTCCACTTCTTTATGAGCTTAGAGCTACCGGTGTTGATTTAACAGTGGATGAAAGGGGTGTTTTGGTGGCCAGTTTTCGTGTGAGGCCAGTACTAATTGATAGAGTTCGGGAGGCTCAATATAATGACCCTTCCATTGTACAGTTGGTTGAGAGGGCTCAGGAGGGCTCAGCAGAGGACTTTGCGGTTAGGAAAGATGGAACCCTTTTATTTAAGGGTAGGTTGTGTGTACCGAAAAGGAATGAAGAGCTTAAACGGGAAATCATGGAGGAAGCTCATAGTTCCATTTATGCCGCCCATCCAGGTAGTACAAAGATGTATAGAACTTTGAAGAATTATTACTGGTGGCCGAATATGAAGAGGGAAATAGCAGCTTTTGTTAGCAGGTGTTTGGTTTGTCAACAAGTGAAAGCTGAGAGACAAAAACCCTCGGGTTTGATGGAGCCATTGCCTATTCCGGTGTGGAAGTGGGACCATATTACTATGGATTTTGTCTTCGGCCTGCCTCGTACCCGTAATGGGTATGATGGAGTTTGGGTGATTGTGGATCGTTTGACGAAATCTGCTCACTTTCTCCCGGTTAATAAAAAGTTTTCTCTTGATAGGTTGTCGGGGATTTATGTGAACGAGATAGTGAGACTACATGGGGTTCCAGAATCCATTGTGTCAGATAGAGATCCACGGTTTGTTTCCCAATTTTGGGGAGCTTTGCAGGCAGCATTGGGCACGCAACTTCATTTTAGTACTGCTTTTCATCCACAGACCGATGGGCAGTCAGAGAGGACCATTCAGACCTTGGAAGACATGTTGAGGTCATGTGTTCTACAGTTTCGGGGGAGTTGGGATAAAAATTTGATGTTAATGGAGTTTGCTTATAATAATAGCTACCACTCTAGTATTGGCATGTCACCATTTGAGGCATTATATGGGAGGCAATGCCGTACTCCCCTATGTTGGAATGAAGTTGGGGAAAAAGAGTTTTGTGGCCCGGATATCATCTTTGAGACTAATGAGAAAATCAAAGTGGTAAGAGATCGACTCAAGGTGGCTCAAGATAGGCAAAAGACTTATGCGGATAACCGCAGGAAGGACCTGGAATTTCAAGTTGGTGATTGGGTGTTTTTGAAATTATCTCCTTGGAAGGGAGTGGTGCGTTTTGGGAAGAAGGGCAAGCTTAGCCCTAGATACATTGGTCCTTATGAGATCCTTGAAAGAATTGGTCCACTTGCCTACCGATTGGATTTACCTCAGGAGTGGTCAAAGATTCATAATGTCTTTCACGTATCCATGCTTCGTAAATACATTGCTGATCCTTCTCATGTGTTGCATGCGCCACCTGTTAGTCTGAATAAAGACTGGACCTACGTAGAGGAACCGGTGCAAGTTATTGATCAAAAAGAGCAAGTGCTTCGGAACAAAATCATTCCTCTTGTTAAAGTGTTGTGGAGGAGTCATGAGGTGGAGGAAGCTACCTGGGAGCCCGAAGCTCAGATGCGACATCAGTATCCTCACCTATTTGAGTAACAGGTATGTAAATTTCGAGGACGAAATTTTTATAAGGGGGGGAGAATTGTCACGCCCCGAACCTTATAATTTCACTGCGAGTTACCTTCCTTCCGTTATCCGTGAATTTACGGTGTCGACAATAAAGTTTGAACAATAAAATTAACCGTCGGAATTGTTGACGGTAATTTAAAATTATCGGGGATTTTTATTGGGGTAAATTCCGGATTTGAACGAAGAAAAATTTAGGGGTTCTGTGTTTTTTTAAAAAAAAAAAAAAAAAAAAGAGTTTCCTTGTTTGGAAACTTTCCCCTTTTATCCGGTTTCCTTTCTCTCTTTCGCGTCACTTTCCTTCTCTTTCTTTCTTTTCTTTCTTCTTCTCCTTCGCGTCGTCCTCCTCTCTGGGTCAGTGCGCACCCTCACTGTGCTCCGCCACCACCGGCCGCCGTGGGGCGCGTGACTGGCCTCCCTAGAATCGGTGGAGGTCCAGCAACTCAGCAAGTGTTTGGATTGGGGCAGCGCCGCCGCGTGGAGGGAGAGAAGACCCTCCGAAAAGCTGCTGGGTTTTCGGGTTCCGGTCGGGTCAGGCCTCTGTGCCGTCGCCTGCCGCTCTCAGCCGGTCCACAGGCCACCTCTGAGCCTTCCAAAGTCGGAGCGCCGGTCGATTACAGCCTAGGTGAGGGATTCAATCAAGAATTCCAAAGTTTGGGAATTCTCTACTGTTCATTGTGATTTGTAGGTGTTAGGGTTGGTTTTGGTTGTTGTGATGTAAAGGGAAGTTGTAGGGGAGGTGGAGAGGAGCCGGAAGATGGCCGGAGATCGCCGGTCGGAGGCCAAATGGCCGGTGACCGGATTTCACTGTTCACAGGGGCATTTCTGTCATTTACTTGAGAAATTACTTTTGACAGTTTGGTAATTGAGTTAGGATTAAAGGTAAAAGTATTTCTAAAATAATTTGGAGGTAAAAGGTGATAATTGTGGAGAATTGGAAGTAATTGGATTATAGAAATTAAGGTATATGAAACATGGTGGAGGTGGGATTAATAGCCGAGTCGATTAGGTTTCGATTATTATTCGAAATGTCGTTTCGGTTCGGAAAAAGAATTACATGTTCTCGTTGGTCGGGATTGACCGAAGATTTCTAAGAGTATACAAGAATTAAGCTAGTTTAATACGGAGTTTATACTAATGTCTCCGGAGACCCGACTTTACGATTTGAGATAATTAACATATTTATTTTATTAAACAGGACGTGAGGATTTACGTTCCGGGGAGGCACAGGATCGCTCTCAGGGCTAGTCCCTTTTCTGTGAGTGGACAGTTTACTTTTAAATGAATGCATGCCCTATGATTGATTTATTTGCAAGATTTATATGATTGTTTCGAGTACGATATGTTCCTCGGGTGCTCGGATTTTATATTTGGATTTCTGCTTATATGTCGTGAAATAGATATAATTAATAGTTTGGGAAGAGTATTCGAGAAAAGTATTGTTAGGAGTTTCCTTTATGGGTTGTCCGATGATTATGCTAGCTAGAGTAGCGTGAAGGCGCTACTAGAGCTCTTAGCTCCGACCCTAGCCTGAGAGGTCAGGCAAATTACGTAGTGCACTATGAGGGTTGTCCATCACCACCTACCTAGAGCTCTTAGCTCCGACCCTGGTCTGAGAGGACAGACACGCCTGAGATGTCAGGTGGATATTCTAAGGGTTGTCCATCACCACCTACCTAGAGCTCTTAGCTCCGACCCTGGTCTGAGAGGACAGACACGCCTGAGATGTCAGGTGGATATTCTAAGGGTTGTCCATCACCACCTACCTAGAGCTCTTAGCTCCGACCCTGGTCTGAGAGGACAGACACGCCTGAGATGTCAGGTGGATATATTAAGGGTTGTCCATTACCGTTTTATATAGCTAGCATAGCGTGAAGGCGCAACCAGAGCTCTTAGCTCCGACCCTAGTCTGAGAGGCCAAATTTATTGTGTTTGTGAATAATACTCTTCCCATAATCTTTATTGGTTTATATTATCATGCATTTGTGGAGATTTTAGAATTTGGGCATGCATAAATGTTATTTTAATAAATAAATCTTTGGGAGAGCATGAAACATTGGTTTTAATTATTGTGGTGAATTTTTAGTGTTTCATGTATTATTTTCGTCCACTCACTCTAACGTTTTACATGTTTCTCCCCTGGGCCTTTGTTTTTCTTAAAATGCCCAGACTGCAGAGTTCGGCCAGCAAATTAGGAGGCGCATAGTGGTTACCTCTCCACACCGTTTTCACTAGTAGGTTTCTGAAAACCTACAAGTGCTCTTTTCCTCCTTTGTATTAGAGCTCTGATAACCTGGGTATATTATTACTATGTTTCGGGGTAGAGTACGAAACTTATTCATTATTCCAGGAATTTCGGATATTTATTAAGTTGAAAGATGTTTGTGATTGTGTTATGTTATTGTGTTTGTATTTGTGGAGGTGGTTCTGTGTTGTTGTGAGCAGGTTGGATTTTATAAGGAGGGGGATGAGATTATAAGTGTACTGCATGTGTTTACTTTGATTTTTAGGTGAAGGGTTACTCACTATTAGGGGACATTATGTCGAAATTTCGGTAACTACCCTTTTAGGTGGGTCCCGCAGGAGTCATTCGGGGATTTACTGGGAAATCTCGGGATGGGTCCTGTCAGTCTAGGGTTGAGGAATCATATATAAAGAACCCTAGAAGCAGCCGAGAAGGACTTTGGGGCGGAAGGAAAACTTGTGACAGCCGAGAGAAGGAAAAGAAAAGGGCAGCAGCTGTGCACCCAGACGTGCACCTCGCGCGCACCAGCAAAGCACCAGCGCCCAGTCGCTGTGCACCCAGACGTGCACCTCGCGCGCACCAGCAGAGCACCAGCGCCCAGTCGCTGTGCACCCAGACGTGCACCAGCAGCAGCAGGGCTGTGCACCGGTTCTTCTTCCATCTTCATGTATTCTTTTGGGTTTTCGTTTACAGTCATGAGTAGCTAAACTTCTTGTAGTTAGGGCTAGATTGAAGCCCTAGACATGATTACTTTGATGTTTTGATATTCGGATTTATATAAGTTTTGTTTCTCGGATGATAACAATTTCATTGTTCGTAAACTGTTATTCTCTTATGTGTTTCTTTGATTCGCGACCTTAGGAGCATGTTTTAGGATCGACCAGCCATAAACACATGCGTGACGACCAGTATCATTGTGTGTTTTATTTGTGGTGCGACAAGAGCTGCGGTGCTTGTATGAAATTGTTTCAAGGATACTTAGGATACATACCATGTTCTAGGATTCTTGCTATGTTCATATTCTCTTAGAACTTAATGATCTCTGATGTGTTAAATCTGAGCATATACCAAGCAGGACTGCATGTTAGAGAACAGGTTATGACATTCATACCAAATGCTTAACATACTAAGTAAGAGAGAATGGATACGAGAGTGCATCCATATACCAAGGACCTTTCGTGAGCATAGTCATCCATGGGAATTGTTTCCGGGGATGCTCGTGGCCCCTTTAACGGGTTGCACGGTTCCAGAAATAGCGAACTTCCTTGTACTCCCGAGTTTTCCTGTGCAAAGAACAAACACGTCAAAGGGCGTCCCCGGGTTTACCGAGGGAAGCCACTCCGATGCTTAAGTCAGACACTGTCAGATAAGCAGAAAACTCGAGTAGTTAAGGTCCTCTCTCCCCGCTTACCGGGAGGTCCTCACCGGTATTTATAGTAGCATTAAAGGCTGCACTTTGTCTTTTTCCAATGTGGGAATGAACTCCCTTGCTTTGCCTCAAACTTACAATGAACTGGGCCCTGACAAAGGACCCAGAATGGCTTCTCCAGTCTGACTGGCCTTTGGCCCTGTAAACAGTAGTTCAAGCATAATAAACGATGCATATTTAATAATTGACCATACTTGGTGTTATTTCTTGAATTGTAACCCGGTAAAGGAGAAATATTAGGTTCCACATATAAACAAGTCCCCCAAGTCCTCAGTCAAGGGGTACGCTTGGGTGGGGACTTGAAACCATTTCTTTACCGGGTTACAAGGGTATCATCCAGACCCGGTGTACCCAGTCCCCCAAGTCCGTACGCAAGGGTGCCCCGCAGACACGTTGACTATGGGAACTGAAAATGACATCTCCGTATTGTAGTGGGGGAATATGAAAAGTTTTCGGTTTGAAGTGGGGGAAAACGAAAAGTTTTCGGTTTTAAAGTGGGGGAAACAGAAAAGTTTTTCGGTTTTGGGACGCGGCATGCGCGACACGTGTCGATTTTCTCGAAAAACCGAAACGTCCTTTCTATGTACGTCTCTCAAACGTCGCTTCAGTGTACGTCTCTTAACAGTATAAATAGGGGTTGAGGGTGACCGTTTTGTCGTACCTTCGAAATCGAAAACTTTTTCGTGCCTTTGCTCTCGTCCTCTGCTGTCGCTGTGCTTGTTGGATTTCCAAACGCAAATCGACATCCAAATCCTTTGAAACCCTTACAAGTAAGGTACTGTTCTCTGTTACGATGTTTTTGAATGTTTTGGGTCGATATTGTGTACTGTTTTCTGGGATCCAAACTGGGTTGCTGCGTTAGTGTGTGCGTTCATCGTTGTGGTCGCCGGGTTTATCTGGGGTTTTGACGATGTCCCCTTGTTTCTTGTTTTGCAGATGACAAACCCCGCAATGGATGCTCACGTCCCCGAGTTTGCCTCAGTTACCTTCACTGATGGTACCGCTCTTGACCCTCCCGGGTACTCGCTGACCGCGGAGGAGATTGTGGAGCTAAGGAGCAACTGGAAGATTCCCGAGTCTGTTGAAATTCGGACTTTAGAACCCGAGGATCAGTTCTTCGCTCCCGGGGATGGGTGGACGCTATGCCACGAGTACCAGCTACGTTGCGGTCTGTCACTCCCGCTAAAGGTGGAGGTGCAGTATCTCCTGGCTGCGAGCAACTTCGCCATCGGGCAAGTTGGCCCGAATATGTGGAGGCAGCTGCTGGGATTGTGCGTGATGTACAAAGTGTTGAAGCAGCAGATGCCGAGTTACCACGAGTTACACGCCATGTACCGGGCCGAGTACTCCCGGAAGGCGGGTTTCAGTGGGACCATCCAACTGAAGTCCAAAGGGGTCTTCAAGAAGATCGTGGAGGACCTGCCTACCTCTGTGAGCCGGACCTGGAGGGAAAAGAGTTTCTTGATAAGAAACTTTCAAGACCCGGGACACGCGTTTCAAGTACCGGGTGACTTCCAGCCACTGATGAGTAAGTCCTTTCTCTGCGGATATTTCTTTCCTTTATCTTTCCCGGGTTATAATTATATTGTACGTGTTGCAGATGTTCCCGACATTCCTCTGGAGCCGGTGATGGAGAAGAGGATCCGGAGGATGCTATGGGCCTTCAGAGGTCAAGATGACCGGAGCTCGTACCGGCTTTGCAGGCTGTATGTGTACAGCCGTTGCCGATTGATGGAGCTTCCAGGTTTGTCTCGTTTCCTTTACAATTTTTGTTTACATGCCCCGGTCTAATAGGTTAGATCTTTTGTTGCAGCTCTTCTCCCGATGGAGTTCACGAAGCGAAAGAACCCGGGAATATACGACGGGTTCGAGGACAAGGCTGTATGGGCCGGGATCCGGGCGCAAGGCACGGAGGGGCTGGCGTACGATATCGATCTGACATCGAAGGCGGCTTTTCTGCGCCCAGACGCCGAGCAAGGGGAAACTCGGCAGTTCCACGTTGACGTCTCCTACTACAACGAGGTTCCCGCGTACTTGGCTGAGATTCTCGGGCCGGAAGTCTACCCAGAAGGAGAGGAGGTTGAAGGGAATCCCTCGGAGGCGGACGACAACCCGGTATTTGCAGAACCGTTTGCCGATGAGACTGAAGAACCGGTGATGAGCGCGGTTCCCTCGTCTGTGTTCCCGGGCGAGGAGGAATTTACCGAGGAGGATGACGAAGGGGGTGAAGAGGTCGGAGGGTTGGAAAGGGAAATAGGTAGTGAGAACCCGGAGGGGAGTGAGGGGAGTGACGAGGTTCTTGAAGTGGAGCCCGTGCCTTCCCGCAAGCGTACCCGGGAGGCATCCAGCTCGGGGAGGTCCGAAAGGAGGAAGAGAAGGAAGGAGAGGAAGGAGAGGAGGGAGAGAAAGCAGCAGCGGGACACTACTGAGATAATGGAGGAGTTGGCGAGTGCAGGAATGGCGGACGCGGCCATCCAAAGGATGGTAGCGGATTTGAAGAATTGCGCCGCTGACTCCTATGTCCTGGAGCACGAGGACCCGTTGACTGTAGCCCGGAGGGCGCAGGAGAAGCTGATGCGGGTAAGTTAGTCTTCTGCTGTAACTCGTTATCTTTTTGTTTTTGTTTCCTTGTACTAACCCGTTGTTTTATTTGTGTAGGCTGTCAGGTTGTCGTACTTGGCGACTGACCGGCTCATAACCGAAGGCATCCCCGAGCGAGAGAGAGTCCTCAGGGATGATCTCCGGGCCGCCCGGGACCAGGTGACGGCAAGCGAAGAAAACCTGGCTCGGGTCCGGGAATTCGCAAGCGCATCAGCGATCGCGTCGAGTGCGAAGTTGGCCGAGGCGGAAGAACACATAGCAGACCTGGTGGCCAAGAACTCTGAACTGGAGAATGTTATCGAAGGTCACCGGGAGGACCGGTGTGCTCAAGACGCCGCGATAGCCCAGCTGACCGAGCAAAACCAGGGGCTGCAGCAACAGGTCACCTCCCTGGAGCAACAAAAAGGAGACTTGCTCCAGGCAGTTTCCCGGGCCAAGGACTTAGCGGTCTCCGAGTTTCTGGCGAGCGCAGAGTTTGACCTGAAGCTGCGGTCGGCCAGGGCCGAGGCTCGTGCCGAAATAGTTAGCGCTGGTATTCGCCAAGGCTGGCTGGACAAGGCGGGTTATGACGGTCATCAAGGTCATGTTAGACCCGACGAGGCTGCAGGCACCTCCCGGTCGACTCCTGCCGTGGCTGCGAACCCTAGGGCTCCTGCGAACCCGGCTCGGAGTCCCCCAGTTCGTTCTTCAGCAGCCGGGAGAGGTGCTTCCCGTGGTGGGATTGTGGGTGGTCCTAGGAATCGGCCACCTCTGCGTAGGGGTCAGTTCATTATACAGCCCCGGGGAGGTCGTGGCGGTTCTAGCACTGGCCGGGGTAGGGGGTCGTCAACGGAGCCTTAGGATATTTTTCATTTCTATGAGATTAGTCTACCTGTAGCGGTTTGCTACTTTTTTTGTAATCGATATTTTTGAAGTAATAAAATTTTTCCTTCTCGCAATCCTTCCTGTGCCAAAACACGGTAACCTGATAAGTACAAAAATGTACATATAACGCCGGTTTTCTGTGTGAATAAAGATAGTGTTGCTAAGGCTTTAAAGGTCTAGGGCTTTATGGATCCGTTAGAAATTCCAACCCGATGCATAACCTGCAAGTGTTGATAAAATTCACACATATAATGCCGGTTTGTGGGAAATAAAAATAGTCCCGCTAGGGCTTTACGGGTTCATAAGGACTTTCAACCCGATGCATAACCTGCAAGTGTTGACAACTTCACACGTAGTGCCGGGTTGGCATATTAACATTATAAAGTGAAAGTAGGGGCAGTAAGGCTTTACGGGTCCGTTAGGACTTCCAAGGGCGTCTTTGCCAAACAAACACGGTAATCAGAGATTATTAGAGATCTATCGGAGCTTGGCGAGTTTTGACCATGAAATAAGGCCGTGAAAGGCTTGCAATATTTCATGTCATGGAGATTATCGGAGATTATCGGAGCTTGGCGAGTTTTGACCATGAAATAAGGCCGTGAAAGGCTTGCAATATTTCATGTCATGGAGATTATCGGAGCTTGGCGAGTTTTGACCATGAAATAAGGCCGTGAAAGGCTTGCAATATTTCATGTCATGGAGATTATCGGAGATTATCGGAGCTTGGCGAGTTTTGACCATGAAATAAGGCCGTGAAAGGCTTGCAATATTTCATGTCATGGAGATTATCGGAGATTATCGGAGCTTGGCGAGTTTTGACCATGAAATAAGGCCGTGAAAGGCTTGCAATATTTCATGTCATGGAGATTATCGGAGATTATCGGAGCTTGGCGATTAAGGCATACAAGTAGGGCCGCTAAAGGCTGCATTCACTTCAACAAACTCTTTAATAAAACATTACCCGGTAGGGTAATTCATGCATTGTGGGCCTGAAAGGCTTTATATACAACATCATAAACAATAAAATTGGACATTCATAGATAACTCGGTACCTATTTGGGGAAGAGATGCAGATGTTGGGCGTTCCATGGTCGCGGAAGCGTAACTCCATCTGTACCCCGGATGTAAAACGTTGCCGGGCCCACGACTTCAACGATTTCATATGGACCCTCCCATGGAGCTTTAAGCCCCGTTGGCTTAGGGATAACCTCCTTCATTACCCAATCCCCGAGTTTGAGTGGGCGGTTGATAACCCGGGAATTGTAGTGTTTAGCCACCTTTTGCTTCTTGTTGATATTTCGGAGATGTGCACGCTCCCGGCGTTCCTCCAGGAGGTCCATGTTAAGGCGGATGCCTTCATCGTTGGTTTCCCTGTCAAACAGTTGTACCCGGTCACTCGGGACTTCCATCTCTACCGGGATCACTGCTTCAGATCCAAAAGTCATAAGAAATGGGCTCTCCCCATTGGCTTCTGTTGGAGTTGTCCTTAGTGCCCACAAAACCTCTGGAAGTTTCTCAGCCCATAAACCCTTTGCGTCCTCCAGCTTCTTCTTCAGAACTTGCTTGATGAGCTTGTTAACGGCTTCAGTTTGTCCATTAGTCTGCGGGTGTGCAGGGGAGGCATATAGGACCTTTGTCCCGTTAGAGTGTAAGAATTCCCGGAACTCATCGTTGTCAAACTGCGTCCCGTTATCTGTGATAAACGTCTCCGGGATTCCAAACCGGCAAAAGACATTGTTCCAAAGGAATTTCTTAACATTTGCGGTCGTGATCCGTGCCAGGGGTTGAGCTTCTATCCACTTGGAATTATAGTCCACTGAGACAATGGCATGTTTGAGCTGTCCCGGAGCTGTGGGTAGCGGTCCGATGAAATCGATCCCCCACATGCAAAATGGATATGGAGAAATTATTACTGATAGTGGGACTGATGGTGCACGTGGAAAGCTTGCAAATCGGTGACATTGAAGACAGGAATCTACGACAATTCTGGCATCGTGTTCCAAAGAAGGCCAGTAATATCCCATTCTTAGGGTTTTGAAAGCCAGGTTACGGGCTCCAAAGTGATTTCCACATACCCCGCTATGAAGCGACTGCAAAACCCGGTCTCCTTCCTCGGGTGTAATACACTTCAAATCAGGAAAAGTTTGTCCTCGTCTGTACAGTTTCCCATCATGGATACTATACCGAGCCGCTCGAACTCGTAGTCGTTTGGCCGCTACCGGGTCCTCAGGTAGGGTTCCATGTTGGATGAAGTTGATGAACTCATCCATCCAAGACGGTGGCGGGTTTGCCTCTACCGCGAAAATCTCAGAAAAGGAGAGTGAGATGCTTGGTTTCTCCAATGTCTCGACCAGTAAGCTTTTAAACTCGGTATTGGAATCGTCCCCTGTTGCAATCCTAGCCAGGGTATCTGCTCTCACATTCCGCTGCCTCGGTATCTGAGTAACCTCAAAGCTATCAAATTTCTCCAGCAAGAAAGCCGCTAACTTTTGATAGGACGAAAGATGTGCTTCCTTTGCCTGAAATCCGCCGTTAACCTGCTGTACTACCAGCTGTGAATCACTTAGTATGCGGAGATGCCGGGCGCCCATATCTTTAGCGAGTTGGAGCCCTTTGATTAGAGCTTCGTACTCAGCCGTGTTGTTTGATGCTTTGAAGTTAAAGCGTAAGGCATAGTCAAACATATTACCCTCCGGGTCTACCAACGTAATGCCTGCTCCACATTGTCTCTGATTGACTGATCCATCTACAAATATTTGCCAACTCTCCGGTTCAGCTTGTGTAGGAAGAGTTTCAGCAAATGTTGAATCTGCTGGGATTAACTCGGCAATGAAGTCTGCTGCTGCTTGCCCTTTGATTGCCGTTCGCGGTTTAAAGTGCAAATCATGCTCCCCCAACTCAATTGCCCATTTGACCAGTCTGCCCGAAGTTGCCGGGTTTTGCAGAACCTGCCGTAGCGGTTGGTTGGTGAGTACATGGATGGAATGTGCTTGAAAATAGGGTCTTAACTTCCTTGCTGCTACAACCAAGGCCAGGGCCAGTTTTTCAATATCTGGATAACGAGTTTCAGGATCATTGAATCCTTTCCCAGTATAGTAAACCGGCAGTTCTTCAGAGTCTGGCTTTCTTATCAAGGCACAACTGACAGCTGTTTGAGACACCGCCAGGTACAGATATAGTATATCCCCAGGGTTTGGTCTGGATAAAGAAGGGACTGACGCCAAGTATTCCTTCAACTTTTCAAAAGCTTGATTGTGCTCTTCCTGCCATGTAATCCGTTCGCGGTGTTGACTCTTGAGAATTTTGAAGAAGGGTGCACATTTATCTGTTAACCTGGATATAAACCGGGATAAGGCTACCAGCCTGCCAGTAAGTTGCTGAACTTCATTCCTGGTTTTCGGCGGTTGCATGGCCAGGACGGCTTGAATTTTGTCGGGGTTTGCCTCAATTCCCCGAGCGCTGACCATGAACCCGAGAAACTTTCCTCCTGAAACACCGAACACACACTTCTCCGGGTTTAACCTCATCCCCTTGCTCAAGGCAATGTCGATGACGGTCTCCAAGTCATCCGGGTGTTTGCTTGTTTCCCGGCTTTTGACCAGCATATCGTCTATATAAACCTCCATAGTATCCCCGAGTTGGTTTGCAAACATGCCCACTACGAGGCGCTGGAACGTGGCTCCTGCATTCCGGAGTCCAAAAGGCATCACTCTGTAATAATACATCCCCTTGTCTGTTGTAAAAGATGTGTGCTGTTGATCCGCGGGATTCATCGGAACTTGGTTAAATCCCGAGTATGCATCTATAAAACTCAACTGGGGGTGGCCCGCGGTTGAATCCACCAGTTGATCAATCTTTGGAAGGGGAAAACTATCCTTCGGGCAAGCCTTATTCAGATCTGTGTAGTCGACGCACATCCTCCACTTTCCGTTTGCCTTCTTGACCATCACCACATTGGCCAACCAATCCGGGTATGTTGCATCTCCAATGAACCCGATGTCTTTAAGACGTTTAACTTCTGCTTGAATGGCCTTGTACTTCTCTGCGCAAAATGCACGACGCTTCTGTCTTACCGGTTTAACACCCGGGATAATATTGAGGGAATGTGTCATAACGTCTGGAGAAATCCCGGGCATGTCTGCATATGACCATGCGAACACCTTCTGTTTCCGGGTTAGCAGCTCAACCATTCGGTTTCTGACCTCGGGGTCAAGGCCTGTGCCAATGCAAATCTTCCTCTCCGGGTATTCTTCTGAAATATGAATCCATTCTGTTGCTTCAATTGGGGCTGGCCGGGGGAACTTGGCAGGATACTTCTGGCTCTTCTTTTGTGCCGTCTTGCTGATGGGCAAAGAATCCGGGTCATCCCTGGGGTCATCGGGTTTGTCAAATGGAGACAAGGAGAAACCGGCCGAAAACATCTCGTGCTGGGACTGAGTTGCTATCGCGTTGCATCTGACAGCGGCTTCTTGGTCTCCACGAATTGTAACCCAACCCCCGGGTGTAGGCACTTTCATAAGCAGCATGTGACCCGCTATAAAACTTTGTAGGCCCCAGAGTGCATCTCTCCCGAGTATGGCATTGTAGGAGGATGGGCAGTCCACAATTATGAAGGGAACTACAATTCTTGTGGACTGGTGGCCGGTTCCAACTGTAACCGTTAGTTGATCAGACCCCAACGGTTGAGTCGTCTCTCCTGAAAAACTGATCAATGGCTCGTGGTTCCTATAGAGCTTATCTCGTCCTCGTTTAAACCCCTTATAGCAACTGCTGAACATGACGCTGACAGCGGCTCCCGTGTCTATTAGAACCCTCCGAGTTCTCCAGTGGTCAATCTGAAGAGTGATTATGAAGGGATCATTGTGATGCACTTTCAGCGTGTCTTCAGACTGAGAAAATGACACGGTATCCCAAGGAACCAGCTCCTTGCGGCATTCTTGACGAAGCTGCATTATCTCAAACTCCGGGCCTCTTGGGCAGAGTCTTTTGGCCCGGTGACCGGACACCCCTTGGGTGCCACCCCCGTGAATCGTCATTATCTCCCCATATACTTCAATGAGGTTGACACCTGTGGCGGGTGATTTATACTGCTGTAGTTTGCCGTTCTGGATCATGTACTCAATGGCGTTCCGAAGAGAAAAGCACCGGTCGGTCGTGTGGCCAGACTCGTTGTGATAGGCACAATGTTGCCCGTTGTCCGGCCCTGTCCTTTTGGGAAACTTTCTTTTTGGAGCCGGGGGAACTTCATTCCTATGGCGGTTCCAAATTTCTTCATAGGAGGCAGTCAAGTTGGTTAACACTTCATATCGAGGGATGTAAGTGTCCTTTTCCTCCCGGGTTGGATGACGAAGGTATGGAGCCTCTCTTGGTTTCTCCCTTGGTCTGTTTGAACTTTTGCCGTAGTATCCCTGGCCACTCTTATGCTGCCCTTCCTTTTTCCATCCATCAGCTCGCTGGCTTGTGAACCCGGTGTTCGTCCGGCGTTCCCCGAAGGTGTCGTACTCGGCTTGAGCTTGCCGAGTTACTTCATTAATTAGATCGTCGTAGCACCTGAACCGCTGCTTCCTGAGCTCTACCACAAAGCGGGTTGGTTTGAGCGCCTGTAAGAACGCCTCTGATGCCACTGACTCGTCCAGGTGCCCACACTTGGAAGTCGTGGACAGCCAACGGGTTACAAAAATTTTCAAGCTTTCATCATCCCTTTGTTGGACTTTGAATAACGAAGTGGTGCTTCGATTGGCACTTGACAGCAGGATAAACCGGGACAGGAACCTCTGTGTCAACTGACCATAGGTCTCTATTGACAAAGCCGGTAACTTGAGGAACCAACTCAACGCCTCCTCACTGAGTGTTTCCTGGAAAGCATGGCATGCTTGGGCGTCTGTGAACCGGGTTGAATCTAACTGAGACTGGAACAACTCAAGGTGTGCATACGGGCACCCCATTCCGGCATATCTCTTAATCTTAAATGGCTTTGCTTCTGGTGGCTTTTTGTCTGCTTGAACCCGTGCGGAGAATGGGCTCGCACGGGTAATAAAGGGTTGATATTGTTGTGGTCCCGTTCCCGAGTTTAGCCGCTGCTCAAGTTGGGTCACAGTTTGTGTCAACTGTAACAGCAGCTGGGTCTGGGCATCTGCTGGGGGAAGGGGTTGATTTAACAACGGCTCTGGGAGTGGAGGAGGTCCTGTAAGATTGTGATTAAACAAAGGATTGGAGAGATGGATCATTTGTGGATTTGGGTTAGGGTGGGCAGTGGTTGGGAGAATAGCGGATGGTATGTATGCACCGTCAAAAGTTCGCGGGTTTCCACAACCCGGAGGATTCCCTTCTGGGGTGATGATATCAGCAAGTCTGGCTGACGCCCCCATGGCATTCGCTCTTTGAGTTAAGGTTGCTTGAAGGAGCCCATGCTCGGCCTGGATAGTCGCTAACTGCTCCCTTACCGTTATCAACTCAGCATGTTCTCGAGTAGATTGCTCCTTTTGAGCGAGAAAGTCCTTTTTCAAGAGCTCGAACGCTGCTGCTAAATCTGTTTGGCCAAACTGGGTCCCGGAGGTCCCTGGGTTATCATCCCCTGAGAAATTAAGCCTTCCAGTTGGATCTTGTTCTCCTGCCATTTCCATCGTTCTTCGAAATACGTGTTTGGGAGGCCTTGAGTTCAACTCTCAACGAGAGCACCAATTGTTTCCGGGGATGCTCGTGGCCCCTTTAACGGGTTGCACGGTTCCAGAAATAGCGAACTTCCTTGTACTCCCGAGTTTTCCTGTGCAAAGAACAAACACGTCAAAGGGCGTCCCCGGGTTTACCGAGGGAAGCCACTCCGATGCTTAAGTCAGACACTGTCAGATAAGCAGAAAACTCGAGTAGTTAAGGTCCTCTCTCCCCGCTTACCGGGAGGTCCTCACCGGTATTTATAGTAGCATTAAAGGCTGCACTTTGTCTTTTTCCAATGTGGGAATGAACTCCCTTGCTTTGCCTCAAACTTACAATGAACTGGGCCCTGACAAAGGACCCAGAATGGCTTCTCCAGTCTGACTGGCCTTTGGCCCTGTAAACAGTAGTTCAAGCATAATAAACGATGCATATTTAATAATTGACCATACTTGGTGTTATTTCTTGAATTGTAACCCGGTAAAGGAGAAATATTAGGTTCCACATATAAACAGGAATTCAATACTTGTTAATCTGAGTTCATGATGTTGATGTATGATTGTTTGGTGGTGGATTTCGAAACCCTAGCTTCTCTATCTCATTGATCTATAAAACTGTGCCAATTCTAGTTTTATCATTTTCGTCAGTTTTCATTGTCTGTTTTCTATTTAGTGTTAAAAATATCAATTCAGAAAAATCTAAAACTTTGTCAGTAGTTAGTTTTACGTGTCTAGTTAGTTGTCTCCAAATTTCAAGTCATTTGGAGTAGTCTAGAGTCGTCAACTAGTTAGGTTTTCCTGACTGGTCAGTTCTGTCGTTTTTATTTGTTTTGAGTCATTTTAGTTGCAGCTTTATCCCAATCCCTTGCGGGTTCGATCCCTACTTTCATATACTATCTTCGACCATATATACCTTGTAGGGTAATTCATAATTTATTTTTATGCACCTTAATTGGTGTGTGAAAATTCCTTTATCAATTTGGCGCCGTGTCGCCGGGGATTGTTTAATTTAGTTGCAATCTTTGTTTTTGTTTTGTTTCGTTTTCTTATCTATGTGTGGTTTAACGTTTTTGTGTCTTTTGTTTTCAGTTTATGAACACTCGTCGATCGCAGGACAGAGATCTTCTTTTTGATTCTGAGATTGAACGCACCATCCGCCTCAACCGTAAGGTAGCCACTTCGCGCACAGTTACGGATTCTTCTTCCACCACCCCATCTACACCACCATCACCGGGTTTGGGATCTCTCATGGATCCACCTCCATTGATACATTCAGATACCGACACAGAGGAGGAGCGTAACCCACCTGTCAACGCAATGGCCGAAGACCCAAGGCCATTGAAGTCTTCCTTTGTTCCTCAAGGTGTTGCACAACCTTCGTGCATCACATTCACTCCGGCTGCCGGCACTTCATTCAGTTTGTCTCCACAATTGATCAACTCAGTTCCTCACTTTTATGGGAAGCCGAATGAGGACCCGAATGACCACCCGAGAGAGTTTTATGATTTGTGTAGAACTCAATTTCCACCAGGATTGACTGCCGAGCAACTGAAGCTTATTTTGTTTCCCTTCTCCTTGAAGGATCATGCCAAGTGGTGGCTGAATTCATTGCCTTCGGATACTATTGCTACTTGGGATCAGCTATCTACGAAATTCATCACCAAATTTTTCCCTGCTCAAAGAACTAGGCAATTGAGGAGAGATATCCACACTTTCCGCCAGAAGTCAGGAGACCTTTTTTGTGAGGCTTGGGAAAGCTTTAACGGGCTGCTAAGGAAGTGTCCTCATCATGGGTACGCAAAGGATGACCAAGCTCAGTTCTTTTATGAAGGTTTGAATGATGCAAATAAGGCTCTTGTGGATTCGGCATGTGGAGGAGCTTTCATGAATAAGACTAGTGATCAAGCATTTGATATCTTTGAGACATTAAGTGAGAATTCCCAGCAGTTCTCAACAAAAGGATTCCAAGAAGTAAAGCTCAAGGATACTTATGGGATGGAAACTAGTGGAGGAGACTCATCTAGGATGGCTGCCATTGAGGAAAAACTTGATATGATGATGAAGAGCATGGCGCTCCAAGGAGCGGCTCAAGTTGAGGTATGTGCTAATTGTTCTACTTATGACCATGTTACTTCACTTTGTCCTTACCCTGTGGCAGGCCAAGAGCAAATAAACTACATGGGGCAGCAAAGGCCAAGGAATGATGGGAATGTTCCTCTTGCTTTTCGTTGGGGTACCAACGCTGGTGTCTCTACTTATCAGCAAGAATCAAATAACAATTATAGAGCACCACCTCCTGGATTTAATCAACCACCTCGGCCCCAAAACTTCAGTTCATATCCACCGCAACAACCTTCAAGTAAGCTTGAAGATATGGTGCTCACAATTGCGAGAAACACTGACACCATCATGAAGGATAACAAGGTCTTCAAAGATCGAACTGATGCCACTTTGCACTCTCATTCTAAAGCCATAGCTAATCTTGAGGTGCAAGTTGGTCGACTATGTGAGCAATACACTCAAAGAACGCCAGGTACGTTTCCCTCTCAAACTGAAATTAATCCTAAGGGAACTAACCGTGAACAGGTTAATGCCGTCACATTGAGGAGTGGAAAGCAGCTTCCGGAGGACCCCGTGTTTCTTAAAAGGCCCAAGGGAGCATCAAAAGGGGGTCAAGACTTGTTGGATTCAGCATGGGAGCAGGTTAATGACCCAAATTCGACGAGGTACCCACTACCGTTCGGACAAAAGGATGATGCCCGGACACCCGCAAACAGAGAAGAAGGGAAAGCTCCAGACGAGAATTCCGTTCGGACACCGGAGGAAGCCGTCCGATCGTCTGGGACTGAAGATGCAAATTCCGAAATTCCATCAGGTTTAGGAGTAGCTTCGGCTCCCCCAACAAAACCCAATCCTTTTCAGGTAAACAAAAGTGGTTCTAATGCTTATGTTCCACCTATTCCTTTTCCTCGCAGGTTTGCCAAGCAAAAGAAGGAGCAAGGTAAAAAAGACATTTTGGATGTTCTTTCGAAGGTCCAAGTGAACATTCCTCTTCTTGACACCATCAAGCAAATGCCCAGGTATGCTAAGTTCCTTAAGGAATTATGTACTAATAAAAGGAAGCTTGATGAAGCTGAGACCGTGGCCATGAGCGAAGAAACCTCTGCTGTGCTTCAGAGGAAGCTTCCACCTAAATTGAAGGACCCCGGACGTTTCACCATTCCATGCATCATTGGTGACACCAGGTTTGAACATGCTCTACTTGATTTGGGTGCTTCGATTAACTTAATGCCATACTCTGTCTATGAATCTCTTCAGCTAGGTGAGCTTAAACCGACTAGAACAGTTATTCAATTAGCGGATCGCTCACATGTGTATCCTGAAGGTTACTTGGAAGATGTGCTTGTGAAAGTGAATGACTTACTTTTTCCAGCTGATTTTCTTGTGTTGGAGATGGAACATGAACCTATGCCAACCTCTTTACCTCTCATTCTTGGAAGAGGATTTATGAGGACTGCCCGTACCAAGATCGACGTGTACGAAGGGACTTTGACAATGGAATTTGAAGAGAGGAAAATTAGCTTCAACATCTTTGAAGCCATGAGGTACCCTAAGGATGTCAACTCTTGTTTTTCCATTGACATTATTGATCACTTGGTGCAGGATGTATTCAATGCAAACGTGGGTGACGACATGCTCAAAACAGTAATTGAGATGGGTCTGCAGCAGCACTCCCATCCGGACGGAGCAAGGATGAAGTCCGGACGCCCTGATGAGCGAAACCAAGAGTCAACGGCTGCGGATTGGATTAGCAACGAAAATGACCTTGAGGAGATTTTAGCAGCCCTCGAATCTCGTCCAATACTCCCAAGTAAGTCTTCTACCTTTATTTCCCTCCCTATTTCTAACGAAGAACTCGTGCCTTCTGTGATTCAGGCACCTACATTGGAGCTCAAACCATTGCCCGAGCATCTGAAATATGCGTATTTGGAAAAAGAGGAGACTTTACCTGTGATTATTGCTTCTGATCTGTCTTCGTTGGAAGAAGACAAGTTATTGCGAGTTTTGCGTAAACACAAGACTGCAATTGCATGGGGGATTGCAGACATTAAGGGAATTAGCCCAACTACGTGTATGCATCGTATACTTCTTGAGGAGGGAGCCAAACCTACTAGGGAAGCACAACGCCGATTGAACCCTCCTATGATGGAAGTTGTGAAGAAGGAGGTTCTTAAACTCTTGGATGCTGGAATTATTTACCCCATCTCGGATAGTAAATGGGTGAGCCCGGTACAAGTCGTTCCAAAGCGTTCGGGCATCACCGTGGTTAAAAATGCAGAGAATGAGCTAGTGCCACAACGATTGCAGACAGGATGGAGAGTTTGCATTGACTACCGCAAACTAAATGCCACTACACGTACGGATCACTTTCCCTTTCCATTTATTGATCAAATGTTAGAACGTCTTGCAGGTCATTCGCACTATTGCTTTTTGGATGGGTATTCGGGCTACAATCAAATCGCCATTGCTCCTGAGGATCAAGAGAAGACGACGTTCACTTGCCCCTTTGGAACGTTTGCGTATAGGAGGATGCCATTTGGATTATGCAACGCACCAGCTACTTTTCAGCGGTGCATGATGAGCATCTTTTCTGACATGGTCGAGAAAATCATCGAGGTATTCATGGATGACTTTTCAGTTTTCGGTGATTCTTTTGATTTTTGTTTGGATAATTTAGCTCTTGTTTTAAAAAGATGTGAGGAAACTAACCTTGTCTTAAATTGGGAGAAGTGTCATTTCATGGTTCAACAGGGTATAGTCTTGGGTCATATCATATCTGTTAGGGGAATAGAAGTTGATAAAGCAAAAATAGATCTTGTGCGCTCCTTACCACCTCCCACTAGTGTGAGGGAGGTGCGCTCTTTTCTTGGACATGCAGGTTTTTATAGGCGCTTTATCAAGGATTTTTCAAAGATCACAAGACCCCTATGTTGTCTATTGCAAAAAGATGTGCCGTTCCTGTTTGATGAGGAGTGCAAGGCAGCTTTTGAGAAGCTTAAGGGGATGTTGACCTCTGCCCCCATAATCATGCGACCGTATTGGAGCCTCCCGTTTGAACTTATGTGTGATGCGTCAGATTATGCTGTTGGAGCAGTCCTTGGTCAAAGAGTGAATAAACTGCCTCATGTGATTTATTACGCTTCAAGAACTTTGAATGATGCTCAGTTGAATTACTCAACTACAGAGAAGGAGCTTCTTGCTGTTATTTTTGCCTTAGAAAAATTTAGATCTTATCTAATTGGCACTAAGGTTGTTGTGTATACAGATCATGCAGCGCTGAAGTACCTTATGACAAAGAAGGAGGCTAAACCAAGGTTGATTCGTTGGGTGCTTTTACTCCAAGAATTCGACCTTGAGATTCGGGATAAGAAGGGCAGCGAAAACGTGGTAGCAGATCACCTTAGTCGACTGGTGAATGAGTCTAATGATGAGAAGGATTCTCTTCCTTTACTTGAAACTTTTCCTGACGAGCAATTATTTTCTATTGTGGTTTCTGACCCTTGGTATGCAGATATTATTAATTATATTGTCACCAAGCAGGTTCCAGCGGATTTCACCCGTGCTCAAAAGGATAAGCTCATCAAAACTGCCAAGCATTATGTGTGGGATGATCCATATTTATGGAAATATTGTCCTGATCAGTTGATAAGAAGGTGCGTTCCTGAAACTGAATTTACATCTATTCTCACCTTTTGTCATACTTATGCATGTGGAGGCCACTTTGGGGCGAAAAGACTGCTCTCAAAGTGTTGGAGAGTGGTTTTTATTGGCCGACCTTGTTCAAGGATGCGTTTATCTTCTGCTCTACATGTGATCGTTGTCAACGCACAGGTAATATAGGATCTCGAAATCAAATGCCTCAAACCCCAATTTTAGTTGTTGAAATTTTTGATATTTGGGGCATTGATTTTATGGGACCTTTTCCCTCTTCAAATGGCTTTATTTATATCCTACTTGCTGTTGATTACGTGTCGAAGTGGGTGGAGGCATCCGCCACTAGAACTAACAATTCTGCTTGTGTTCTTACTTTTTTAAAGACTAACATCTTTTCAAGGTTCGGAACACCAAGAGCTATCATCAGCGATGGAGGATCACATTTTTGCAATAAGTCATTTGAAGCTCTATTGAAAAAGTACAACATCACCCACCGGATTTCTACACCATATCATCCACAGACAAGTGGACAAGCAGAAGTGTCCAACCGTGAAGTGAAGCACATCCTTGAGAAGACCGTGAACCCTAGTAGGAAAGATTGGAGCTCGCGCTTAACTGATGCGCTGTGGGCATACCGGACAGCGTACAAAACTCCTATAGGGATGTCACCATTTCGTTTGATCTATGGCAAGCCATGTCATCTCCCGGTTGAACTTGAGCATCGAGCTTATTGGGCAATAAAAAAATTCAACATGGATATGAAGGCTGCGGGTGACACACGGCGGTTGCAATTGAATGAGTTGGATGAGCTTCGGAATGATGCATATGAGAGTAGCCGCATCTACAAGGAGAAGACTAAGGCATACCATGATAAGATGATTCTTAGGAAGAGTTTCGTTGTGGGACAAAAAGTTCTTTTGTTTAATTCTCGCCTGCGGTTATTTCCCGGTAAGTTACGTTCTAGATGGTATGGTCCCTTTATTGTGATTGATGTTTCTTTTCATGGTGCAGTTGAGATTGAGCATTGTACCAAGGGCGAGCGGTTTAAGGTGAATGGACATCGTTTAAAACATTATTATGAGCCCTTCGTTCGAGCACCCGAGGAGAAAGTGTCTCTCCTGAATGCTACTTATACTTGACTTTTGGAAAAGCGTCGGGCTGACGACGTTAAAGCAAGCGCTTTTTGGGAGGCAACCCAAAGGATGAGAGGATGACTGCGCTTCTTCAGATTTGCTTTCTTCATCCCTCGCTTTTCTTTCTTTTCTTTGTTTCATTGTGGACAATGTTTGGTTTAAGTGTGGGGGGTATTCTTTATGTTTTGTTGCATTTGTGTTTTCTTAGTGTCATTGGGATGTTCTCTTTCTGATTTTATACCCAAATTCATGTTTTTGGTATCTGCCCAGTAGCTATGCGTCCGGACGCCCATCCCGTAAAAAAAAAAAAAAAAAAATTGAAAATCCAAAAAGAGTCATTGTTTTGTTTGTGTCTTAGGTACCTTCCACTACTATGATGAGATTGGGTTATATACATGACACTAAGAAGAGTTTAAACATCATTTTAGGTCTGGATGTTATTCTTTGGTTAATGATTATCTATGATTGTTATGGTCTAAACATATTCGCACTATAGCCTTGTCTTTGGTACAGAGAAACGCATGTTAGAATAAGTGAAATTCATATTACCTTTGTGAGATTTTGTGCTTTGTGCTTAATTTTTGTGAGAGTAATATATATTAATTCATGCTTTCTTGGCGATGACTTGTTGATCTCATTATCGTTTCACCTTGATTACTACTTGAATGATGTGCAATATGTGAACTAAATGCTAGAACTCATCCTTAGACCTCTCGAAACTTTGTGTCGATGGTGTGGCACCTAGAAGATGATTAAGGCACTAGGATTACCACCATTGCCAAATAAGCCTGTGTCCCCGTAAAAAGAAAAATGTCCCCTAGTTTAACCCCTTTGAGCCTTTATTGTGAGCTTTTTCTTTGTTAACCCACAACTCCTTACCCTTGAGCTTAGTATAGTGTTTCCTTACCCTACCCTAAGGAAGAGTGGAGCATCTTTTGAGAGACTTACATTGGTTTCAAGGTACTCTAATAAGCAAGAAGGTTGACTTGTCTCAAAGAGCAAGTGTGGGGGAGATTTTCATTGTAAAAATTGTCTCAAGAAGAAAACAATGGCTGAAAAAAAAAACAGCAAAGAAAGAAAGGAATTATGACTTGAGTTGATTACTTATTGTATTGTGGAAAGGTTGTGTTCAAAAGAAATTAAAATTATTATTGCTTGCTTCAAGTTCCGTTGTTACTACCTTGAGGAGATTTCAAAGATTCTCATGTCTCTAGTTCTATATTGTGCTCTACAATTCCTTAGGATCCGTGTGATTTCCTATCCTCTCATTCATGAACCCTTAACTCTTGGCCCCATTACAACCTTTGTGAAGACCTTTTGATTTTAGGGGCTGCGCTATCAACTTGTGGAGACTTGTGTTGAGGGGTGAGCATATGGTGTCAATGGTTCCTCCATTCGAGTAGTGATATCCATTCATGAGATCATTTTTAAAAAAAAAAATTCAGAAAGTGCTTTTATTCTTAATATTCATATGTGAGCTATTTGTTTCTTTATACATCATTCCTCTCACATATAACTTGAGTGCATATTTTTTTTGAATTAGCCAGAAAATCTGAGTGAAGAAAGAGTGAATATCCTTGTGAGATTTTTGAGTTTTCATTTGTTCGAAGCATGCACAGATATATTCACCATTGCTTGGCTATTTCACACTCTACACATGACCATGATGTTTATGGAGGGTTATTAATTGTCGAATGAATATGGACCTGTTGTGATGTTTATATTACTCTTGATGCCATGAATTTTGAGACTCTCGGAGATGAGGAAGGTAGTAGGTCGTGTCTCGGTTTAGTTGGTTCGCTTGCGGACTAGCGAAGACCAAGTGTGGGGGAATTTGATAGGAGCATTTATGTGACGTTTTATAGTGTTTAATATTATAGTATTTTGGCCATATTTCTTATTTATCTTAGTTATTTATTTGATTTCTCGTAATTCGTAGGTTTCGGGAGCAAATATGGAGAAGTTGGCTTAATTCGTGATAAAGGAAGGAGTTCCAATCACTTGAGGAAACCTTGATGGACAAGGAAGACCGAAGCATTCACATTTTAATTTATTGGGCTTTTCCTTGGAAGTTAAGAAGTCCACGACCATTAAGGAAGTGTCTAGGGTTGAGGAATCATATATAAAGAACCCTAGAAGCAGCCGAGAAGGACTTTGGGGCGGAAGGAAAACTTGTGACAGCCGAGAGAAGGAAAAGAAAAGGGCAGCAGCTGTGCACCCAGACGTGCACCTCGCGCGCACCAGCAAAGCACCAGCGCCCAGTCGCTGTGCACCCAGACGTGCACCTCGCGCGCACCAGCAGAGCACCAGCGCCCAGTCGCTGTGCACCCAGACGTGCACCAGCAGCAGCAGGGCTGTGCACCGGTTCTTCTTCCATCTTCATGTATTCTTTTGGGTTTTCGTTTACAGTCATGAGTAGCTAAACTTCTTGTAGTTAGGGCTAGATTGAAGCCCTAGACATGATTACTTTGATGTTTTGATATTCGGATTTATATAAGTTTTGTTTCTCGGATGATAACAATTTCATTGTTCGTAAACTGTTATTCTCTTATGTGTTTCTTTGATTCGCGACCTTAGGAGCATGTTTTAGGATCGACCAGCCATAAACACATGCGTGACGACCAGTATCATTGTGTGTTTTATTTGTGGTGCGACAAGAGCTGCGGTGCTTGTATGAAATTGTTTCAAGGATACTTAGGATACATACCATGTTCTAGGATTCTTGCTATGTTCATATTCTCTTAGAACTTAATGATCTCTGATGTGTTAAATCTGAGCATATACCAAGCAGGACTGCATGTTAGAGAACAGGTTATGACATTCATACCAAATGCTTAACATACTAAGTAAGAGAGAATGGATACGAGAGTGCATCCATATACCAAGGACCTTTCGTGAGCATAGTCATCCATGGGAATTCAATACTTGTTAATCTGAGTTCATGATGTTGATGTATGATTGTTTGGTGGTGGATTTCGAAACCCTAGCTTCTTTATCTCATTGATCTATAAAACTGTGCCAATTCTAGTTTTATCATTTTCGTCAGTTTTCATTGTCTGTTTTCTATTTAGTGTTAAAAATATCAATTCAGAAAAATCTAAAACTTTGTCAGTAGTTAGTTGTCTCCAAATTTCAGGTCATTTGGAGTAGTCTAGAGTCGTCAACTAGTTAGGTTTTCCTGACTGGTCAGTTCTGTCGTTTTTATTTGTTTTGAGTCATTGTAGTTGCAGCTTTATCCCAATCCCTTGCGGGTTCGATCCCTACTTTCATATACTATCTTCGACCATATATACCTTGTAGGGTAATTCATAAGTTATTTTTATGCACCTTAATTGGTGTGTGAAAATTCCTTTATCACAACTATATGTCAGTCATATACACATTCAAAATAATAAACCCTAAAACATGCATCAAAGTGTCGACCCAATGAAACATGCAACAGAATTATCAATGAGTAATTAGTGAAGAAATTCTCATATAAAAATTATATAAATCAATTGGGGTTTGAAATCCTCCCTTTTGTTTTCTGTTGAACTCCCCCTCTTAGAAAACCCTAGAGTCCTTTTATACTCCTCTTGGTCTCCCCTTCCTTATGGCACTAGGAATTCTTTTTATTTCTTTCTTTTCTTTATTTCTCCACAAAACCTAATAAAACAATAAACATTAATTAAATCACTCAATTAATAGCAATAATCCAAGTGTAATAGTTCAATTAAACACGATAAATACGCATAAATATGCGACTATCAAAATACCCCACACTTACTTTTGCTAGTCCTCGAGCAAAACACTAAACTAAGACTTAACAAAACACTAACAACAAGACTCTAATGCCCTCAACATTTGTCTCAGCAATCTCCCTACAGTTGTAACACCAAGATTAATATGTTTCCACAAAGTTTCGGAAGTTAATTCCAATGCATGACACACATGTAACCCTAAACCCTAAACCCTAAACCCTATTCTCCCACCCATTGCCCACCCTACCCCAAATCCCCAAATTATCCATCTCTCCAATCCTTTGTTTAATCACAATCTTTCAGGACCCCCTCCACCTCCAGAGCCGGTATTAAATCAACCACTTCCCCCAGCTGATGCCCAGACCCGGCTTCTCTTACAGTTGACGCAAACTGTGACTCATCTTGAGCAGCGTCTTAACTCGGGGACAGGGCAACAACAGTATCAACCCCTTATCACCCGTGCAAGCCCTTTCTCTACCCGGATTCAAGCAGATAAAAAGTCCCTGGAAGCTAAGCCATTTAAGATCAAGAAGTATGCCGGAACGGGCTGCCCGTATGCACACTTAGAGTTGTTCCAGTCTCAGTTGGATTCAACCCGGTTCACTGATTCCCAAGCATGCCATGCCTTCCAGGAGACACTCAGTGAGGAGGCATTGAGTTGGTTCCTTAAGTTGCCAGCTTTGTCAGTAGAGAGCTTCGGGGAACGCCGGACGAATACCGGGTTTACAAGCCAGCGAGCTGATGGATGGAGAAAGGAAGGGCAGAGTAAGAATAGCCAGGGGCACTACGGCAAAAGTTCAAGCAGACCAAGAGATAAGCCAAGAGAAGCTCCATACCCAAAATCCCCAGCCCGGGAAGCAAAAACCCCATACATTCCTCGATATGAAGTGTTAACCAAAAGGAAGAAATTTGGAACAGCCATAAGAATGACATTCCCCCAGCTCCCAAAAGGAAGTTTCCCAAAAAGGCAGGGCCGGACAACGGGCAACATTGTGCCTATCACAACGAGTCCGGCCACACTACCAACCGGTGTTTTGCCTTTCGAAACACCATTAAATATATGATTCAGAACGGCAAGTTACAGCAGTATAAGTCACCCGCTACAGGTGCCAACTTGATTGAAGTATATGGGGAGATAATGACAATTCACGGGGGTGGCACCCAAGGAGCATCAGGTCACCGGGCCAAAAGACTTTGTCCAAGAGGCCCGGAGTTGGAGATAATGCAGCTTCGTCAAGAATGCCGCAAAGAACTGGTTCCTTGGGATACCGTGTCATTTTCTCACTTTGAAGACACGCTGAAAATGCATCATAATGATCCTTTCATAATTACTCTTCAGATTGACCATTGGCGAACTCGGCGAGTTCTGATAGACACGGGAGCCGCTGTCAGTGTCATGTTCAGCAGCTGCTATAAAGGGTTTAAAAGAGGAAGAGATAAGCTGTATAGAAACCACGAGCCATTGATCAGTTTTTCAGGCGAAACAACTCAACCATTGGGGTCAGATCAGTTAACGGTTACAGTTGAAACCGGGCACCAGTCCACAAGAATTGTGGTTCCCTTCATAATTGTGGACTGCCCATCATCCTATAATGCCATACTTGGGAGAGATGCCCTTTGGGGCCTGCAGAGTTTTATAGCGGGTCATATGCTGCTTATGAAGGTGCCTACACCCGGGGGCGGGGTTACAATTCGCGGAGACCAAGAAGCCGCTGTCAGATGCAACGCGATAACAACAGCTCATGCCCAGCATGAAATGTTTTCAGCGGGTTTTTCCCTATCCCCATTTGACAAACCTGATGACCCCAGGGATGACCCGGATTCCTTGCCCATCAGTAAGACAACACAGAAGAAGAGCCAGAAGTATCCCGCCAAGTTTCCCCGGCCAGCCCCAATTGAAGCAACAGAATGGATTCAGATTTCAGAGGAGTACCCGGAAAAGAAGATTTGCATTGGCACAGGCCTTGACCCAGAAGTCAGAACCCAGATAATCGAGCTTCTAACCCAGAAGCAGAAAGTGTTTGCATGGTCATATGCAGACATACTCGGGATCTCTCCAGAGGTTATGACACATTCCCTCAATATTATCCCGGGTATTAAACCGGTACGACAGAAGCGTCGTGCATTTTGTGCAGAGAAATATAAGGCCATCCAAGTAGAAGTTAAACGTCTTAAGGACATCGAGTTCATTGCAGATGCAACATACCCGGATTGGCTGGCCAATGTTGTGATGGTCAAGAAGGCAAATGGAAAGTGGAGGATGTGTGTCGACTACACAGATTTGAATAAGGCTTGCCCAAAGGATAGTTTTCCCCTTCCCAAGATTGATCAACTGGTAGATTCAACCGCGGGCCACCCACAGCTGAGTTTTATAGATGCATACTCGGGGTTTAACCAAGTTCCGATGAACCCCGCGGATCAAGAGCATACATCTTTTACAACGGACAAGGGGATGTATTACTACAAGGTGATGCCTTTTGGACTCCGGAATGCAGGAGCCACATTCCAGCGCCTGGTAGTGGGCATGTTTGCAAACCAACTCGGGGATACTATGGAGGTTTATATAGATGATATGTTGGTGAAGAGCCGGGAAACAAGTAAACACCCGGATGACTTGGAGACCGTTATTGACATTGCCTTGAGCAAGGGAATGAGATTAAACCTGGAGAAGTGTGTTTTTGGCGTTTCAAGAGGAAAGTTTCTTGGGTTTATGGTTAGCGCTCGGGGGATTGAGGCAAACCCAGATAAGGTTCAAGCAGTTTTGGCTATGGAACCGCCAAAGACCAGGAATGAAGTCCAGAAGCTTACAGGTAGGCTGGTGGCCTTATCCCGGTTTATATCCAGGTTGACAGATAAGTGTGCCCCCTTCTTCAAAATTCTTAAGAGTCAACACCGGGAGCAGATTACATGGCAGGAAGAGCACAATCAAGCTTTTGAAAAGTTGAAGGAATACTTGGCATCAGTTCCTTCCTTATCCAGACCTAACCCGGGGGAAATCCTCTATCTATATCTAGCGGTGTCTCAAACAGCTGTGAGCTGTACCTTGGTGAGAAAGCCAGAGTCTGAAGAACTGCCGGTCTATTATACTGGAAAAGGATTCAATGATCCTGAAACTCGTTATCCAGATATTGAGAAGTTTGCCTTGGCCTTGGTTGTAGCGGCAAGAAAGCTAAGACCCTATTTTCAGGCACATTCAATCCATGTGTTCACCAACCAACCATTAAGACAGGTTCTGCAAAAGACGGAGACTTCAGACAGATTGGTCAAGTGGGCCATTGAGTTAGGGGAGCATGACTTGCACTTTAAACCGCGCACGGCAATTAAAGGGCAGGCAGCAGTAGACTTTATTGTCGAGTTTATTCCAGCAGAATCCACAGTTGCTGAAACTCTCGCCACAGAAGGTGACCCGGAGAGGTGGCAGATATTTGTAGATGGATCAGTTAATCAGAAGCAGTGTGGAGCAGGAGTTGCATTGGTGGACCCGGAAGGGAACATGTTTGTTTTCGGGTAAACTCGCGGTCCCTTTAGCGGGCTGCACTGTTCCAGAAACAGCGAACTCCTTCGTACTCTGAGTTTTCCTGTGTAAAGAACAAACACGTCAAAGAGGCGTCCTCGGGTTTACCGAGGGAAGCCACTCCGATGCTTAAGTCAGACACTGTCAGCTAAGCAGAAAACTCAAGAATAGTTAAGAAGTTGCGCGTCGTCTTACCGGGAGGCCCGCGCCGGTATTTATAGTAGCATTAAAGGCAGCATGCTGTGCTTTTCCAATGTGGGAACAGCTTCCCTTGCTTTTGTTTAGCTTTACGGCGAAATGGCCCTGTCAAAGGACCCAGAGTGGCTTCTCGAATTTAACTGGGCTTTCACCCTATAAATAACAATTCAAGCACAATAAACAATGCATAATTAATAATTGACCAGACATTTGGAGGTTCTTTCTTGCGTTGTAACCCGGTAAAGGTGAAATATTAGGTTCCACCTATAAACAAGTCCCCCAAGTCCTCAGTCAAGGGGTACGCTTGGGTGGGGACTTAAAATCTTTTCTTTACCGGGTTACAAAGTTAGCGACCAAACCCGGGGTACCCAGTCCCCCAAGTCCGTACGCAAGCGTAACCCGTAGACACTCTCTACGTTGAGAATTCAAAACGACGTCTCCGGGTTGTAGTGGGGGGAAACTGAAAAGTTTTTCGGTTTTGTGAAGCGGCATGCGTGACACGTGTCGTTTCCCTCAAGAAACTGAAACGTCCCTTCAGTGCACGCCCCTTACTGTATAAATAGGGGTTGAGGGTGACAGTTTTGTCTCACCTTCCAAACCGATAACTTTTTCGTGCTTTTTGCTTTCGCTCTCTTTTGTCGCTGTTTCTTTGGATTCCCAAACTCAAATCCATCTCAAAAACCCCTTCAAACCCTCATAAGTAAGGTATTGTTTCTTCTTCCCTCCTTTTTGAGTGTTTTGGGACGATTTGTGTACTGTTTCTGGGTTCCCAGGAAGGTTTTCTGGGTTTCTGCGTTACTGTGGGAATTTAGCTTTGTGGCGCCGGGTTACCTGGGTTTTGTTGACGCCCCCGTGTTTTTGTGTTTTGCAGATGGCCAACGAAGCAATGGACACTCACGTCCCCGAGTTTGCCTCTGTAACTTTCACTGATGGGACCGCTCTTGACCCTCCTGGGTACTCACTGACAGCGGAGGAGATCGTGGAGCTAAGGAGCAACTGGAAAATCCCCGAGTCTATTGAAATACGGCCTTTAGAACCCGAGGACCAGTTCTTCGCTCCCGGGGATGGGTGGACGCTGTGCCACGAGTATCAGCTACGCTGCGGCCTGTCACTCCCGCTAAAGGTAGAGGTGCAGTACCTCTTGGCTGCGAGCAACTTCGCAATCGGGCAAGTTGGCCCGAACATGTGGAGGCAGCTACTCGGGTTGTGCGTTATGTACAAGGTGTTGAAGCAGCAGATGCCAACCTATCACGAGTTACACGCCATGTAACGGGCCGAGTACTCCCGGAAGGCAGGTTTCAGCGGGACCATCTAACTGAAGTCCAAAGCGGTTTTTAAGAAGATCGTCGAGGACCTGCCATCTTCGGTGAGCAGGACTTGGAGGGAGAGAAGTTTCTTAATAAGGAACTTTCAAACCCCGGACTATGCGCTCCAAGTACCGGTCGATTTCCAACAACTGATGAGTAAGTCTTCTCCCTCCGGGTTTCTTTCTTTTCGCGGTCCCGGGTTATAATTATGTTATTTGTGTTGCAGACGTCCCCGACATTCCTCTGGAGCCGGTGATGGAGAAGAGGATCCGGAGGATGCTATGGGCCTTCCGGGGTCAAGATGACCGGAGTTCATACCGGCTTTGTAGGCTGTATGTGTACAGCAGGTGCCGGTTGATGGAGCTCCCAGGTTTGTCTCGTGTCCCTTCAACTTTTGTTGTCAAATGCTCTTGTGTAACGGGCTATGTTTTTGTTGCAGCTCTTCTTCCGATGGAGTTCACCAAACGGAAGAACCCGGGAATATACGACGGGTTTGAAGATAAGGCTGTTTGGGCCGGGATCCGGACACAAGCAACGGATGGTCAACTATACGACGTTAACCTGACCACGAAAGCGGCTTTCCTGCGCCCTGAAGCAGAGCAAGGGGATACTGAGAAATTCCTCGTGGACACCTTACACTTCAATGAGGTCCCCGGGTACCTGGCTGAGGTACTCGGCACGGAGGTGTACCAGGAGTTGGATGAAGAGATTGTGGGGAACCCCGCAGAGGAGGTGGCGGAAGACCCGGTGACTCAATTCCCCTTGGCAGAGGAAGAGGTGGAGGTCGAAGAACCGGTGATGAGCGCAGTTCCCTCATCTGTGCTCCCGGGTGAGGAGGAGTTTACCGAAGAGGATGACGACGGGGGTGAAGAGGTTGGAGGGTTGGAAAGGGTGATAGGGAGTGAGAACCCGGAGGGGAGTGACGGGAGTGACGAAGTTCACGAAGTGGAGCCCGTTCCCTATCGCAAACGCACCCGGGAGGCATCCAGCTCGGCGAGGTCCTAGAGGAGGAAGAGAAGGAAGGAGAGGAAAGAGAGGAGGGAGAGAAAGCAGCACCGGGACACTGATGAGATAATGGAGGAGTTGGCGAGCGGGGGAATGGCGGACGTGGCCATCCAGAGGATGGTAGCGGACTTGAAGAATTGTGCCGCCGACTCCTATGTCCTGGAGCATGAGGACCCGTTGATTGTAGCCCGGAGGACACAGGAGAAACTGATGCGGGTAAGTTTTTCTTCTTCCCCTAACCCGTTCTTTTTTTTTTTTTGAATACTAACCCGTTATTTGTTTTATGTAGGCGGTCAGGATGTCCTACTTGGCAACTGACCAGCTCATCAACGAAGGCATCCCCGAGAGAGAGAGAGTGCTCAGGGACGACCTCCGGGCGGCCCGGGACCAGGTGACGGCGAGCGAAGAATGCCTGGCTCGGGTCCGGGAAGAGGCAAGCGCATCAGCTGTCGCGTCGTGGGCGGAGTTGGCCAAGGCAGAAGAACAAATAGCAGATTTGGTGGCCAAAAACTCGGAGCTTGAGAGGGTCATCGAGGGTCACCGGGAGGACCGGTGTGCTCAAGATGCCGCCATTGCTCAGCTTACTCAACAGAATCAAGCCCTGCAGCAACAAGTGACTTCTCTGGAGCAGCAGAAAGGAGAGTTGGTGCTGGCTATTTCCCGGGCCAGGGACTCTGCTGTCTCCGAGTTTCTAGCGAGTCCCGAGTTTGAGCTGAAGCTGCGGTCGGCAAGGGCTGAGGCTCGTGCCGAAATTGTTAGCGCCGGGATTCACCAAGGCTGGCTCGACAAAGCTGGGTATGATGGTCACCAAGGTCATGTCAGACCTGACGAGGCTGCAGGCACCTCCCGGTCGACTCCTGCCATGGCTGCAAACCCTAGGGCTCCTGCAAACCCGGTTCGGAGTCCCCCGGTTCGTTCTTCAGCAGCCCGGAGAGGTACTTCCCGTGGTGGGATTGTCGGTGGTCCTCAAAACCGGCCACCGCTCCGTAGGGGACAGTTTATCATACGGCCCCGGGGAGGACGTGGCGGCCCGAGCACTGGCGGGGGTAGCGGGTCTGCAGCGCCATGAGCTGGAGCCAAATATTTTTGTTTTTGCTTTTGTAGACTAGACTTTACTTGTAGCGGTTCGCTACTGTTTGTGATTGACCTCTTTGAAGTAATCAAGCTTTTCCTTCGCATAATTCCTCCTGTGAAATAACACGGTAACTTGATGCATAGTATAAAAATTTACACAATGGATAAAGCTGTATGGGCCGGTTTGACATGTAAATAAAGATAGTGCCGCTAGGGTATACGGGTCCGTTAGGACTTCCATGGGCCGCTAAGGCCTTGCGGGAGAATGTCTTTCTATAACACGGGTTTTTTTTCCTATAAAATAACACGTTAAACTGATGCATAATTTGCAAGTGTTGACAAAATTTACACAATGCCGATTAGGCATGTGAATAAAAATAGGGCCGCTAAGGCTTTACGGGTCCATAAGGACTTTCAAGGGCCGCTAGGGCTTTACGGGTCTGTTAGGACTTCCAACCCGATGCAGAACCTGCAAGTGTTGACAAAATTCACACATATAATGCCGATTTGGCATGTAAATAAAAATAGTGCCGCTAGGGCTTTACGGGTTCATAAGGACTTTCAACCCGATGCATAACCTGCAAGTGGTGACAAAATTTACACATATAATGCCGGTTTGGCATGTAAATAAAAAGTGCTGCTAGGGCTTTACGGGTTCATAAGGACTTTCAACCAGATGCATAACCTGCAAGTGGTGACAAAATTTACACATATAATGCCGGTTTGGCATGTTAATAAAAATAGGGCCGCTAAGGCTTTACGGGTCCGTTAGGACTTCCATGGGCCGCTAAGGCCTTGGGGGGGTGTCTTTCTATAACACGGTATTTTTCCCTGTAAAATAACACGTTAAACTGATGCATAATTTGCAAGTGTTGACAAAATTCACACATATAGTGCCGGTTTGGCATGTAAATAACAATAGCGCCGCTATGGCTTTATTGGTCCGTTAGGACTTTCAAAGACTGAAATAAGGCCGTGAAAGGCTTGCAATATTTCAAGTTATGGAGATTACCGGAGATTGCCGAGTTTGACAGTGAAATAAGGCCGTTAAGGCTTGCAATATTTCACGTCATGTAGACTGGAGATTATCGGAGATTATCGGAGATTGCCGAGTTTGACAGTGAAATAAGGCCGTTAAGGCTTGCAATATTTCACGTCATGTAGACCGGAGATTATCGGAGCTTGTCGGAGATTGACTGTGAAATAAGGCTTGCCGAGTTACTTCATTAATCAAATCGTCGTAACACCTGAACCGCTGCTTCCTGAGCTCAACCACAAAGCAGGTTGGCTTGAGCGCCTGCAAGAACGCCTCTGATGCCACTGATTCATCCAAGTGCCCACATTTGGAAGTCGTAGATAACCAACGGGTTACAAAGACTTTCAAGCTCTCATCATCCCTTTGCTGCACTTTGAACAGTGAAGTGGTGCTTCGGTTGGCACTAGACAGCAAGATAAACCGGGAAAGGAACTTCTGTGTCAGCTGATCATAGCTCTCTACTGACAAAGCTGGTAACTTGAGGAACCAACTCAATGCCTCCTCACTGAGTGTCTCCTGGAAGGCATGGCATGCTTGGGCATCCGTGAACCGGGTTGAATCCAACTGAGACTGGAACAACTCTACGTGTGCATATGGGCAGCCCGTTCCGGCATACTTCTTGATCTTAAATGGCTTAGCTTCCGGGGGCTTTTTATCTGCCTGAACCCGGGTGAAGAATGGGCTTGCATGGGTAATAAGGGGTTGATACTGCTGTTGCCCTGTCCCCGAGTTAAGACGTTGCTCAAGTTGAGTCACAGTTTGCGTCAACTGTAAGAGAAGCCGGGTCTGGGCATTAGCTGGGGGAAGTGGTTGATTTAATACCGGCTCTGGAGGTGGAGGGGGTCCTGAAAGATTGTGATTAAACAGAGGATTGGAGAGATGGATAATTTGGGGATTTGGGGTAGGGTGGGCAATGGGTGGTAGAATAGCGGGTGGGAGGGTTGCGGGTGGGATGTATGCACTGTCAAAAGTTCGCGGGTTTCCATAACCCGGAGGATTCCCTACTGGGGTTATTACATGAGCAAGTCTGGCTGACGTCTCATTGGCATTCGCCCTCTGAGCTAGGGTTGCCTGAAGAAGACCATGCTCGGCCTGGATGGTTGCTAACTGCTCCCTTAACGTCATCAACTCGGCATGTTCTCGAGAAGACTGTTCCTTCTGAGCGAGAAAATCCTTTTTCAAGAGTTCAAATGCTGCTGCCAAATCTGTTTGGCCAAACTGGGTCTCGGAGGCCCCCGGGTTATTATCCCCTGAGAAGCTGAGCCTCCTAGTTGGATCTTGTTCTCCTGCTATTTCCACCATTGTTCTTTAAAACGAGAAGGTCTTGAGTTCGACTCTCAACGAGAGCACCAATTGTTTCCGGGTAAACTCGTGGTCCCTTTAGCGGGTCACACGGCTCCAGAAATAGCGAACTTCCCTGTACTCCGAGTTTTCCTGTGTAAAGAACAAACACGTCAAAGAGGCGTCCCCGGGTTTACCGAGGGAAGCCACTCCGATGCTTAAGTCAGACACTGTCAATTAAGCAGAAAACTCAAGAACAGTTCAGAAGTTGCGCGTCTCCTTACCGGGAGGCCCGCGCTGGTATTTATAGTAGCATTAAAGACAGCATGTCTTGTCCTTTTCCAATGTGGGAACAGTCTCCCTTGCTTTTACTTAGCTTTACGGCGAAATGGGCCCTGACAAAGGACCAAGAGTGGCTTCTCACATTTAACTGGGCTTTCACCCTATAAACAATAACTCAAGCACAATAAATAATGCATATTTAATAATTAACCAGACATTTAGAGGTTTTTTCTTGAATTGTAACCCGTAAAGGTGAAATATTAGGTTCTACCTATAAACAGGATCCAACGAAGGGTCAAGACCCAAATCAGTTTTTGAGGCTTCTTTTCGTCCCAAAAATCCACAAAGTAAGAGAAAAAAATCCTGAAAAGAAATAAACCAAACAATACATTAGCAAAAAGAGTTAGACAAGTTAAAGTAAAACATAACAAATATATATATATATACAAGTAAAAACAGTATGAAACTTTTAAAAGTCCCCGGCAACGGCGCCAAAAACCCTTTTTTGTCATATTGTAGTATTGGTAAATAGGGTTCGATCAATCCGGGGACTCTAGGGCGTTCCTGCGGTTAAAATCAATTAAGTTAGTATCTAAAAACTAAGATGATTACAAACAACATATTAACAACAAATACATTTTACATTTTACAGATTTCATGGGGGTTTGGTTTGGTTTTCTAATTCTTACAAAACAGAAATTAATTTATTTACAATTGATCAACTTCATTCCACTTTCAAATCAAGATATCAAAGTTATAAACACAATCAATTGCATGCTTCAAATCAATAGCCAAATCGATGTCAAGTGATAATGATAATGAATCCTAGACACATGTCTACGAGATCTAGCATCTAATAAAGCTTTTCTTAATCCGCATCCATGTTGGAGAAGTCCTAACACAGAATATTTCTAGCTATGGCTGTGATCGATGCAATGGCATCCGTCTAAACATAACAAGAATCATTAAGCAAGAAAAAGTTGGATTCAAACACGCCTACAGGACAGCCTAATCAACATGTAATGCCAAAATTCACAACCATTATTACATAGCTTTTGCTACTTGGATCACGAACCCGAAAACTATTAGGTGAATCAAATTCTTGACCTAGCATCATCTAACCTGCAGATTAGAGTCTTTAATATGAACAGAGGGGCATTTATCATATCATCAAGATTTCGAATTAACTTATTGAAAATCATAAACATATAAAGTCATGCATAAATAAATCTGAAAATTACTAACTCATCATGTTCTTCTACCAAGCAATACGACATCCAATACGAAAATAAACAACAAGTTTATGAGGCATAGTGTTACACTTTTTGTCGATCTTTGAAGATGGCAAAGGTGTTGCTATACGTCAGAAACTCCAAGGGCAGCAACTTGAAGAAGCTCTAAGGAGTGCCGTCGGCTTGATTCTTCTTGAGGAATGTCGCACCACTATTGGAGACGCTAGGGAGAGCAATTTTTGATTTTCTATGGAAGAAGTGATGTCGAATTGGTTGCTCTTGTCCTCCTTTTATAGTGTTATGTCACCTCTAGGAGTTCTTTCATCCCTTGATTTAATCTTGATCCAAGTGTGGGGTAGAGGGTTTACATAATAACATATTTGTTTGAGTCATTTAATTAACGTTTTTTGAGTCATTTAATTAACATGTTTTTTGAGTCATTTAATTAACATATTTGTTTAAGTCATTTAATTATAGTTTTGAGTCATAAAAAGAAAACCAAAGAAAAAAAAAATTCAAAAATTAGAAAATCGGTTCCACAAAAAAAATCGATTTATGTCGTGTGTTTTTTAGTCTTAGGATATATCCTTAAAAGTCTATGATGATTTTATCTTTGAATGCATAGATGATGGTTTGACATTTACTTAATGAAATTGCAAGTTTCATGGATATTGTGGATTGGTATGAACATTTGAGATTTGATTAATTGTAAAGTACGCATGTTTGGTTAAATTGTTTCAAAATAACCTATGTGAGCCTTTGAGCCTAAATGCTTTCTTCCTGAGTGATATTATGCCAAATTTTTTGAAATTCACTATCATAAACCTCATCATTCTTTGCATATTCAATAGTTATGCGCTATAGTTTTTTAATGGACTCTAGAATTTACTAGAACTTGCTTATATGATTGTTGAAACTTTATAATTATAACATGTCTTTATTTTGAATGTGATTGAATTTAATCTCTTTAGGATTACCACCATTGCCAAATAAAGCTTATGCCTATTTTGTGCCCATCGTGGACTCCTTAGTTTTAACCCCTTTAAGCCTACATTGAGCCTTTTATTTCATCACCTTTAAACAGAATTCCTCTGCTTAGAATAGCTAAACATTTACCTTGTTATCAAGACTTGGCAAAGTATTTTCGATGGAGCTGTATTGAGTGATGCTGTAAAGCAAGTGTGGGGTGACGTTGTAATATTGAATGAGTGTGGGGTAAAACAACATTGTAATGTATGTATATGTCCGAAACAAAAGAAAAGAAAAATAAACGAAAAACAAAAAGAAAGAAGAAAAATTTCGGATCAAAAGAAATTGTAAGGTACGGATTTTGATGGTGTTTGTAAAGTTTGTGAATTTGGAGTTGTATATGTGACATTTGTCTTGTTCATGATATGTGGAAGAGTTGAGAATGATATATGGGTCCAACTTGATGAAATTTGACCCTTGGAGTAGAGACATAAGGAGGAACGAGATTTGCTAAGTCTTGGTGATATCTTAAATGTCAGGACCCACCCCGAGTTAAATCCCTTTAACTCGAAGTAAATCCTGCGGGGACCACCTCAAGGAAACTTCTTACCGAAACCCCCTTGAAATGGCCAACCCTTCCTACATTCCAACTCAGCACTTCCATGAGTATCTAACAACAAACCCTAACTCATGAAGGCATCCTGCTCCCTAACCTACTAATCTAGCTAAACTGGGTTAGTCAGAGCAGTCTACAAAGATGATTACCCTAATAAATTGCGGCAGCAACAGATTGATCGACTATGCCTCGACTCTCGTACGCGCTCGACCTCCTCTCAAGAACCCTGCACCACTGGGCATTTGAAAACGAAGGACCCAGGGGAGAAACATTGAAAAACTGTCAGGGTGAGTGGACAAAAATAAAGTATAAAAGCTCTAAGTCCTTGAATGTTCTCCCTCTAGTTTTTCTAAGAAAAATCCGCATGCAAGTAAATCATAAATGATGCCTTGGCTCCAACATAAATAATTTAAATGTGGGGTGTTAACCTCATCCACAAGAAATCCGACCTGCTCTATCCGGGAGGGTCCATTGACCAGCTACTACCGAATAGGGTCCCGACCTGCTACTATCCGGGAGGGTCTATTGACCAGCTCCACCGGAGAGGGTCCATGCTAGCATACAATCCTTTTCCCTTGTTAAAATCCCTTTAAAACCTATAAAACCTTGTGGGAATAATAATAAATCGAAAACCCCTTTAAAACCGTGAGCCAAGTTTCTCCTTTTAAAATCATCCCCCTCCATAATCCCAAAACGGTGATAATCAATAAACCATATCCCGGGAAAAATCCTTTAAAATCACGGGAAGGGTATGAACCTCTTTCCCGGTTTGTTTACCTTTAAAATCCGTAAATCTCATTTTCCCAAATCACCGTAAAACATATAAATGGAGGAAATCATATATGCAGGAGAAACCAATTAAAGTATATAGCATGCAATTTAATTTAAAACAAATGTCCACTCACTGTACTATTGCGACCTTCCCGCTCGGAAAGCTCCTCGAGCGAAACCCTCGAACTAACCGCGTAGTCGAGCGCGTCTCACGTTCAACCAGAGACTGTACAAATAAATCATCATATTAGTTATACCATAATTGACTTGGTCTTTTCCTAGTTTGACCAGGAAATCCTATTTGACCACGTGTTGACCAAGTTCCTTTCTTTTTAACAGCTTTTTCAACAATACGCTTAAATCCGAATATCGACTCGAAGTTTGGTTTCCGACCCGTAAACTCAGCGTAACGTCTTTCCTTTCTATTTAATTAACAATAGGTTATCACATAGTAATTCTGTGGAATTACTATGGACACCCACTCAACCACTTTACCAATTTACGGGTTATGAGTCGATATTCCCGGTAAGACATTACTCGAATTAATAACAGCGCCCAACTCCGTTTCTGACTAAGATAGGAGTTGCCTAGAATCTCAATTAGAGATCCGGTTGTCTTCACTTAACCGGTTACTAAGATTAACCTTTCCCTTTTTACTTTTATCGGTCAATCTTCCATAAATGGAAACCTTCCAAAAGTGGAAAGTTTCCTAAAAAAGTAAGTGTTCTTTAGAATGGGAAGTTTCCCAAATTGAAAACTTCCTAATTACGTCCAATTTTCCGTAAATGTCTCAATTACGAATTAACCGTACTTTTTGACTCAAGTATAACGAGGATTCGATTTCTACCTCTTCGGCATTCTGCCGGTTTACGGCATCACCGGAATCTTCGCCGGATTCCGGTAACTTGTCGGAATTTCACCATAACTTCCCTGTTTCCTCCGGTTCACCAAGTTATCGACCTCAAGCACAAAACAACACAAAACAGCCAGTCAACAAATCCAAGCATCAACAAAACCAACAACACAAACACACCGGAAACACAAAACCAACTCACCTTGAATCCACTCTCAAGACAATCTCAGTAGCTTCCCGGTCTCCTCCTGCCAGACTGCACACCTGCAGCACCCCAATCCGACGTAACAGCTGCCTCAGTCGCCAACCATCCCAAAGCAGCCCCTCCCCCTCTTCCTTGGTGCCACACAGCCAAACACCGAGACCTCTGCCTAAACCCGAACCCACAACATCGACCTCAAACCCTTTTTCCAGCGCCCCAAAACTCTGCCTTGGCTTCACCGAAGTCCCAAGGGGTCACCGGAGCTCGAAGAAACCGTCGAATATAGAAAACCCGAAAAAAAAAACAGCAAATTAGGGATTTGAGATTAGGGTTCGATTTCATGGATTTCAACCATGAAATTGAAGGAGGAAGAAGAGGAAAGAAACCATACCTCTCACTGCTTCCGCCGCCGCCACTCATCGCCCCAAAAACCGGCGAACACAGCGGCTCTGACCTTGGGTCGATCTCCTCTGGATTTGAGTTCCTAAGGGATCTAAGGACTGGGCTTTGGAGAGGAGAGGAAGAGGATTAGTTTGGTGGGGGTGCGCCGGCGTGGGGTGGCCGGACGCGCAGGTGGAAGCTTCGTTCAGGGGGACGGCGACGCTGTGTCGCGAGAGGAAGGGAAGAAGAAACTCGGTTTGACCCGATTTTGGTCTTTTGACCAAGTCAACTCATTACTCCCCTTTTTATACTTGAATGGACGGTCCAGATCAATTCCCCAAATGATCTGACGGTCCAGATTTAAAGAGAGTGAAAAGTGAAAAGGTTAAATGGTAATTCTCCTTTTACCGGATAGATAATTAAAAGTTATCATAAACTTCAGAAATTCACCGAAATTAGCCGGAAGCTCCGAAAAATATTCCGAAAATACCGAGAGACTCGTATCGACGCGTACTACAACATCGAGTCATCGGTTCAGGTATTTGGAGTACTTTTAAAAACTCAAAAATTAACTCGAGCGATAACTTATCGAATTACCGATCGCAATTAAAAGTCCTCGGTAACTCGTGAATCTCAGTGAAAGGTAACTTTTATTAACTTCAGAAGATTCGGGGTGTGACAATTCTCCCCACCTTATGAAATTTCGTCCTCGAAATTCCAATTACACCACTCGACACCTTCAACCACTCTTCTCGGGTCACAACTAAAGCATCTATAGTCTTACCGTGGGTCACAATGATTTTCTCTTGAATCATTGATTAACTGATTCACCGAATTCTTACTGTACCGCATCTCATTTATGAGGTGGAATACGACACCGCCTATCACTGATCCACATCTGTAATCCTCCGATATCAATGTACAACGTGGGGTCAACACCCATGACAACAAGCCCATGAGAAAACCATGACGACTTGTGTTACACAAACCATCACCTCATTGAATCAGACTCCCTGATCTGGTTTACGCTTTCTATAAATTATCCTGTCATGTTGTCCTGTTGTAGAGTAATTGTCTTCCCTTGATCTATCCTTACTCAAACCACTTGCACACACAGGACATGAATCGCCTTGACTTTTAGCGTAAGACCAAAACCATTGCCTTTAAATCAATGAGATCCAAAAGCTCCTGACATCGAGATCCAACAATACTTACTCCTTGCATGAAGACAAATTGTCAGGCTTCACACTGCCTACAAAGGTATTCTGACCGGATAAATCTTGATTTTACCAACACACCGATCATTAGAATCGCCAACTCAATTATCACCTTGTGGGGTCACAGCGTACTTTACCACGGGTAATACATCTCCGTACTACTCATAGGTGAGGTGCCACTGACCTCCTTATCTCTTACCTTAACTTGGAATGACGCTTAGTGCAGAACTTGCACTTCAACCATAACTGTGCGTCTATTAAACAATATCCGCATCCCAATCTGGGATAGACTTACCATTAAAAGAATTCCAGACCCTTACCCGCTCAACAAGGACATTTAACCAGATCGGACAACTACATGAAATTTAGTGCCACTGGTGCACACCCAAAGGAACCCCTGATCAACGCATCGGGAATTAATTCCACACCGAACTAAGCCACATTGATCACCAAGCATCCAGTTATCAAGGCACCAATTAACAAATGCCATCACCGCACTGGGCGCGTGAACATCACAGGGTCAACTCGTACAACTAGACAGTTTCTAACAAAACTGTCCCCCATGCTCTGCAAGTTTACCATCCACCGTATCCTCTATTTGGGTAAGATTCAAGATGCACAACCACTTACCATTCTAATTGAAGAGGGAAAATAACTGCGTGCACAGGAAATCACAATACCACTTCAGATCCTAGATTACAAGATCCACCGCCACACGTTAACATCCCCTCAGATCATAACTTAATCTGAACGTGGCTTAATCACTCCATGATTTCCAATGGAGTGTTGCTCAACTTAGCAACATACTTTACTATTCTTAGTAACAATTATTACCACCCTTAGACTCGTAACACCTTCGAGTCATCAAGGAAAATCTTTCCTAGTTCCACCGCATTCACACTCACCGAAATGTTGACAATTTTGAGAGTCACCTCCAATGACCTTTCTTGCTACTACTCTACACTTGTGGCGCCAAGATCTGCCGCTAGGTCAATAATTCCTAACAGATAGGGTCACTACTCCAATGACCAATGACCATAGTAGTTCCAACTATACTGTAATCCTTTCAGGATTTCATTATGTACACTAAAATTCAATTTCCCAGATCAATCCTCATTCCACAGATCAAATTGAGAATACTTCCTGTCACTGCAGTGGGTGTAACTTAAGAACCCCAAACACGACGACTAAGTACACATTCAGTTACAATATTTGATTAAACCACAGCCAGTGAGTGCACTGATTCTCATGCCATCAAGCTCAGTTAATCACCCCCGATGAAACCAAGTGTCATAACGGACGACTTTGGTTGCAGGTTGAAGCTTGAGCATCCACAAACATTCTCACTCAAATTCACTGCTCCAGTAACCCTTGCCCCACTGCTGTCTCTTTACCATTTCCGTGCATCTAACTCAACAAGCAATCAACCACCTACTAACAACATTTCATAAACTCGCTAACCATCATAAAAGTCAGAGCGACTAACAATAACCCACTTCCGACATATACTTAAATGGTTAGGCCATCTACTGGACGTTTTGTACAGAAACTTCCAACCAAAACGTCCTTAAACTCCGTTCTCAATAAATGGAACTCTCATGACACATTCTTAAGATGATGTCATCATCAGGCTTAGTCACTTACCTGGTGTCATTTTGACCACACACAGCTGCACATAATAATTAAGTTTTACCAGCATGTGCTACCCATATTTCAACTTACCACTTCCCAACAAAGGAGGGTACACGTGCTCCTGTGGGGTATACCCATGTACATCTTCAGCCGTCGAAACCGTGTCGTTTACACAACGACCGGTTCCTACGCCAGAATTAATACAAAGTCAATCAAGACTCGTATCACTATCTCCGGTACCCCAAGCACTCTGGGTCCATGACCCGGTGGTCTGTTGCCACTTCCAACATGTTCCTTTAAGCTCCGAAACCAATTACCTTTAATTACCACTAGTAACGCTTCCTCGATCTGAACATCGAACTCTAACACAGCCACCCTGGAGACTCCTCCACAGGTGTACTAATTACAATACCTTGTCCACAGGTGGATAACTCACCTTATGGTTGACATGAGCCCTAAGATCTGGTGACACGATTTAATTTCTGCCTCCACGATAAATGGCCCAATGACCATTGTCACCAACCATTCAAATCACGCTTGGACCCACCAACAAATCAAACCTTCTAGTACCCCAATCATGGGTGGCTGGAGCGAAGAGAATCTGGTCGTAGCTGACGACAACAATGTCAGCACCAAGGTGACCCAAACCATCAGTTTCAGTGGTTGTCCCTTCAAGCATCAAGTGACCAAACTAGCCTTTACTTCCTTAACATTTTCCAGTAGTGTCACAACATGGACTCGTCACCAGAAACAAGTCCATTGATCCCAAAATGACTACACTCAATTTCCTTGAGTTAATCCACTTTCATATGTCCATTGGTTTCTCCGAAACCACACTAATGACGAACCTCAACAAAATCTTGGCAATCGTCAAATCTAAATATTCATCTCCTCTGAATAATCGCGCTAGGCAACTTCAGCTCCTTTTTCCCATGGCAGGATGCAACATCTTTCAATAACTCTTACGACTCTTTACCTTTAAGAGTCTCGTAACTCGAACACCAAGGCCTCGCCTTAGATTTCTGCAACATCCCTGCCAACAACCATGACAACCTTCCAGGTGTGAATTAACCGTTTCACCACCGAGTACTCACACATAATGCTCAACGTTAAACAACGTGAGTTTCCAGCTCTATCCCCAACAAAAATCTCAATAAATCCTTTTAAAACCAAAATCCTTGGGGAACTCATAAAATAAATACGTAACGAGCTTACCTTGTTCCTTACAGGAACTCTCTGTGAGGTAGCGTGTACTGAGGCATAGTCTTGAAGATTCCAATGTTTATAGGACCACTCGGTCCATAACTCAACCAGGAAGTACTACTCATATCCTTGATAAACACTGAGCGTCCAAAGCATAAAAGGCCGATGGATCCGCCGCGGTCGGACCATCACTCTATAGACACTAAGTGATACCAAGTACATGAGTTAGTAACAGGAAACGATAACCTAATGCTCTGATACCAACTGTCAGGACCCACCCCGAGTTAAATCCCTTTAACTCGAAGTAAATCCTGCGGGGACCACCTCAAGGAAACTTCTTACCGAAACCCCCTTGAAATGGCCAACCCTTCCTACATTCCAACTCAGCACTTCCATGAGTATCTAACAACAAACCCTAACTCATGAAGGCATCCTGCTCCCTAACCTACTAATCTAGCTAAACTAGGTTAGTCAGAGCAGTCTACAAAGATGATTACCCTAATAAATTACGGCAGCAACAGATTGATCGACTATGCCTCGACTCTCGTACGCGCTCGACCTCCTCTCAAGAACCCTGCACCACTGGGCATTTGAAAACGAAGGGCCCAGGGGAGAAACATTGAAAAACTGTCATGGTGAGTGGACAAAAATAAAGTATAAAAGCTCTAAGTCCTTGAATGTTCTCCCTCTAGTTTTTCTAAGAAAAATCCGCATGCAAGTAAATCATAAATGATGCCTTGGCTCCAACATAAATAATTTAAATGTGGGGTGTTAACCTCATCCACGAGAAATACGACCTGCTCTATCCGGGAGGGTCCATTGACCAGCTACTACCGAAGAGGGTCCCGACCTGCTACTATCCGAGAGGGTCTATTGACCAGCTCCACCGGAGAGGGTCCATTCACATATAGACATATATACAATGCAAATTTCGACAATTAAAAAGATTGAGGATCCCGAAGGATCCCCGGCAACGGCGCCATTTGATAGTTCGTATTTGCACACGCATCAATTAACCCTGTACACAGTCGTTGTCATCGTATAAAGCAAGTAAGGGTATCGTTCTAAACCGGGGATCCAACCACAGGGTAGATCCATCTAATCTAATCAAAGTTGTCGAAATAAACATAGAGTTTTAAAGATTTGGAGTTTATATTTTTGGAAAGATGCAATGAAATAAAGTCCTATATTACTTTTATACATATATACATGTGATCGATCAACAATTACACAAACCAACACCAAATAACAATGCAAGAACATAGAAAACAATTTCTAATCTCATATCAATCTATGCCGAAATACCTAAATCATGCTACAATCGAAACATGCACATTAGGTTCCTACGTGGTTCCTAAGCCATTAGATGCATTCGAAATCGACTACTTGTTTCATTCGAAACCTTTCACACATCCATGCTCAACGTATCAAACACGAAATCTAACATACTAATTCACTTATGCAATTACGTATCACACAAATAAACTAACATGTTCATTAGCACCATCTAAATCCAATTCTAGCATGTAATTTTCGAACACAACAAAGAACACATCAACCTATCCACTACGTGTATCAAAGTCATGTAATTCTTTGAAGGATTAACTAATGCAACATCAACTACTTGTCTTAATCACACGTTAATATTATGAAGCAAATCGAAAATTAATAACACTTAGAAACTCTCGGCATAAACTTCAAATCCTTGATTAAAAACTAAAAACCATAATTCTTACATCATTCAAAAGTACTTAATATCTCATAGACAAGAATTGAATCGTACTTAAACAAAAACCTAAATATCAACCATAACAAAGACATACCAATTCGAAAATAGCAGATGAATACACTTTAAAATATTCCTACGTGGTCTATTCTTCAAGTGCACGGAGATCCTCGGCTACGTGCTTCGGATCAAAGGATGAAGTATGAAGATCGGAATTGGGGTCTTTGAATGGTGATGGAATTTTCGGCAGCTGCTTTGGCTTGAGTTTGCAATGTTGATGATACCTTTTCTCATGCGATTACAAGGCTTTTTATAGGGGAAAAACTAGGGTTTGGATCGGCCCTAAAGCAATCCCAAACCAAGGTGGATTTGGTTATTCCCATGTGCAAGTCATGTGCTTCTCTTTTCTCCCTTCACTTCACCAGCCACTTTGATGAATCTTCAGCTTGAAGTTCTTCATTAAACACATATGGACATGTCCATCAAGCCCCAAGGTCCATGATTGTCGAAATTGTAATTTAAAGAGTCCAAAGAAACTTTCCTGATGCATCCAGGAAAATACTGCAGTTTTCGACAGCATGACCTTGCCTTAGTAATTCCAGCATATCTCCTTCTGTAGTGCTTCAATTGTCGTGATTCCAAGTCCCAGCGAAACTAGACTCGAAGACCTTTCAAATGGTATATGGCACGTTTTCCAGTTCCAAGTATTGCGTCAGATACAGCCCCCGAAAGATCAGACACAGTAGCAGCGAAACTTCTTCAGTCCCTGGAACAGTCTCTTCTCGGACTGCCAACTCTGGCATCGTTCGCAAGGTCTTCCCGTGCTCCAATTGACCTGAAATTTTAACACAATGTATTTCAGCAACCAAAGATTATATTCCCAATTTTTCATGCACTTCCACCATGTTTAAGACACTGCGAACGCTCTTACAAAATCCTTGAAATCACACTTTTAACACTTAGCCAATTTTCTCAACACTTTAGCACATTTTACCAAAAACTCTTCCAAAACAACATTAAACTATATTATGAATCAATCTTAACCTAAATAGACTCAACAAAGCATAAACAAGAGTGTTTAGCACATAATAACGTCACCTTTTAGGCTCCTATCAACAACCCCACACTTAAGCTTTGCTAGTCCCTTAGCAAACACTAAACAAAAACATACTACAATGACTCAATCTAAAGCCTTCAACGAAATTGTTTCAGAGATCTTCAACATCATAGTATCAAGAATAGCACAAGAGTCGAAATCGAAAGAATGAATTCACTGGTTAATAAACATAAGATTTCGATGTAACAAGTAAGACATGGTAGAAACAAAGGTGAATTCATCTCGACATGTTTAAAACAAGTTCAAATTCAATTCACAAGGGATATGCACTCCAAATCTTTTCTCTCAAGAACATGGCATATGCTTAAAAGCTTTTCACACACAAGAATTATATAGATAGTGAATTTCAAAATAGACCTCAAGAAAGATACCAATTACATGCACAAATGAACCACAACCATATGCTTATTCATGAAACAAACTCCACAGATCAAAGGCTACTTATCTTAAGAATCATGCGGATCTTTAGAAAAGGGATGGCTCAGGGTTCGAATAAGGTAGGATATAGTCAAAGAAAGAGGAATCACAAAGGTCATCCTCAAGGCTAATAAAAACATGGATATCCTCCTTATATCACCAATTAACATCAAGGCCAAATTTCATCATGTTGGACCCATCCTTCACTATAAACATAGTAAAATCGAACAAAGGCTATGTATAACTTTATTGAGCCTTCAGCAAATACATATCATAATTCCAATTTCACAAAAATAAATCATGCCATGGGTGTCCAAATCAAATCTGCTCTTTGAAAATCTTCTTTTCTTTTCTTTCGGATAATCTTTTCTTTTCATATATATATTTTTTTTTCTTTTCTTTCTTTCTCACCCAAAATCGGCATCATAGCATTCACAAGTCCAACCCCACACTTAAATCTTTCGATCACTCCATATTCATACCACAAAACAACATCTCCAATCAAGTTTGCAACCAAGGTAGAGATAACTATTCTAGGCAAGGTAAAAACATGTTGGTAATCAAAGAAAAGGCTTAACGTAGGCTCAAGGGGGTTCATACTAAGGTGTCCCGAACAGGGCTCATATAGGACTCATGGCTATTTAGATAAGGTGGTGATAACCTAATAAAGATCCAACAATCCTTTTCCAAATCAAAGTAAGTTATGATATAAAGCTTTGAATGTTTCACAAACAAGTTCTAGTAAATCTCTAGTTCATTGGTTTATCTCTATGGCATGCACATTGATCAAATAATGTAATATGAGGTCATAAAACCAACAAAACAATAGATTAAACACTCATCAATGAAAAGGCACATATATGGCTCGAAACTCACAAGGTTAAACATGAAATCAAACATTGTAATGAACATGCTCTGTCTGTACCTAGGTTTCAGTTCCTCATCTACTACTTAAGTGCACGATCTCTTCACATCTATTAACCATTCAATAGCAATGTAATTCAAGAAATCAAGTCCATGCAATCCAATCAACTATGAGATCAAAGATCAAAAATTCATCATCAACGGTTAAAGGCGACTTTCTAGACTCAAAAACTAAAAATCAAGTTTAAAGATCAAAATAAACTCCAAAAATCATGAAAATTTGCCAGAACACCTAAAACAGTATCACAAATACAAACCTAAACTTAAAAATCAAAAACCGAACCTAGAACAAAAATTCAAAAATCACTGTTCACCGAAATCACTATTCACCGAAACAAAAAAAATCACTGTTCACCGAAACTTGCAATAAGCCATTCCCCACCCCACACTTGAAACTTACATTGTCCTCAATGTTCAATATCTAAAACAATGAAAGAACGAAGATAAGGGTTAAGAAAAGCAAACGCTCGTAGACGGCTCCTTCTATGGGTTGCCTCCCATGCAGCGCTTAGGTGTTTATAGTCCTTTAGCCTAGACTCATGCATCCTCATGCTCATGCCGTGAGGTCCTGAAGAGGAACCTCCTCGATGGTGTGATCCACCATGCTCTCCAAATACGGTTTCAAGCGATGACCATTAACTTGAAATTCAGATCCTTTGACCATGCTTTTGATCATTACTGCACCAGAAGGAAAAACATTAGTGATAACAAAAGGTCCTATCCACACCTAGAGCGTAGTTTGCCCGGAAACAACCTAAGTCTAGAATTAAATAAGAGAACTTTCTGGCCAATAACAAAGTCTTTCTTTCGAATCATCCTGTCGTGGAACGCCTTGGTTTTCTCTTTATAGATCACGGCAGAATCGTAGGCCTCGTTCCGGATCTCCTCAAGTTCACACAATTGTAGCTTCCTATGCAATCCGGCCTCATCTATGTCCATGTTGAACTGTTGCACCGCCCACCAAGCTTTGTGCTCTAACTCCACAGGCAAGTGACATGCCTTACCATAGACCATTCGAAAAGGGCTCATGCCTAAAGGATTTTTGTATGCCGTCCTATAAGCCCAAAGAGCATCATCCAGTCGTTGGCTCCAATCTTTGCGTGATGGCTTCACACTCTTCTCCAAAATCCGCTTGATCTCCCGGTTACTAAGCTCTACTTGTCCACTTGTTTGGGGGTGATAAGGTGTAGCAACCTTATGCCTTATTCCATACTTTTTCATGAGAGCTTCAATTGTCCGGTTGCAAAAGTGAGTACCTCCATCACTGATGATGGATTTCGGCATGCCGAACCTGGAGAAGATGTTAGAACGTAGAAAATCTGCAACAACTCGAGAATCGTTAGTCCGGGTGGCCTTGGCTTCCACCCATTTCGACACATAATCAACACAAACGAGTATGTACAGAAAACCCTGAGAATTTGGAAAAGGTCCCATGAAATCAATACCCCAACAGTCAAATATTTCAACATGTATAATAGGTTGCATAGGCATTTCATCCCTAGGTCCTAAATTCCTTGTTCTTTGACATCTATCACATGAAGCACAATACATATGGGCATCTCGAAAAATAGTAGGCCAGTAAAATCCACAAGCAAGTATTTTCAATGCAGTCCTACGTGAACCAAAGTGACCTCCACATGCTTGTTCATGGCAAAAGCTAAGAATAGATTTATGCTCAGTTTCAGGAACACACCTCCTAATAATTTGATCTACACAATGTTTCCACAAATAAGGTTCATCCCACACATAATGTTTAGCTAGTGCCTTGAGTCTTTTTCTAGCATGATATGACATAGAGTTTGGAAAATCCTTGGTAACTAAATAATTTACAATGTCTGCATACCAAGGATCACTTACCTCACTTACCTTGAAGAGCTGCTCATCCGGAAAACATTCTTGGATAGCAATGGCATCTTCATCACGCACCAAACGTGACAAGTGGTCGGCAACCACATTGTTGCATCCTTTCTTGTCCTTGATTTCCAAGTCGAACTCTTGTAGGAGCAAAATCCATCGAATTAATCTCGGCTTGGCATCCTTCTTTGTCAACAAATACTTCAAAGCAGCATGATCAGTATAAACAATAACTTTAGATTGAAGTAAGTAAGAACGAAACTTATCCAAAGCAAAGATGACTGCGAGAAGTTCTTTCTCGGTGGTGGTGTAGTTTTGTTGCGCATTATCAAGCGTCCTTGAGGCATAATAGATGGCATAGGGCTGCTTGTCTCTCCTTTGCCCTAGCACGGCCCCAACTGCATGATTTGAAGCATCACACATAAGCTCAAATGGCAAACTCCAATCCGGTGGCGCCATGATCGGTGCCGTGCACAATGATTCCTTCAACTTCTCGAATGCGGCCTTGCACTCCTCATCAAAATGGAATGGCACCTCCTTTTGCAGTAGAGAACTCAAGGGTCTTGCTATTTTCGAAAAGTCTTTAATAAACCTGCGATAAAATCCTGCATGTCCAAGAAAGCTTCGAACATCCCTCACACTTGTGGGAATGGGTAAGTGACGCACAAGATCTATCTTCGATTTATCAACTTCAATACCCCTAGAGCTAACAATATGACCTAACACTATACCCTGAGTAACCATGAAGTGACATTTTTCCCAATTAAGCACAAGATTAGTTTCCTCACATCTTTTAAGCACAAGTTCAACATTATGCAAACATGAATCGAAATCTCCACCATAGACAGAAAAATCATCCATAAACACTTCTATCTTAGAACCTATGTACTCAGAGAATATATGATACATGCATCTTTGGAACGTACCTGGAGCATTGCAAAGTCCAAATGGCATGCGTCGATATGCAAAAGTACCGAATGGACAAGTAAAAGTGGTCTTCTCTTGGTCCTCCTCCGCAACACTTATTTGATTGTAACCGGAATATCCATCAAGGAAACAATAAAACGAGTGACCGGCTAACCTCTCAAGCATCTGATCAATAAAGGGCAGCGGCATGTGGTCCTTCCTCGTAGTAGCATTAAGCTTCCGATAATCAATACACACTCTATGACCGGTCACGGTTCGTTGAGGCACCAACTCGTTTTCCGCATTCTTCACAACTGTGATCCCACTCTTCTTTGGCACAACTTGAACCGGCGAAATCCACCTTGAATCCGAGATAGGATAGATGACTCCACAATCAAGTAACTTAGTCACCTCATCCTTCACAACTTGCATCATAGGTGGGTGAAGTCGACGTTGACCCTCCTTGGTCGGTTTCGCACCATCCTCTAAAAGAATTCGATGGATACACATAGTAGGGCTGATTCCCTTGATGTCGGCTAAAGTCCATCCAATAGCCGTCTTATGTCGCTTCAACACTGCAATCAATTTCTCCTCTTGGTCCTTCTCTAATGATGTTGACATGATAACCGGCAATGTCTCATTCTCTCCCAAGTACACATACTTCAAGTGTTCCGGAAGAACCTTGAGATCTAACTTTGGAGCTTGAACAATGGATGGTAGAAACTTGTTAGATGAAGAGAAAATTGGACTAAAGGGAGAGTAGGTTACCTCAGCAGCGACCTCAAGAGAAGCCGCGGTCTCTATGAGAGCAAGAGGCACGGCCTCTTGCTGCATTGTACAAGTTTTTGATCCAAACTTGTCATACCCGATCCCTTTAGCTAGGGTGAGAGCCAAGATGTCTTGAGTTATCATTTCAACATGTTCTTCTGCAAGAGAATCCACCACATCAATAGAAAAAGAATCACGAAAAATTTCGGGAAGTGGATACCTCATAGCATCGAACACGTTATAACTAATGATGTCGCCATCAATTTCAAACGTTATCTCTCCGGAATGGACATCAATCTTGGTCCTAGCAGTCCTCATGAATGGCCTTCCCAACAGGATGGGAATTTCCTTGTCATCTGCATCTGTGGGTTCCATGTCAATGACATAGAAATCTGCAGGAAAAGTTAGATTAGCAACCTGCACCAAAACATCCTCAACATATCCCAAAGGGATTGTATTAGAACGGTCAGCTAGTCTAATAATAATATCATCCTTTTTCAATGCACCTAGACCTAAGTCCGCATAAAGATAAGAAGGCATGACATTAATAGATGCACCTAGATCTAACATGATCTTGTCAAAACTATGAGTGCCAATAGTGCAAGGAATAGAAAAACTCCCTGGATCCTTAAGCTTTGGTGGTAGTTTCCTTTGAAAAACCGCAGAGATGGTTTCATTCATAACCGCCACATCCTTCTCTCGTGGAAGCCTCTTGTTAGTGCACAACTCTTTCAAGAACTTAGCATACTTAGGATTTTGTTGAATGCACTCCAACAATGGCATGTTCACTTCCACCTTCTTGAATAACTCAATCATTGCACGATCAGCTTCATCGTGCTTTGATTTTGCAAACCTATTTGGGAAAGGGTATCGAGTATGGACGTTAGATGAAACTAAACCACTAGAACTAGAAGACTTACCTTTTTCCTTGGCACCTTTCGGATCAGCAGGGACTGCATGAGGGTGAGGCACGGCCTCACCACCTTGTATCTTCTCGGACTCGGCAGAAAAGTCTGCCGGACTGCCCCTCGGACCGCCGCCTTGCTGCTCGGACCCTGGCAGGGTTGCTGCCGGATTTTGCTCCACAAAAACCTCCTCTACATTCTCATCTTCCTCCTCTTGCAACAGCTCAACATCTTCTCCTTTAGAAATCCCCAACTTCTTCAACAATGGCCCTTCAAAAACTCTCTCACTCCGAGTTGCAACTACCTTGAATTGTCCTGCATTTGGATTTGGCAAAGTTTGTCCCGGCAACTTACCACTTTCATGAATTTTACCCATGAAATCAATAACTTGTCCCATCTGCTTCTTTAACTCCGTGATCTCTTTAGAATTAGCTTGTTGACCTGTCACTAAAGCTTGAGTTGCAGATGTTAAATTCTGTTGCCCTTGAGCAAGGGACTTCAAGAGTTCATCATAATTTGGAGTAGAAAAACTAGCATTATTAGGCACAAAATTAGAAGAGTTGGGAACAAAACCATGAGGTACCTGAGGCCTCACAAACAAACCTGAAGGACGAGGTCCTTGAGCTTGAGCATTATTCGGTTGAACACCATTACTCCAACGAAAGTTGGGATGATCTCTGATTCCAGGATTGTAGGTGTTCGAGTAAGGGTCATACTTCTGCCTCTGTTGTCCCATGAAATTCAACTCCTCCTCGCTCAATGCACCATTCGGACATGTATCCGAATTATGATCTGTCATTGAACAAATTCCAAATGTTTGTGGACCAATAGTCGAACCGGCCATGGCCTTGACCAAGACATCGAGCTTCCTCTCCATGGTGATCATTTGGTTCCGAGCTCCCACGTCATACACGCCTCCACTTCGGCCTCCTGCTGTCTTCCTTGAGTTCTTGGTACTAAATTGACGATTGTTATCCGCCAAGTCCTCAATTAAAGCATAAGCTTGAGTTCCAGTCTTGTTCATAAATGTGCATCCACTAGCAGAATCGATCATACCTCTGTTGGCATTGTCCAATCCTTCATAGAAAAACTGAACCAACTCATCTAAACTGATTCCATGGTGTGGACACTTGCGCTGAAGCTCCTGAAACTCCTCCCAAGCCTCATAAAAAGTATCTCCATCCTTCTGAGTGAAGTTCTGAATCTCCCTCCTAAGTTTCTTAGTGAGTTGAGCGGGGAAGAATTGCTTTAAGAACCTCTTGGTCATGTCATCCCAAGTCGTAACCACTCCTGAAGGCAAAGAGTACAACCAACGCTTGGCGTCATCCTTCAAGGTGAATGGAAACAAAAGTAACCTCAAAGTGTCTGAAGGCAGGTGGGTGATGGCTTGGAGTTGACAGATGTCAAGAAACTCCCTTAAGTGCACATTCGGATCCTCCATGGCTGAGCCTGAGTACTTCGGCAGTTGCCCAAGTAGCTGAACTGGAATAGAGAAGTGAGCTTGATCCGGCACTGTAACAGAAATGCATGATGGTGAAGCGGGAGTAGTAGGGTTGAAAGCATCTTTGAGTGGCATGTTGGCCATGACAACGTCGGACTGATTTTTCTCAAAAGTTTGCTCGGTCTCGGCCTCGGATCCGGATGAAGAATCCTCGGATTGAATTCGGAATGGAGATGGTGGTTCTTGATCTGCAAGTTCTCGAGGTGATGCCGTGCTACTACTTGCTGCCTTTTGTGTCTTCTTTTGTTTTCTGCAAACACGGTTAATCTCCAGATTCAAAGGAACAAGATCTCCTTGTGAAGATGAACGAGTAGCGCGGGGTAGCATGCACGTCTAGCACCTGAAAAAAAAAAAAAAAAAAAACCAATTGGCCAAGATCAAGTTAGCATGCACGTCTAGGCCAAAAATCAAACAAAACAAAACATGAAAATTATATTACAAAAGCATTTCAACAATCATACATGGCACCAATCTTTATAATTACAAAAGCACACAAATATATATATACATCGAACCAACTATACAAATATTCACATATAGACATATATACAATGCAAATTTCGACAATTAAAAAGATTGAGGATCCCGAAGGATCCCCGGCAACGGCGCCATTTGATAGTTCGTATTTGCACACGCATCAATTAACCCTGTACACAGTCGTTGTCATCGTATAAAGCAAGTAAGGGTATCGTTCTAAACCGGGGATCCAACCACAGGGTAGATCCATCTAATCTAATCAAAGTTGTCAAAATAAACATAGAGTTTTAAAGATTTGGAGTTTATATTTTTGGAAAGATGCAATGAAATAAAGTCCTATATTACTTTTATACATATATACATGTGATCGATCAACAATTACACAAACCAACACCAAATAACAATGCAAGAACATAGAAAACAATTTCTAATCTCATATCAATCTATGCCGAAATACCTAAATCATGCTACAATCGAAACATGCACATTAGGTTCCTACGTGGTTCCTAAGCCATTAGATGCATTCGAAATCGACTACTTGTTTCATTCGAAACCTTTCACACATCCATGCTCAACGTATCAAACACGAAATCTAACATACTAATTCACTTATGCAATTACGTATCACACAAATAAACTAACATGTTCATTAGCACCATCTAAATCCAATTCTAGCATGTAATTTTCGAACACAACAAAGAACACATCAACCTATCCACTACGTGTATCAAAGTCATGTAATTCTTTGAAGGATTAACTAATGCAACATCAACTACTTGTCTTAATCACACGTTAATATTATGAAGCAAATCGAAAATTAATAACACTTAGAAACTCTCGGCATAAACTTCAAATCCTTGATTAAAAACTAAAAACCATAATTCTTACATCATTCAAAAGTACTTAATATCTCATAGACAAGAATTGAATCGTACTTAAACAAAAACCTAAATATCAACCATAACAAAGACATACCAATTCGAAAATAGCAGATGAATACACTTTAAAATATTCCTACGTGGTCTATTCTTCAAGTGCACGGAGATCCTCGGCTACGTGCTTCGGATCAAAGGATGAAGTATGAAGATCGGAATTGGGGTCTTTGAATGGTGATGGAATTTTCGGCAGCTGCTTTGGCTTGAGTTTGCAATGTTGATGATACCTTTTCTCATGCGATTACAAGGCTTTTTATAGGGGAAAAACTAGGGTTTGGATCGGCCCTAAAGCAATCCCAAACCAAGGTGGATTTGGTTATTCCCATGTGCAAGTCATGTGCTTCTCTTTTCTCCCTTCACTTCGCCAGCCACTTTGATGAATCTTCAGCTTGAAGTTCTTCATTAAACACATATGGACATGTCCATCAAGCCCCAAGGTCCATGATTGTCGAAATTGTAATTTAAAGAGTCCAAAGAAACTTTCCTGATGCATCCAGGAAAATACTGCAGTTTTCGACAGCATGACATTGCCTTAGTAATTCCAGCATATCTCCTTCTGTAGTGCTTCAATTGCCGTGATTCCAAGTCCCAGCGAAACTATACTCGAAGACCTTTCAAATGGTATATGGCACGTTTTCCAGTTCCAAGTATTGCGTCAGATACAGCCCCCGAAAGATCAGACACAGTAGCAGCGAAACTTCTTCAGTCCCTGGAACAGTCTCTTCTCGGACTGCCAACTCTGGCATCGTTCGCAAGGTCTTCCCGTGCTCCAATTGACCTGAAATTTTAACACAATGTATTTCAGCAACCAAAGATTATATTCCCAATTTTTCATGCACTTCCACCATGTTTAAGACACTGCGAACGCTCTTACAAAATCCTTGAAATCACACTTTTAACACTTAGCCAATTTTCACAACACTTTAGCACATTTTACCAAAAACTCTTCCAAAACAACATTAAACTATATTATGACTCAATCTTAACCTAAATAGACTCAACAAAGCATAAACAAGAGTGTTTAGCACATAATAACGTCACCTTTTAGGCTCCTATCAGTTTCCGACCCGTAAACTCAGCGTAACGTCTTTCCTTTCTATTTAATTAACAATAGGTTATCACATAGTAATTATGTGGAATTACTATGGACACCCACTCAACCACTTTACCAATTTACGGGTTATGAGTCGATATTCCCGGTAAGACATTACTCGAATTAATAACAGCGCCCAACTCCGTTTCTGACTAAGATAGGAGTTGCCTAGAATCTCAATTAGAGATCCGGTTGTCTTCACTTAACCGGTTACTAAGATTAACCTTTCCCTTTTTACTTTTATCGGTCAATCTTCCATAAATGGAAACCTTCCAAAAGTGGAAAGTTTCCTAAAAAAGTAAGTGTTCTTTAGAATGGGCAGTTTCCCAAAATGAAAACTTCCTAATTACGTCCAATTTTCCGTAAATGTCTCAATTACGAATTAACCGTACTTTTTGACTCAAGTATAACGAGGATTCGATTTCTACCTCTTCGGCATTCTGCCGGTTTACGGCATCACCGGAATCTTCGCCGGATTCCGGTAACTTGCAGGAATTTCGCCATAACTTCCCTGTTTCCTCCGGTTCACCAAGTTATCGACCTCAAGCACAAAACAACACAAAACAGCCAGTCAACAAATCCAAGCATCAACAAAACCAACAACACAAACACACCGGAGACACAAAACCAACTCACCTTGAATCCACTCTCAAGACAATCTCAGTAGCTTCCCGGTCTCCTCCTGCCAGACTGCACACCTGCAGCACCCCAATCCGACGTAACAGCTGCCTCAGTCGCCAACCATCCCAAAGCAGCCCCTCCCCCTCTTCCTCGGTGCCACACAGCCAAACACCGAGACCTCTGCCTAAACCCGAACCCACAACATCGACCTCAAACCCTTTTTCCAGCGCCCCAAAACTCTGCCTTGGCTTCACCGAAGTCCCAAGGGGTCACCGGAGCTCGAAGAAACCGTCGAATATAGAAAACCCGAAAAAAAAACAGCAAATTAGGGATTTGAGATTAGGGTTCGATTTCATGGATTTCAACCATGAAATTGAAGGAGGAAGAAGAGGAAAGAAACCATACCTCTCACTGCTTCCGCCGCCGCCACTCATCGCCCCAAAAACCGGCGAACACAGCGGCTCTGACCTTGGGTCGATCTCCTCTGGATTTGAGTTCCTAAGGGATCTAAGGACTGGGCTTTGGAGAGGAGAGGAAGAGGATTAGTTTGGTGGGGGTGCGCCGGCGTGGGGTGGCCGGACGCGCCGGTGGAAGCTTCGTTCAGGGGGACGGCGACGCTGTGTCGCGAGAGGAAGGGAAGAAGAAACTCGGTTTGACCCGATTTTGGTCTTTTGACCAAGTCAACTCATTACTCCCCTTTTTATACTTGAATGGACGGTCCAGATCAATTCCCCAAATGATCTGACGGTCCAGATTTAAAGAGAGTGAAAAGTGAAAAGGTTAAATGGTAATTCTCCTTTTACCGGATAGATAATTAAAAGTTATCATAAACTTCAGAAATTCACCGAAATTAGCCGGAAGCTCCGAAAAATATTCCGAAAATACCGGGAGACTCGTATCGACGCGTACTACAACATCGAGTCATCGGTTCAGGTATTTGGAGTACTTTTAAAAACTCGAAAATTAACTCGAGCGATAACTTATCGAATTACCGATCGCAATTAAAAGTCCTCGGTAACTCGTGAATCTCAGTGAAAGGTAACTTTTATTAACTTCAGAAGATTCGGGGTGTGACATTAAAGCTCCACTTATCCTAAAAATCCTACCCAATACAGCCGAGCCCCATTACAACCATTATTGAGATTGATTCATGATTCTTAAGATAGCTAACTTTGATTTGTGGAGATTTTCTCATGAGTTAAGCATTTGGTTTTGGTCCATTATTGCACTTAGTTGTTACATGAGGTTTTTCCATGAATTTCTATTCACAAAGTGCTTTTATTTGATGAAATATGCAAGCTATTTGTCATCTTGTAATCTTTTCTCTTGCATATACTTATGAGTGAATACCATGGATGAGTGAAAAGAAAAGAGTATGTCATTGTGAGGTGGAACGATTATCATACATGTCATGTTATATGTTCTTATTTCTTACTTATTCATGCTATGAAACATGTTTATGAAGCTTTGCAATTACGCTCACTCGAATGTTTAAACTTAAAAGTTATGCATGCTAAGAATCTGAGACAAATTATTTACGGGTATTAGATGTTTGTGTCGTTAATTTTAGTAGAGTCTTTTATTTAGTTTGCTAGGGACTAGCAAAGGGTTTGTGTTGGATAGTTGATAGGAGCATTTTATGCTACGTTCTTAATATGTTTTTACCCTCATTTATGCTTTGGTTATCCATTATTAGTATAGTATTTGTATGTATTTATCATAAGGGTTTTTCTGTAGAGCAATGGCTAAAATGTGCATAAAGTAGAGAAAATGTGCACTAAATTGTTAAAAGCTGACTTATGAAGTTATCGTGATATTTCTTATGATTCTGTGAATTTATACATTATCATTACTTGATTAATTTTCTTTATTGTTTAGGTGACATGTATATGGACTTAACGGAACAAAAATCATAAGAATGGGACTTATGGAAGCCAGCAAAAGAAGCATGGAAATATAAGAGGCCAAAAGCATGAAATCGGAACAAAAACAGAGGATTTCTAGAAACCACAACCCAACTTCAAAAATTTTCCCAGGACGATTCAAGAGGAACTAGGAAACGTGTCATATATGGATGGAAATATGTGGATGTCTAGTTTCTAAATCTTTTAGAATCGCAGCAATCCAAGTTCTAAGGAAGGCGTTATGATGGAAACAATGGCAAGAGGTCAGTCTGCTGGAAACATGACAGATTTTGCTGAAGTTGTCTACCGAGTTCGTGAGTATGTTTCTTCACCAAAATACTTCCCAAGCATGCCAAATGATTGATGAGGAGCTTAATGATGATATGGGAAGTTGTTTAAAAGAAGAAGAATCGAAGAAATCACCAAGGAGTAGCTGAAATAGAAGCTAGGAAAGTTCGCTCGGTCAAACTAGGATAACTTGTTCTACCGAGCCTATGGATGGGATTCGGCTGTCCTAGGGGTACCAAAATGTGTGAAGGAGTCCTTCATTGATCCCTTAACATGTAGGAAAGTCCAAAATTTAGAAATAAATCCATGGTGTATTATCCAAGTCAGCCATTGAAGAAGTCAAAGTCTAGTGCAACAAGAAAAAGCAAGAAGCCCAACATGATATGGACAAGGAATTACAGCTGAATTTGCTAGGGTTTTCTCCCTATAAATACACATGTAATAGTTCATTTTTGGGGGGTCAATCTTTGTTTAAGCCATAGTATAGCCAAGCTCTACCTAAAAAAACCTCCTAAGCACAAACAAAGACAAGCTGCCGCCAAACGATACCGCCGTCGTTCGCTGCCTTATCACCGCCGATCACCTCCATACCTTAGCCGAACCCTGTTGGTGGGTTTTAAGTATGAAAAACCTTAATATACTTGTGTATTTCTTCTGTGAACAGTACTTTTATATATATTTTTTGTTTATGGATTTTTGGTTTTATATATTGGATGCTTTATCAATTTCTTCTTTGTGATTTACTTGGTTCTGTATGTGATGTATAACGTATAGAGTGCATGTTTAGGCTTGTGATTTTGATTAGGTTGTTGTGTTTATGTATGTAATAGATGTCTAATTGATTTATTTCTTACCTGATCATGTAATCGATCTTGAGAGTAGTCTAGGTACCAGATGTTCCTAAGGTGGGAGTTTAATATGCTGTGCTGTTCTAAGGTTAAGGTCATGCGATTGTAGGTCTTGATTGTTAGGCACTGTCAAGGGTTGTTAAGGTAAGCAATTTACATGCTATTAGGATGAGTGACGCCATACCTAAGATCATGTCTCCAATGACTCTTGTTCAGTCAGTGTATTTTGTCTTAGTGTCATGCGATTGTAGGCACTGAGTAAGATGACACATATATAGGCTTAAGATCATGCGATTGTAGGTCTTAAGTTTACATGAGGAGTCTAATAGTTGCAATTAATTAGAGTCTATGATAACATAAATTTTGCATCTTAATCTTGCTTAGGTTTTGCATGTTTATTTATTCGATGCTTGTTATGATTATGTGCTTAATTATTAATTGACCAACCTTGTAAATATTAGATTTGGAACTTATGATGTTAGAAAACACTAACCCCCCATAATAATTTGGTACATATGTATATATTTTGTAAATGATTTTAGTTAATATTTTGTGATTATTGTATTTTTGTCGAATATGTATATATGTTTATATTTATGTGTTGTATACCTGTATATCATGTGACAGATTTATACTTGTATATTTGCATTTGTGAATATCACAAATGTTTTAATGCAGATATAATTCTTCCCTAGTGTCTCCGGCTAGAACGATCCCTATTTACAGTTACTACAAAGATAGGGTTTTAAATTGCTTGTTGTTTAACAGCTTCGTCACCCTTTTCGCTTATCCCACTTCTCAAACTTTTACAACATCAAAACCGTCTTTCAAAATTAGCTTAGGAGTCCAAGGAATATTCCTTAAACCTAAATCGACAATAATCAATGGCCGAAATAATGATTTATTATCCGTCATAATTATTAAACTTGAAAAATCTCAAAACCTAACCAAAACTCATCTGAAAAATTTAAACTTCACTCCATTGAACTCCTTTTATTTTATATAATTTAATTGGCCTGAAAAACTGCCCAAAAGCTGCAGCTCCGCCAGTGACGGCAGCCAAATTCCAGTCACCTCTAATCGCCTCCAAAATTTGACAAAATCTTCCTCATAACATTTCGAACAACTTTCTAGAAGAAGTTGAAGGTCAATTTTAAGCCTAAACAGGCCAATCAAATTGAAATGTGAAAATTCCCAATTTCAAACCCAAAAAACTTCAATCTTCGATTCTTCTCACACACACCGAATCGAGCTACCAAATTTTAAAGAAATGTAGTCCTAATCAAACCCAAGAAAAACCATATGAATAACTCACCGATTGGTGGTGTGAGGAAAGAAACTGGTCGGGTTGCCAAAACGGGTCAGAGCGGCCTGTTTTTGGCTTGCTAGGCTCACCTCAGCTCGAAACTTGATGCAAAACCACCATAGGAAGATAGCAGATAAAGAGACGAATCCAATGTTACCGGTTCGCCTCAATCGGACGTCGGACAGAGGAGATATGGTCAGAAAATGAAAACAGGTTGGGTCGGGTTTCCAGGTCGCGTCGAAAATTTCTCTTAGCTGAAATGGAAACTTACCCCTTCTATCTATAGGGGTTCCACAAATAGTAACTTTTGTTTTTAGACCATAACTTTCTCATATGAACTCTGATTTGAGCGTGTCACACGTCCACAAACTCGTATTAACATCCTCTGCGACTTTCATGAAGAAAGTTTTCCAAAATAATTGCCCCTAGGAAAAAGTTAACTTTAAGTCCTTATACTGTAAAACGGTTACTTAAAATGAAAAAAAAATAAATAAAAGTAACCAACCGTAAAATAATTTAAAGACCGGGGATGTGACAATTCTTTCCTCCTTATAAAAATTTCGTCTCCAAAATTTTTCATACCTAGCGACGAATAAAGCGAGGGATACTATTACCTTAACTACTCTTCTTGTTCCCAGGTATCCTCCTCTGCTTGTGAATTCTTTCAAGGGACCTTGCCAATAAAATTGTCATAACTCTAAGCATCTTTCCCTTTCGCTCATAAATCCATTTTGCTTCCTCGTTACAGACCAAATCCTTGCACAAACTGAAAAGCTGCTCCTTATAATTGTAAGAGAAAAGAGGCAACACGACTGTCAAAGCATGAATATGTAGACGACATCATACATACTTGTTAACTCCATTAATACCCAACCTATTTTGCAAACTCATCACAGTTTAAGTTCCTCACGTTAAACAAATCATACTACTCCTTGCTGCTTAGATAATCTCGAAGCACCCGACCACTTTTCAGAAACTCAATCACTCTTTTCTTGTCCACTCGAAACCGCTTAAAATCTTACCTCAAATCACACATCCCTTAGTCCTGCTACTTTACCCATATACATAATGGAGTACAACATCACCTCCTGAAAAGCACGTCATATGGAGCCGTATCGATGAAAGAATGATATTCATCGTTGCAGGTAAATTCCATCAGCTAAATTCTTACCCAAAGACTCCCTTAAATTACATAGCACACAACCTCTATATGTCTACCAATCACATTTTAGGTCTCTCTCAAATTGCTCGTCAATCAAAGGATGAAAGACAATGCTGAAGTGCACTCAGTACCTAAGGCTACCTTTAAAGTTCCCCAAAATTCAAAACTAATCCACGTGCTTGATGTTTGTTTATAGGTGGAACCTAATATTTCTCCTTTACCGGGTTACAATTCAAGAAATAACACTAAGTGTGGTCGATTGTTAAATGTGCATCGTTTATTATGCTTGAAGTACTGTTTACAGGGTCAAAGCCCAGTCAGATTTGAGAAGCCACTCTGGGTCCTTTGTCAGGGCCCAGTTCATTGTAAAGTTGAGGTAAAGCAAGGGAGTTCATTCCCACATTGGAAAAAGACAAAGTGCTGCCTTTAATGCTACTATAAATACCGGTGAGGACCTCCCGGTAAGAGGACGGACAATTTCTTAACTACTCTTGAGTTTTCTGCTTATCTGACAGTGTCTGACTTAAGCATCGGAGTGGCTTCCCTCGGTAAACCCGGGGACGCCCCTTTGACGTGTTTGTTCTTTACACAGGAAAACTCGGATTACAAGGAAGTTCGCTATTTCTGGAACCGTGCAACCCGCTAAAGGGGCCACGAGTTTGCCCGGAAACAATTGGTGCTCTCGTTGAGAGTCGAACTCAAGACCTCCCAATTAATATTTTGAAGGACGGTGGAAATGGCAGGAGAACAAGATCCAACTAGGAGGCTTAATTTCTCAGGGGAGGATAACCCAGGGACCTCCGGGACCCAGTTTGGCCAAACAGATTTGGCAGCAGCATTCGAGCTCTTGAAAAAGGACTTTCTCGCTCAAAAGGAGCAATCTACTCGAGAACATGCCGAGTTAATGACGGTAAGGGAGCAGTTAGCAACTATCCAGGCCGAGCATGGGCTTCTTCAAGCAACCTTAACTCAAAGGGCGAATGCCATGGGGACGTCAGCCAGACTTGCTGATATCATCACCCCAGAAGGGAATCCTCCGGGTTATGGAAACCCGCGAACTCTTGACAGTGCATACATACCACCCGCTATTCTCCCAACCACTGCCCACCCTAACCCAAATCCACAAATTATCCATCTCTCCAATCCTTTGTTTAATCACAATCTTACAGGACCTCCTCCACCTCCAGAGCCGTTGTTAAATCAACCACTTCCCCCAGCAGATGCCCAGACCCAGCTGCTTTTACAGTTGACACAAACTGTGACCCAACTTGAGCAGCGTCTTAACTCGGGAACGGGACCACAACAATACCAACCCTTTATTACCCGTGCAAGCCCATTCTCCACACGGGTTCAAGCAGACAAAAAGCCACCGGAAGCAAAGCCATTTAAGATTAAGAGATATGCCGGAACGGGGTGCCCGTATGCACACCTTGAGTTGTTCCAGTCTCAGTTGGATTCAACCCGGTTCACAGATGCCCAAGCATGCCATGCTTTCCAGGAAACACTCAGTGAGGAGGCATTGAGTTGGTTCCTCAAGTTACCGGCTTTGACAATAGAAACCTATGGTCAGCTGACACAGAGGTTCCTGTCCCGGTTTATCCTGCTGTCTAGTGCCAACCGAAGCACCACTTCGTTATTCAAAGTCCAGCAAAGGGATGATGAGAGCTTGAAAATTTTTGTAACCCGTTGGCTGTCCACGACTTCCAAGTGTGGGCACTTGGACGAGTCAGTAGCATCAGAGGCGTTCTTACAGGCGCTCAAACCAACCCGCTTTGTGGTGGAGCTCAGGAAGCAGCGGTTCAGGTGCTACGACGATTTGATTAATGAAGTAACTCGGCAAGCTCAAGCCGAGTACGACACCTTCAGGGAACGCCGGACGAATACCGGGTTCACAAGCCAGCGAGCTGATGGATGGAAAAAGGAAGGGCAGAATAAGAGTGGCCAGGGATACTACGGCAAAAGTTCAAACAGACCAAGGGAGAAACCGAGAGAGGCTCCATACCCAACACATCCAGCCCGGGAGGAAAAAAACACTTACATCCCTCGATATGAAGTGTTGACCAACTTGACTGCCTCCTATGAAGAAATTTGGAACCGCCATAGGAATGAAGTTCCCCCGGCTCCAAAAAGAAAGTTTCCCAAAAGGGCAGGGCCGGACAACGGGCAACATTGTGCCTATCACAACGAGTCTGGCCACACAACCGACCGGTGCTTTTCCCTTCGAAACACCATTGAGTACATGATCCAGAACGGCAAGTTACAGCAGTATAAGTCACCCGCCACAGGTGTCAACCTGATTGAAGTATATGGGGAAATAATGACGATTCACGGGGGTGGCACCCAAGGGGTGTCCGGTCACCGGGCCAAAAGACTCTGCCCAAGAGGCACGGAGTTTGAGATAATGCAGCTTCGTCAGGAATGCCGCAAGGAATTGGTTCCTTGGGATACCGTGTCATTTTCTCAGTCTGAAGACACGCTGAAAGTGCATCACAATGATCCTTTCATTATCACTCTTCAGATTGACCATTGGAGAACTCGAAGAGTTCTAATAGACACGGGAGCCGCTGTCAGCGTCATGTTCAGCAGTTGCTATAAGGGGTTTAAAAGAGGAAGAGATAAGCTCTATAGAAACCACGAGCCATTGATCAGTTTTTCAGGTGAGACGACTCAACCGTTGGGGTCTGATCAGCTAACGGTTACAGTTGGAACCGGGCACCAGTCCACAAGAATTGTAGTTCCCTTCATAATTGTGGACTGCCCATCATCCTACAATACCATACTCGGGAGAGATGCACTCTGGGGCCTACAAAGTTTTATAGCGGGTCACATGCTGCTTATGAAGGTACCTACACCCGGGGGTTGGGTTACAATTCGCGGAGACCAAGAAGCCGCTGTCAAATGCAACGCGATAGCAACTCAGTCCCAGCATGAGATGTTTTCGGCCGGTTTTTCCCTGTCCCCATTTGACAAACCCGATGACCCCAGGGATGACCCGGATTCTTTGCCCATCAGCAAGACGGCACAAAAGAAGAGCCAGAAGTATCCTGCCAAGTTCCCCCGGCCAGCCCCAATCGAAGCAACAGAATGGATTCAGATTTCAGAAGAATACCCGGAGAGGAAGATTTGCATTGGCACAGGCCTTGACCCCGAGGTCAGAACCCGAATGATTGAGCTGCTAACCCGGAAACAGAAGGTGTTTGCATGGTCATATGCAGACATGCCCGGGATTTCTCCAGAAGTTATGACGCATTCCCTCAATATTATCCCGGGTGTTAAACCGGTAAGACAGAAGCGTCGTGCATTTTGCGCAGAGAAGTACAAGGCCATTCAAGCAGAAGTTAAACGTCTTAAAGACATCGGGTTCATTGAAGATGCAACATACCCGGATTGGTTGGCCAATGTGGTGATGGTCAAGAAGGCAAACGGAAAGTGGAGGATGTGCGTCGACTACACAGATCTGAATAAGGCTTGCCCGAAGGATAGTTTTCCCCTTCCAAAGATTGATCAACTGGTGGATTCAGCCGCGGGCCACCCCCAGTTGAGCTTTATAAATGCATACTCGGGATTTAACCAAGTTCCGATGAATCCCGCGGATCAACAGCACACATCTTTTACAACAGACAAGGGGATGTATTATTACAGAGTGATGCCTTTTGGACTCCGGAATGCAGGAGCCACGTTCCAGCGCCTCGTAGTGGGCATGTTTGCAAACCAACTCGGGGATACTATGGAGGTTTATATAGATGATATGCTGGTCAAAAGCCGGGAAACAAGCAAACACCCGGATGACTTGGAGACCATTATCGACATTGCCTTGAGCAAGGGGATGAGGTTAAACCCGGAGAAGTGTGTGTTCGGTGTTTCGGGAGGAAAGTTTCTCGGGTTTATGGTCAGCGCTCGGGGAATTGAGGCAAACCCCGACAAAATTCAAGCCGTCTTGGCCATGCAACCGCCAAAAACCAGGAATGAAGTTCAGCAACTTACTGGCAGGCTGGTAGCCTTATCCCGGTTTATATCCAGGTTAACAGATAAATGTGCTCCCTTCTTCAAAATTCTCAAGAGTCAACACCGCGAGCGGATTACATGGCAGGAAGAGCACAATCAAGCTTTTGAAAAGTTGAAGGAATACTTGGCGTCAGTTCCTTCTTTATCCAGACCTAACCCGGGGGAAATACTCTATCTATACCTGGCGGTATCTCAAACGGCTGTCAGTTGTGCCTTGATAAGAAAGCCAGAGTCTGAAGAACTGCCGGTCTACTATACTGGAAAAGGATTCAATGATCCTGAAACTCGTTATCCAGATATTGAAAAACTGGCCCTGGCCTTGGTTGTAGCAGCAAGGAAGTTAAGACCCTATTTTCAAGCACATTCTATCCATGTGCTCACCAACCAACCGCTACGGCAGGTTCTGCAAAAGCCGGCGACTTCAGGAAGACTGGTCAAATGGGCAATTGAGTTGGGGGAGCATGATTTGCACTTTAAACCGCGAACGGCAATCAAAGGGCAGGCAGCAGCAGACTTCATTGCCGAGTTAATCCCAGCAGATTCATCAGTTGCTGAAACTCTTCCTACACAAGCTGAACCGGAGAGTTGGCAAATATTTGTAGATGGATCAGTCAATCAGAGGCAATGTGGAGCAGGCATTACATTGGTAGACCCGGAGGGTAATATGTTTGACTATGCTCTACGCTTTAACTTCAAAGCATCAAACAACACGGCTGAGTACGAAGCTCTAATCAAAGGGCTCCAACTCGCTAAAGATATGGGCGCCCGGCATCTCCCAATACTAAGTGATTCACAACTGGTAGTGCAGCAGGTTAACGGCGGATTTCAGGCAAAGGAAGCACATCTTTCGTCCTATCAAAAGTTAGCGGCTTTCTTGCTGGAGAAATTTGACATCTTTGAGGTTACTCAGATACCGAGGCAGCAGAATGTGAGAGCAGATACTCTGGCTAGGATTGCAACAGGGGACGATTCCAATACCGAGTTTAAAGGCTTACTGGTCGAGACATTGGAGAAACCAAGCATCTCACTCTCCTTTTCTGAGATTTTCGCGGTAGAAGCAAACCCGCCACCATCTTGGATGGATGAGTTCATCAACTTCATCCAACATGGAACCCTACCTGAGGACCCGGTAGCGGCCAAATGACTACGGGTTCGAGCGGCGCAGTATAGTATCCGTGATGGGAAACTGTATCGACGAGGACATACTTTTCCTGATTTGAAGTGTATTACACCCGAGGAAGGAGACCGGGTTTTGCAGTCGCTTCATAGCGGGGTATGTGGAAATCACTTTGGAGCCCGTAACCTGGCTTTCAAAACCCTAAGAATGGGATATTACTGGCCTTCTTTGGAACACGATGCCAGAGTCGTCGTAGATTCCTGTCTCCAATGTCACCGATTTGCAAGCTTTCCCCGTGCCCCATCGGTCCCACTATCAGTAATCATCTCTCCATATCCATTTTGCATGTGGGGGATTGATTTCATCGGGCCTCTACCCACAGCTCCGGGACAGCTCAAACACGCCATTGTCTCAGTGGACTATAATTCCAAGTGGATAGAAGCTCAACCCCTGGCACGGATCACAACCGCAAATGTTAAGAAATTCCTTTGGAACAATGTCTTTTGCCGGTTTGGAATCCCAGAGACGTTTATCACAGATAACGGGACGCAGTTTGACAATGATGAGTTCCGAGAATTCTTACATTCCAATGGGACAAAGGTGCTATACGCCTCCCCTGCACACCCGCAGACTAATGGACAAACTGAAGCTGTCAACAAGCTCATCAAGCAAGTTCTGAAGAAGAAGCTGGAGGACGCAAAGGGTTTATGGGCTGAGAAACTTCCAGAGGTTTTGTGGGCACTTAGGACAACTCCAACAGAAGCCAATGGGGAGAGCCCATTTCTTATGACCTTTGGCTCTGAGGCAGTGATCCCGGTAGAGATGGAAGTCCCGAGTGACCGGGTACAACTTTTTGACAGGGAAACCAACAATGAAGGCATCCGCCTTAACCTGGACCTCTTGGAGGAACGCCGGGAGTGTGCACATCTCCGAAATATCAACAAGAAGCAAAAAGTGGCTAAACACTACAATTCCCGGGTTATCAAGCGCCCACTCAAACTCGGGGATTGGGTAATGAAGGAGGTTATCCCTAAGCCAACGGGGTTCAAAGCTCCATGGGAGGGTCTATATGAAATTGTTGAAGTCGTGGGCCCGGCAACGTTTTACATCAGGGGTACAGATGGAGTTACGCTTCCACGACCATGGAACGCCCAACATCTACATCTCTTCCCCAAATAGGTACCAAGTTATCTATGAATGTCCAAATTTATTGTTTATGATGTTGTGTATAAAGCCTTTCAGGCCCACAATGCATAAAACCCCCTACCGGGTTATGTTTTATTAAACAGTTTGTTGAAGTGAATGCAGCCTTTAGCGGCCCTACTTGTATGCCTTAAGCGGCATTCTCCGATAATCTCCGGTCTACATGACGTGAAATATTGCAAGCCTTAACGGCCTTATTTCACTGTCAAACTCGGCATTCTCCGATAATCTCCGGTCTACATGACGTGAAATATTGCAAGCCTTAACGGCCTTATTTCACTGTCAAACTCGGCATTCTCCGATAATCTCCGGTCTACAGGACGTGAAATATTGCAAGCCTTAACGGCCTTATTTCACTGTCAAACTCGGCATTCTCCGATAATCTCCGATAATCTCCGGTCTACAGGACGTGAAATATTGCAAGCCTTAACGGCCTTATTTCACTGTCAAACTCGGCATTCTCCGATAATCTCCGGTCTACATGACGTGAAATATTGCAAGCCTTTCACGGCCTTATTTCAGTCTTTGAAAGTCTTAACGGACACGTACAGCCCTAGCGGCACTTTTTATTAAACATGCCAAACCGGCAATATGCGTACATTTTGTCAACACTTGTATATTATGCATCACAAATACCGGGTTATTCGACAGGAAGCCATAATTGACCGGTACGGCCCTACCGGGCCTATTATTATTTTATGAACATGACATGCCAGACCGGCACTATATGTAAATTTTATCTACACTTGTGAGATACGCATCAACTCGACTTGTTATTTTACAGGGAACGTCTTACAGAAAGACATTCACCCGTATGGCTGTAGCGGCCCGTGGAAGCCCTAACGGCCCCATATATCATAGCGGCACTATATTTATTCACATGGCAAACCAGCATTATATGTAAATTTTTGTACTGTTCATCAGGTTACCGTGTTTTGACACAGGAACAGTTGTGAGAAGGAAAAATTTGATTACTTCAAAAACATCAATTACAAAAAGTAGCGAACCGCTACAGGTAAACTAATCTATTACAGCAAAAACAAAAAACAGCCTAAGGCTCCGGTTCATGGCGCTGCCGACCCCCTACCCCCGCCAGTACTAGACCCGCCACGTCCTCCCCGGGGCTGTATGATGAACTGACCCCTACGGAGAGGTGGCCGGTTTCGAAGACCACCCACAATCCCACCACGGGAAGTACCTCTCCCGGCTGCTAAAGAACGAACCGGGGGACTCCGAGCCAGGTTCGCAGGAGCCCTAGGGTTTGTAGCCATGGCAGGAGTCGACCGGGAGGTGCCTGCAGCCTCGTCGGGTCTGACATGACCTTGATGACCATCATAACCAGCCTTGTCGAGCCAGCCTTGGCGAATCCCAGCGCTAACTATTTCGGCGCGAGCCTCGGCCCTTGTCGTCCGCAGCTTTAGGTCAAACTCGGGGCTCGCCAGAAACTCGGAGATTGCAGAGTCCTTGGCCCGGGAAACAGCCTGGATTAAATCTCCTTTTTGTTGCTCCAGGGAAGTAACCTGTTGCTGCAGCGCCTGGTTTTGCTCGGTCAGCTGGGCTATAGCGGCGTCTTGAGCACACCGGTCCTCCCGGTGACCCTCGATGACTTTCTCCAATTCCGAGTTCTTGGCCACCAAGTCTGCAATGTGCTCTTCTGCCTTGGCCAACTCCGCATACGACGCAATGGCTGATGCGCTTGCGAATTCCCGGACCCGAGCCAGGTTTTCTTCGCTCGCCGTCACCTGGTCCCGGGCGGCCCGGAGATCGTCCCTGAGGACTCTCTCTCTATCGGGGATGCCTTCGGTTATGAGCCGATCAGTTGCCAGGTACGACAACCTGACAGCCTACACAAATCAAATAACGGGTTAGTACAAGGAAACAAAAACAAAAGAAGAATGGGTTAAAGAAGAAGACAAACTTACCCGCATCAGTTTCTCCTGCGCCCTCCGGGCTACAGTCAACGGGTCCTCATGCTCCAGGACATAGGAGTCGGCGGCGCAGTTCTTCAAATCCGCTACCATTCTCTGGATGGCCACGTCCGCCATTCCCGCGCTCGCCAACTCCTCCATTATTTCAGTGGTGTCCCGGTGCTGCTTTCTCTCCCTCCTCTCCTTCCTTCTCTTCCTCCTCTCGGACCTCCCCGAGCTGGATGCCTCACGGGTGCGTTTACGAGAGGGAACGGGCTCCACCTCTTGAACTTCGTCACTCCCGTCACTCCCCTCCGGGTTCTCACTCCCTATCCCCCTTTCCAACCCTCCAACCTCTTCACCTCCGTTGTCATCCTCTTCAGTAAACTCCTCACCGGGGAGCACAGACGATGGAACCGCGCTCATTACCGGTTCTTCAGTCTCTTCGTCGGCGATGGAAGATTCCCTCCCCGGTTCTTCAAATAGCGGGTTGTAATCCGCCTCCGAGGGATTCCCTTCAACTTCCTCTCCCTCCTGGAAAACCTCTGGCCCGAGAACCTCAGCCAAGTACTCGGGGATCTCGTTGTAGTGCAACGTGTTGACATGGAACTGCTGAACATCCCCTTGCTCGGCGTCTGGGCGCAGGAAAGCCGCTTTTGACGTCAGGTCGATGTCATACGCTAGACCCTCCGCCCCTTACGCCCGGATCCCGGCCCATACAGCTTTGTCCTCGAAGCCGTCGTATATTCCTGGGTTCTTGCGTTTCGTGAACTCCATCGGGAGAAGAGCTGTAACAAAAGACATAACCCGTTAGACCGGAGCATGTAACAACAAAAATTGTGAAGGACACGAGACAAACCTGGAAGCTCCATCAACCGGCACCTGTTGTACACATACAGCCTACAAAGCCGGTACGAACTCCGGTCATCTTGACCCCGGAAGGCCCATAGCATCCTCCGGATCCTTTTCTCCATCACCGGCTCCAAAGGAATGTCGGGGACGTCTGCAACACAACATACGTAAGTACAACTCGGGACGGAGAAAAGAGAAACCCTAAGGCAGAGGACTTACTCATCAGTGGTTGGAAGTCACCCGGTACTTGAAGCGCGTGTCCCGGGTCTTGAAAGTTTCTTATCAAGAAACTTTTTTCCCTCCAGGTCCGGCTCACGGAGGTTGGCAGGTCCTCGATGATCTTCTTAAAGACCGCTTTGGACTTCAGTTGGATGGTCCCACTGAAACCCGCCTTCCGGGAGTACTCGGCCCGGTACATGGCGTGTAACTCGTGGTAGGTCGGCATCTGCTGCTTCAACACCTTGTACATCACGCACAACCCTAGTAGCTGCCTCCACATATTCGAGCCAACTTGCCCGATGGCGAAGTTGCTCGCAGCCAGGAGGTACTGCACCTCCACCTTTAGCGGGAGAGACAGACCGCACCGTAGCTGGTACTCGTGGCATAGCGTCCACCCATCCCCGGGAGCGAAGAACTGATCCTCGGGTTCTAAAGTCCGAATTTCCACAGACTCGGGAATCTTCCAGTTACTCCTAAGCTCCACAATCTCCTCCGCGGTCAGTGAGTACCCGGGAGGGTCGAGAGCGGTCCCATCAGTGAAGGTCACTGAGGCAAACTCGGGGACGTGAGCGTCCATTGCAGGGTTTGTCATCTGCAAAACAAGAAACACGGGAACGTCGTCAGAAACCCAGACAACCCGGCGACCACAAAGATAAACTCACACACTAACGCAGAAACCCAGATCGGAACCCAGAAACAGTACACATAGTCGATCCAAAATACTCTAAAACAACGGAAGAGGAAACAGTACCTTACTTGTGAGGGTTTGAAGGGCTTTTGAGATCGATTTGAGTTTGGGAATCCAACAAGCACAGCGACAACAGAGAATGAGAGCAAAAGCACGAAAAAGTTATCGGTTTCGAAGGTGAGACAAAACTGTCACCCTCAACCCCTATTTATACAGTTAGAGACGTACACTGAAGGGACGTTTCGGTTTTTCGAGAAAATCGACACGTGTCGTGCATGCCGCGTCCCAAAACCTAATATTTCTCCTTGACTGAGGACTTGGGGGACTTGTTTATAGGTAGAACCTAATATTTCTCCTTTACCGGGTTACAATTCAAGAAATAACACATAAGTGTGGTCGATTGTTAAATGTGCATCGTTTATTATGCTTGAAGTACTGTTTACAGGGTCAAAGCCCAGTCAGATTTGAGAAGCCACTCTGGGTCCTTTGTCAGGGCCCAGTTCATTGTAAAGTTGAGGTAAAGCAAGGGAGTTCATTCCCACATTGGAAAAAGACAAAGTGCTGCCTTTAATGCTACTATAAATACCGGTGAGGACCTCCCGGTAAGAGGACGGACAATTTCTTAACTACTCTTGAGTTTTCTGCTTATCTGACAGTGTCTGACTTAAGCATCGGAGTGGCTTCCCTCGGTAAACCCGGGGACGCCCCTTTGACGTGTTTGTTCTTTACACAGGAAAACTCGGAGTACAAGGAAGTTCGCTATTTCTGGAACCGTGCAACCCGCTAAAGGGGCCACGAGTTTGCCCGGAAACAATGTTAAAGGAAATGAATTCAATTAAGGAGCTAATTGTGGATCGAATTATCTTGTGTATGCACCAAATCAGTCTAGCATGATTGTAGGATCGTGTCTTATTGTATAATTGACATTCCTAGAATAGTTCTGTCCTGTTGCTATATATTAGCTAGCTAGTCTGTACAAAGATGATCACTGCAATATACAGAATATTCATTCATCATTTTGTTTATGGTATCAGAGCACCGATTCTGGTGTCTCTAGCCTAACACCTTTCGCTAAAATCAAAACACAAACACCACTGCATCGACAATATGGTCGACACATCACACAACACTGAGGAGAAGGGGGTACTTTACCTGATCCTCTGACTCTACACCATTCAGACACACCGGGACTCGTCCTGGTTAGCACACTTCTGAATGGACGCAACTACGGGGAATGGTGTCGTTCGATGCGCCGCAGGCCCGCAGCCTCATCGCCAAGAACAAGCTTGGCCTCATCGACGGATCCATAGAGGCTCCGCCAACAACTGATAAGAAATTCCCATTGTGGCAATGCAGCAATGATCTGATGGTATCCTGGATCCTCAATTCCGTTCAACCATTGATAGCTCGCAGTGTGATCTACTCGGATACAGCGGCAGTAATTTGGAACGACCTCAAGGATAGATTCTCTCAAGGAGACGAATCAAGAATCTACCAAATTCGGCAAGAAATTGCTGAATGCCGCCAAGGAACTCTCTCCGTCTCTGCCTACTACACCAAACTCAAGGGCCTTTGGGACGAATTGGGATCTTATCAGGAACCCATCACTTGTTCTTGCGACATGTTGAAGAAGATTACTGACAGAGAGGAGAAGGAGAAGGTGATGCAATTTCTGATGGGGCTTAATGAACCCTATACCCAGGTTCGTGGGTCGATCTTGATGATGAATCCCTTTCCGGATACACGAAGGGCTCATGGTCTCATTCTCCAGCAAGAAAGGCAAATGGAGGTAGCAACTCACAGCACCGTTGTTCCAGCTTCTCACACGAACCAGGTTGCGCGGCAGCAGCCAGGACCACAAGCAGCGACTTCATCTGGCAGTCGCAAGTTTGTACTCACTGTGAGCAAGGAGGGCATTCGGTGGACACATGCTATTATCTGATTGGGTTTCCAGTGGGTCACAAATGGCATGGAAAAAATGTGAAACCCAGAAATAAGAAGACAGCAGCCCACAATGTTGAGATGAAGAGGGAATCAACTAATGGAGGACCAATCTTGACAGCTGAAGAGTATAAGCAGATTATGGCACTGCTCCAAAACGGTAAAAACCAACCATTTGCAAACGCAACAGGTATCTTTACACCCAATTGCAATAATATTGAGCATGATGCACATTCAACTTTATATTGGATAGTGGACAGTGGAGCAACGGATCACGTATCACATCTCACACCAACGCACAATAAAGATGAGTTGATTCATGATTTTGTTGGTTTACCTAATGGAGAACAGGCACGCATTAAGAGTATAGGATCCATTCAATTGTCATCAGAATTATCTCATGATGGAGTTCTACATGTTCCTAAATTTCGAGTGAATTTGATATCTGTGAGTAAATTGACACGCGCTTTGAGATGTATAGTGATATTTTACCCGGACTTTTGTGTTGTGCAGGACGTGGATACGAGGAGGACGATTGGCCTGGGCAAGCATTTTAATGATCTTTACTACCTCATACCAACACAAAATACTCACCTCGTCAATCACATAGCCCGCACCTCCGATCTTTGGCATCAACGACTCGGACACCCATCTACTGCTCCCCTTCACCTTCTATCTCAAACTTTTTCAAATATTATTTATAATAATAAGCATGTCTGCGAGATTTGCCCCTTAGCGAAACAAACTCGTTCATCTTTCCCTTCAAGTTCAATTAAAACAGTTGCACCGTTTGATTTGATTCATTGTGATATTTGGGGGCCACACAAAATTCATACACATTCCGGAGCTCGTTATTTCTTAACCATTGTTGATGATTTCACTCGCTTCACTTGGGTACACCTTATGAGTCTTAAATCCAACACCCAATCGTTGTTAAAATCTTTTTACTCTTGGGTCAAAACACAATTTAATAGGGACATTAAGATTTTACGTGCCGATAATGGGGTGAATTCACATCAATGCGTACTTTCCTTGACGAACGCGGCACCATTTTTCAACACACATGTGCTTATACTCCTCAACAAAATGGGGTAGTCGAGCGTAAACACCGCCATCTTTTAAATGTAGCCCGTGCCCTTCGATTTCAAGCCAATTTACCACTACGGTTTTGGGGGGAAAGTGTCCAAACAGCATGTTATCTTATCAACCGCCTACCCACACCTCTACTTTCTCACAAATCTCCATATGAACTTTTACACAACAATCCACCAAACTATTCTGCTCTTCGGGTTTTCGGTTGCCTATGTTATGCCACAAATCTCAACCCCAATCACAAATTTGATTATCGTGCACGTCGTTGCATTTTCATTGGATATCCACTTGGGCAAAAAGGTTACCGTGTTTATGACCTTGAAGACAATAAATTTTTCACATCTCGGGATGTTGCTTTCCATGAACATACATTTCCTTTAAATCGACTTCCACCCGAAAATCAAGATGACGACCCAGTTTTGCCTCTACCTAGCGGTCCAATCCTTTCTATTGAGTCCATCACCCATCGTCAGCCCAATCTTTCTAACCAGCCCATCACCCCCTCACATCTTCATCCCATCTCTTCTCCAATCGCAGTACCCGATTCTTCCCTTTCCCAAAACGACCCAATCGATCTCTCATCTCCGAACGATCACTCTCCGACCACATCCTCTTCTTCCACCGTTCCATCTCCGATCGCTGCATCTCCTCATCCAACTCCACTCAAAGTCTACTCTCGCCGACCTCAGCCTGCTGACGTTTCCATTTCCTCACCGCCAATCCCATCCAACCTGAATCCGTCGGAACCAACCGCACCATCACCCATGCCATCAACAGCGCCCATTAACGACACCACTGATCTCATCATTGCCGACCCCATCAATGCCAATCCGATCTCGCAACTTCCTGAACCTCATCATTCCACTCGCCTCCACCGGCCTCCACCTTATCTCCGAGATTTTCAAACGTACCATGCTACTGTCCTGGGCCCTGATGTCTCCTCTACGTCCACGTAAGGCACTTGCTATCCATTGCAACGGTATGTATCTTATTCTGGACTCTCTAGCCAATACCGTTCATTTGTGCATAATATATCTCGATTGGTTGAGCCGAAAAATTATGAGCAGGCTCGTCATGATCCTCAGTGGGTTGAAGCTATGAATGCTGAGATTAAGGCCCTTGAGGACAATAACACTTGGTCCATGGTTCCCTTACCTCCAGGCCAACGACCTATCGGTTGCAAGTGGGTCTTTAAGGTCAAGTACAATGCTGACGGCAGTATCGAGCGTTACAAAGCTCGGCTTGTTGCCAAGGGGTTTACTCAATGTGAAGGTATCGATTACAAAGACACCTTCGCCCCTGTTGCCAAGTTAATCACAGTTCGTTGCCTCCTCGCAATTGCTGCGGTTAGGAATTGGCCGTTGCATCAGATGGATGTGCAAAACGCTTTCTTGCACGGCGAACTCAGTGAGGAAGTATATATGCTTCCACCTCCCGATTGTCGTCGACAGGGGGAGAATGCAGTTTGTCGACTCCACAAGTCCCTTTACGGTCTTAAGCAAGCATCTCGCAGTTGGTTTCGAAGATTTTCTTGTGCAATTCAAGAAATTGGATTCCAGCAGTCTCGTGCTAACTATTCACTCTTTACACAGGTCCATGGGGATTCCATTACAGTCATATTACTTTATGTCCATGATATGGTCATTACCGGGAATGATGAGAAGGCCATCAATGACCTCAAGACGTTTCTCAACAGTTGCTTCAAAATTAATGATCTTGGACCATTGAAATACTTTCTTGGGATTGAGGTAGCGCGGTCCAAAGCAGGGATTACAGTGTGCCAACGAAAATATACGTTGGACATATTGGAGGAAGCTGGGTTGCTTGGAGCAAAGCCAACAAGTGTTCCCATGGAGCCTGACTTGGTGTTAACAGACACAGGGAGTGCAGCACTTAAAGATCCCACCAGATATCGGCGATTAGTTGGAAAATTGATTTATCTCACAATTAGCAGACCAGATATCACATACTCTGTGAACACACTTAGTCAGTTCATGCAGGAACCCAAACTACATCATCTCAAGACTGCTCATCGACTCCTACAGTACTTGAAGGCAGCTCCAGGACAAGGGTTATTGTTTCCTTCAGATAACCCGCTTCACTTGATCGGATATTGTGATGCGGACTGGGCGAGGTGTCCAATTACGCGGCGATCTGTAACAGGATATTGTACTTTCCTTGGCAAATCACTTGTGTCCTGGAAAAGTAAGAAGCATGCAACAGTGTCGAGATCATCAGCGGAGGCGGAATATCGCTCCATGGCTGCAGTTGCCTGTGAGCTTACTTGGCTGAGATATTTATTGAAAGATTTGCGTGTACCACATCCTGGACCAGCGAAGTTGTTTTGTGATAATCAGGCAGCCTTACACATTGCTGCAAATCTGGTCTATCATGAGCGAACAAAGCATATCGAACTGGATTGTCATACGGTTCGAGAAAGAATTCAAAGAGGAGAAGTCAAGACAGCCTATGTTCAAACCGGAAACCAGATTGCAGATTTATTCACGAAGCCATTAAGATCACCGGTGTTTCATACACATCTCAGCAAGTTGGGTGTCATAGACATTCACACTCCAACTTGAGGGGGAGTGTTAAAGGAAATGAATTCAATTAAGGAGCTAATTGTGGATCGAATTATCTTGTGTATCAACCAAATCAGTCTAGCATGATTGTAGGATCGTGTCTTATTGTATAATTGACATTCCTAGAATAGTTCTGTCCTGTTGCTATATAATAGCTAGCTAGTCTGTACAAAGATGATCACTGCAATATACAGAATATTCATTCATCATTTTGTTTACTTGAACATATATTATGGATTCCTATTCGCCATGGAATCTCACATTCTCACCCACACGTATTACCACCAACTTCTCCAACATAAATTTCTTCTCAACTAGAATTTGCCAAAAATAATTTGACCTTATTTCTTAGAAAAAAATTACGTAGCAATCACTAACCATGTCACTTACATCTCACCCCCCTAATGGTGACATTACCTTTCTGAGCATACAAGGCGCCAACTTTCCGAGCTTTAAGCTCACTTCTGGCTTAAAATAACCATATATCTCATCACCACACTCCCTGAGATAATCATAAAATTCTAAATGGCAGTCACTGAACTAAACAAACACAATCCTCTTTCTACTTTCTTATCAACTAGCTTAATTCATTTTGACCAACACTTGCACCCGCATGTTGCCATATCGCTCAGCACTCAAAAGCTTCAACCAACATATATGCAATAACCAAAATTATACGCGAGTTGACTATATTATTTGATACAAGCAGTGACATTCGAAAACCAGATCTAATGCTAAACTGAGTTGGCAAGAGCACTAATTTAACTGTCAGAAGTCAATGAAGACCCCTTCTACTGTCACATCCCGATCCTAGAATTATTTTACGGTTGGATACTTTGGTTTTTTACCATTTAAAGTGACCGTTTAACCGTACAATGATCGTAGAGTTGACTTTTTGTTAAGTCAAGAATTTGGGAAAACTTCCTTCTTGAAAGTTGTAGAGGGCGTCGTTACGAGTTCGTGGACACGTAGCACGCTCAAATCGGAGTTCGTATGGGAAAGTTATAAACAAAAGTATAAAGTTACTGTGCGGTAAAATGACTATATATAGAGTTACCAGAGTGAAAAATCAGATTTTTCACCCGGCCCATTTTCTCTCCCCGATGGGAAACGCTGCCGGATTTTGCGCGCGCCACAGCGCCGCCGTCCAGCCACCTCTCGCCGCCGCACTGGTCCCAAAAGCTCGGCCTCCGAGTCTACTTCATTCCTAGGTAAGTTTTCCGACCTAACTCGCCGTAAATCAGGAGAAATTCCGATTTATTCTTCAAGTGTACAGTGTTTGTTCTTGATCGGATTTCTCCCACCCTAGATCACCATTTGTTGAGTTCTTTATATGTTTAGGATTGGTTTTAGGAGTATTATAATCCCCTAGAATTTAGTAGCTTGATTCGAAGTGTGTAGGAGAATTGAAGGATTGAAGTTTCGAATTGAAATTATTTCGGGTTTACTGTTCATCACGTTTTTGACCTAGCTAGAGGCTGAATTGGCCTTCGAGTTGAACTAGAAAGTTGTCCCAACTGATGAGACGAAGCTACTGGTAAAATTTGGTGGCGATCGGAGGTCGCCGGAATTTCTGCCGGCGGCCGCCGTCGGCGGTGCCGCCACTTTTTGGGCAGTTTTTCATGCCCATTAAATGGTTTATATTGTGAGGAGTCTATGGTTAAAATTTGGTAATTTTTGGAGGAGTTTTGGTTAGGTTTTGGAATTTTTCTAGTTTAGTATTATTGTCGGATAATTAAATATTATTCTGACCATCGATTATTGCCGGATAAGGTTTAAGAATTATTTTAAGGACTCCTAAGGTATTTGTGAAGTGGTTGAATAGGTGTCCATAGTAATTCCATAAATTACTATCTGTGAACCTAATGTCAGGTGAATTATTAAAGAAAGTCGGTATGTTACGGTTTGGTAATCGAAATTAAATCTATTTGTTGAAAAGTTGTTAAAAGAAAGGAACTTGGTCAACACGTGGTCAAATAGGATTTCCTAGTCAAACTAGGAAAAACCAAGTCAACGATGGAATGACTAATATATTGGTTTAATTGTACAGTCTCTGGTCGAACGTGAGACGGGCTCGACTACGTGGTTAGTTCAAGGTTTCCGCTCGAGGAGCTTTCCGAGTAGGAAGAAGGTCGCAATGAGTATTGTGAGTGGACTTTATTTTTAAATATAATGCATGCCATAGACTTTAAAATGTTTCTCCTGTATATATGTGATTTCCTCCATTATATGTTTTACGGTGATTTTGGGAAAATTGGAATTTTATACTTTTAAAGATAAATGAGCCGGGAAAGAGGTTCCTACCTTTCCCGTGGTTTAAAAGGATTTTCCCGGGATATGATTTTAATGTTTATCACCGTTTTGGGATTATGGAGGGGGATGAGCTTTAAAAAGGGGAAATTTGCCTCTTAGATTTAAAGGGTTTTAAAGTAAAGGCAGAGAACCGGCTTTGGGTTCCTGGAAAGGTTTTTAAATCCAATGTATTTGGGGTAAAGTCATGGGAGATTTGACTTGGTTTTCGGATTATTTTTCCCACGAGGTTTTAAAGGATTTTTAAAGGGATATGAATATATGTATTGCATGCTAGCATGGAACCTCTCCAGATGGAGTTGGTACCCTCTCTAGATAGTAGCTGGTCGGGACCCTCTTCGGTGGTAGCTGGTCAGTATGACCCTCCCGGATAGTAGCAGGTCGGGACCCTCTTCGGTGGTAGCTGGTCGGTTGGACCCTCCCGAATAGAGCGGGTCAGGGGACCCTCTCCGATGACCTGGTCAATAGACCCTCTCGTGGTAGAGCAGGTCGGTTTTCTCGTGGATGAGGTTAATACCCCACACATTTAATTATGGATTTGAGCCAAGAGATTTACTTTAATGATTTATTTAATCATAGTCTATTGGTTGTGTGCATGCGGATTTTTTGGAAAAACTAACGGACGAGCAGTAAAAGATGTTTATCTTTTATTCTTTTATTTTTGTCCACTCACGCTAACGTATTGTTTTTAAATGCTCTTCCCTGGGCCCTTCGTTTTCAATGCCCAGTGGTGCAGGGTTCTTGAGCAGAGGTCGCGCGCGTACAAGAGTCGAGGCATAGTCGATCAATCCGTTGTTGTTTGCAAATTCATTAGGGTAATCTCCCATGTAGACTGCTCTGACTAACCCAGCTTAGCTAGTTAAGTAGGTTAGGGAGCAGGATACCTTCATGAGTTAGGGATTGTTTTTAAATACTCATGGAAGTGTTGAGTTGGCTTATAGGAAGGGTTGTCCATCTCAAGGGGGTTTCGGTAAGAAGTTCCCTTAAGGTGGTCCCCGCAGGATTTACTCCGGGTTAAAGGGGTTTAACTCGGGGTGGGTCCTGACAGTTGGTATCAGAGCATTAGGTTATCGTTTCCTGTTACTACCTCATGTACTTGGTAGCACTTAGCGTCTATAGAGTGATGGTCCGACCGCGGCAGATCCATCGGCATTTTATGCTTTGGACGCTTAGTGTTTATTAAGGATATGAGTTAGTGCTTCTTGGTTGATTTATGGACCGAGTGGTTCTATAAACATTTGAATCTTCAAGACTATGCCTCAGTACGCCGACCTCACAGAGAGTTCCTGTAAGAAACAAGGTAAGCTCGTTACGTATTTATTTTTTATGAGTTCCCTAAGGATTTATTGAGATTTGAGTTGGGGATCGAGCTGGAAACTCACGTTTTATAACGTTGGTTGAGCATTTTGTGTGAGTGCTCGGTGGTGAAATAGTTAATTCACGCCTAGAAGGCTGTCATGGTTGTTGGCAGGGATGTTGTAGAAACCTAAGGCGAGGCCTTGGTGTTCGAGTTATGAGACTCTTAGAAGTGAAGAGTCGTACGAGTTAATGAAAGAGGTTGCATCCTGCGATGGAAAAAGGAGCTGAAGTCGCCTAGCTTGATTATTTAGAGAAGATGAATATTAAGATTTGACGATTGCCAAGATTTTGTTGATGTTCGTCTTTAGTGTGGTTTCAGAGAAACTGGTGAACGAGTTAATGTAGAATGACTCAAGGAAATTTGAGTATTGTTATTTTGTGGTCTGGATCTAGTGACGAGTCCTGAGTGTGACATAATTAAGACATTAAGTAAGTGATAGTTTGATTGGTCACTTGATGCTTTATGGGACAGCCACTAGAATTAGTGGCTTGGGTCACCTTTGGTGCTGATAATGCTACCATCATCTACGATCAGATCCTCTTCGCTCCAGCCACCCATGATTGGGGTACTACAAAGATTTGAATTGTTAGTGAGTCCGAGCATGATTTAAATTGTTGGTGACAATGGTCATTATGCCATATATCGTGAAGGTAGAAATTAAATCGTGTCACCAGCTCTTGGGGCTCATCTCAACAATAAGGTGAGTTATCCACCTGTGGTCAAAGTATTTTATTAGTACATATGTGGAGGGGTCTCTAGGTTGGCTGTATTAGAGTTCGATTATCAGATCGAGCGAGTGTTACCAGTTGTAGCTAAAGGTAATTGGTTTCGAAATTTAAAGGAACATGTTAGAAGTGGCAACAAGCCACCGGGTCATGGACCAAGGGTGCTTGGGGTACCGGAGATAGTGATACGAGTCTTGACTGACTTTGTATTATTGTGGTGTAGGAACCGGTCATTGTGCAAACGGCACTGTTTCGACGGCTGAAGATGTACATGGGTATACCCCACATGAGCAAGTGTACCCTCCTGTGTAGGGAAGTAGTAAATTGAAATCTGGGTAGCACATGCTGGTAAGACATAATTATTTTGTGCAGCTGTGTGTGGTCAAAATGATACATTCATATATTTCAAGAATGTATCGTGAGAATTTCATATTTTGAAGACGGAGGTTAAGGACGTTTGTCAACAGTTTTGTGCAAAACGTCAATTAAATGGTCTAACCGTTTAAGAACAGGTCGGAAGTGAGTTATTTGTAGTCGCTTCGACTTTCAAGATGGTTAGTTAAATTGTTTAATGTCGTTAGTAGGTGGTGGGATGTTTTCTGAGATAAATGCACGAAAATGGTGAAGTGACCGCAGTGGGGCAAGGTTTACTGGGTCATTGATTATGAGTGAGAATGTTTGTAGTTGCTCAAGCTTCAACTTGCAACCCAAGTTGTCTGTATATGACACTTGGTTCCACCAGGAGTGATTACTTATGCTTGTGGACATGGAATCTGTGTACTCACTAGCTGTGGTTTAATCAAATATTGCAATAGGAGGTATCCTTAGATGAGTTTGAGGGTTCATAAATTACTTACACTGTAGTGACGGGCAATATTCTCAATTTTAATCTGGGGAATGAGGATTAAGCTCTGGGAGATCAAATTTTGGTGTAATTTAATGAAATCCTGAGAGGATTAAAGTATTGTTGGCATTGCTATGGTCATTGGTCATTTGAGTAGTGACCCTACTTGTTAGGAATTATTGACCTAGCGGCAATTCTTGGCGCCACGAGTGTAGAGTGGTAGCAAGAAAAATCACTAGAGGTGACTTTCAAAATTGTCAACATTTCGGTGAGTATGAAATGCGGTGGAACTAGGAAAGGGTTTCCTTGATGACTCAAAAAGTAATAGGAGTCAAGGTTTTGGAAACCAATTTATTACAAGAGCAGTAAGGTATGTTGCTAAGTTGAGCAACACTCCATTAGAAATCGTTCAGTGTTGAGGCCACATTCAGATTAAGTGATGATCTGAGGGGATGTTAACGTGTGGCAGTGGATCTTGTAATTTAGGATCTGAAGTGGTAATTTGATTTCTGGTGCACGCAGTTATTTTCCCTCTTCAATTAGAATGGTAAGTGATTGTGAATTTTGAATCTTACCAAATAGAGGATGCGGTGGCTGGTAAACTTGCAGAGCATGGGGGCAGTTTTGTTAGAAACTGTCTAGTTGTGCGAGTTGACTCTGTGATGTTTACATGCCCAGTGTGGGGATGACATTTGATAAATTGTGCCTTGATGACTTGATGCCTGGTGATCAATGTGGCTAAGTTCGGTGTGGAATTAATTTTCAATGCTTTGACCAGGGGTTACTTTGGGTGTGTACCAGTGGGACTTAATTTTGTGTAGATGTTCGATCAGGTTAAATGTCCAGAATTTGTCGGTTATTGCCAGACGATTTGGTAATGGAGGCATCTGTGAATGAACTATCATTGTTGAGTGGGTAAGGCTCTGGGATTCTTTTAATGGTAAGTCTATCCCAGATTGTGATGCGGATAATGTTTAATAGACGCACAGTTATGGTTGAAGTGCAAGTTCTGCACTATGCGTCATTCTAGGCTAAGGTAAGGAATAGAGAGGCCAGTGGCACCTCACCTATGAGTAGTACGGATATGTATTACCAGTTGTAAAGTACGTTGTAACCCCACAAGGTGACGATCGAGTTGGCGACTCTAATGATCAGCTTGTGGGTAAAAATCAAGATTTATCCGGTCAGAATAGCTTTGTAGGCAGTGTGAAGCCTAACAATTTGTCTTCATGCGAGGAGTAAGTATTGTTGGATCTCGATGTCTGGAGCCTTTGGATCTCCCCGATTTAAAGGCTATGGTTTTGGGTTTTACGCTAAAATTCATGGCAATTCATGTCTTGTGTGTGCAAATGGTTTGAGTAAGGATAGATCAAGGGAAGACAATTACTCTACAACAAGACAACTTGACAGAATAATTTATAGAAAGCGTAAACCAGAGCAGGGAGCCTTGTTCAAATGAGGTGATGGTTCGTGTAACACAAGTCGTCATGGTTTTCTCGTGGACTTGTTATCATTAGATTTGACTCCACGTTGTATTGTGTTACCAGAGGATTTAAATCCATTAGTGACATCGGACCCTACTCCTCAGGCGTGGTAATCGCTTCCTGCATAGGGAATGTGTGAGCTGATATCTAAAGTTCAATGAAAGAATACGAGTATTCTTGAAGAAATTTTACTCGCGACAAGCGAGGGGTTGTTGAATCAGAATGAGTATTAGCGGTATTGTGACGACGTCACATGCGGTTGGTAAGGATAATTGTTGGTGTTTGTTTGGCTAAACGAGTAGGGATAGGAGGTTGGTTACTAGTCGAAGTTGTTGTGTTGTGCAGTTGGATTTTCAAGGATATGGTTATAATCCGGTTTAGGCAATAGGGAATTGTTGCCCAAGGATGTTTTCAACGTATGACAGAATTTGTCATCTTTTCATGAAAAACATTAGTGATTTTTACGAGGATTACAGATGGTGGATCAGTGATAGGCAGTGTAGTATTCTACCTCATAAATGAGATGGAGTACAGTAAGAATTCGGTGATTCATTTGATCAATGATTCAAGAGAAAATCATTGCGATCCACGGTAAGACTTCAGATGCTTTAGTTTTGACCTGAGAAGAGTGGTCGGTGTCAGAAAATGAGGGAGTATTGGAGGTTATCATCCACGTAGGAAGGAGTGCTACGTTGGTTAAATGTGACATGTGACAAGGTTACATGAGTTTGAGGAATATGTTGGGTATCCTTAGAGTTAATGGATGCCTAGTGTCACGTATGTCCTTGTTACGAGAATAAGTTTACTACCTTACATCCTAGGTCAATAGACTTCCGGCTAGTACTGGAAATTGGCTTATAAGGAGGATCAGTAAGGATGTTGATCGTAAAGGGCAGGTGTTTAGGGTTTTGACAATGCTATTCGTGAGGCGTCTAAGAAGAGTTCTCCGAAGGAAGTTGATATTAGAGAACAATATTATTATTTTAAGTGATATTATCCCCCACTGTGTTGGACTTCGAGTATAGAAATTTCGAGGACAAAATTTTTATAAGGTGGGGAGAATTGTCACATCCCGATCCTAGAATTATTTTACGGTTGGTTACTTTGGTCTTTTACCATTTAAAGTGACCGTTTAACCGTACAATGATCGTAGAGTTGACTTTTTGTTAAGTCAAGAATTTGGGAAAACTTCCTTCTTGAAAGTTACGAGTTACGAGTTCGTGGACACGTAGCACGCTCAAATCGAAGTTCGTATGGGAAAGTTATAAACAAAAGTATAAAGTTACTGTGCGGTAAAATGGCTATATTCGGGGTGAAAAATCAGATTTTTCACCCAGCCCATTTTCTCTCCCCCGATGGGAAACGCTGCGGGATTTTGCGCGCGCCACAGCGCCGCCGTTCAGCCACCTCTCGGCGCCGCACCGGTCCCAAAAGCTCGGCCTCCGAGTCTACTTCATTCCTAGGTAAGTTTTCCGACCTAACTCGCCGTAAATCAGGAGAAATTCCGATTTGTTCTTCAAGTGTACAGTGTTTGTTCTTGATCGGATTTCTCCCACCCTAGATCACCATTTGTTGAGTTCTTTATATGTTTAGGATTGGTTTTAGGAGTATTATAATCCCCTAGAATTTAGTAGCTTGATTCGAAGTGTGTAGGAGAATTGAAGGATTGAAGTTTCGAATTGAAATTATTTCGGGTTTACTGTTCATCACGTTTTTGACCTAGCTAGAGGCTGAATTGGCCTTCGAGTTGAACTAGAAAGTTGTCCCAACTGATGAGACGAAGCTACTGGTAAAATTTGGTGGCGATCGGAGGTCGCCGGAATTTCTGCCGGCGGCCGCCGTTGGCGGTGCCGCCACTTTTTGGGCAGTTTTTCATGCCCATTAAATGGTTTATATTGTGAGGAGTCTATGGTTAAAATTTGGTAATTTTTGGAGGAGTTTTGGTTAGGTTTTGGAATTTTTTTCTAGTTTAGTATTATTGTCGGATAATTAAATATTATTCCGACCATCGATTATTGCCGGATAAGGTTTAAGAATTATTTTAATGACTCCTAAGGTATTGGTGAAGTGGTTGAATAGGTGTCCATAGTAATTCCATAAATTACTATCTGTGAACCTAATGTCAGGTGAATTATTAAAGAAAGTCGGTATGTTACGGTTTGGTAATCGAAATTAAATCTATTTGTTGAAAAGTTGTTAAAAGAAAGGAACTTGGTCAACACGTGGTCAAATAGGATTTCCTAGTCAAACTAGGAAAAACCAAGTCAACGATGGAATGACTAATATATTGGTTTAATTGTACAGTCTCTGGTCGAACGTGAGACGGGCTCGACTACGTGGTTAGTTCAAGGTTTCCGCTCGAGGAGCTTTCCGAGCAGGAAGAAGGTCGCAATGAGTATTGTGAGTGGACTTTATTTTTAAATATAATGCATGCCATAGACTTTAAAATGTTTCTCCTGTATATATGTGATTTCCTCCATTATATGTTTTACGGTGATTTTGGGAAAATGTGAATTTTATACTTTTAAAGTTAAATGAGCCGGGAAAGAGGTTTCTACCTTTCCCGTGGTTTAAAAGGATTTTCCCGGGATATGATTTTAATGTTTATCACCGTTTTGGGATTATGGAGGGGGATGAGTTTTAAAAAGGGGAAACTTGGCTCTTAGATTTAAAGGGTTTTAAAGTAAAGGCAGAGAACCGGCTTCGATGGTAGCTGGTCAGTATGACCCTCCCGAATAGTAGCAGGTCGGGACCCTCTTCGGTGGTAGCTGGTCGGTTGGACCCTCCCGAATAGAGCGGGTCAAGGGACCCTCTCCGATGAGCTGGTCAATAGACCCTCTCGTGGTAGAGTAGGTCAGTTTTCTCGTGGATGAGGTTAATACCCCACACATTTAATTATGGATTTGAGCCAAGGGATTTACTTTAATAATTTATTTAATCATAGTCTATTGGTTGCGTGCATGCGGATTTTTTGGAAAAACTAACGGCCGAGCAGTAAAAGATGTTTATCTTTTATTCTTTTATTTTTGTCCACTCACGCTAACGTATTGTTTTTAAATGCTCTTCCCTGGGCCCTTCGTTTTCAATGTCCAGTGGTGCAGGGTTCTTGAGCGGAGGTCGCGCGCGTACAAGAGTTGAGGCATAGTCGATCAATCCGTTGCTGCTTGCAAATTCATTAGGGTAATCTCTCATATAGACTGCTCTGACTAACCTAGCTTAGCTAGTTTAGTAGGTTAGGGAGCATGATACCTTCATGAGTTAGGGATTGTTTTTAAATACTCATGGAAGTGCTGAGTTGGCCTGTAGGAAGGGTTGTCCATCTCAAGGGGGTTTCGATAAGAAGTTCCCTTGAGGTGGTCCCCACAGACTTTACTCCGGATTAAAGGGGTTTAATTCGGGATGGGTCCTGACATCTACACTTATGGGTCACAGAGCAATAGAACAATGGGCTCAAGTAACAAACCAACTTGTGGCTAATCTTAGCTCAAGCTCTAAAAGAAAATAACTTAAAGATCATGTCTCACAACCTTGAGCTCCAAAAATCTAGGACATCCACCAAAGATTCACTTTGAAAAACATACTAAATCTAGATCTCAAAAAAATAGTAGTCCATCACTCTAACACTATACAGAGGATGAACACCCTTACATCTACAACAGAATGGAAGTACTCTGATGACTGAATGCTTCAACCACTAACACTACAACATATCACCAAAACACCATACATCTAGTTCTCTGATCCCGTTTACCTAATTAATTTACCACTTCTAATAAAAGAAAACGTCATGCAAGTATACTCCAACCACACGTTACAATATGACTGAACAACTGACTCCTTGTTACCACCTAAACAATGCAACTGGAATATAAAATATATAAACACCCCAATCACCCTACTTTAACAACATTCAACTTGAACACGTCCTACTCCAATTTAATTCTTAACTATTTTCATAATCGCGCATTTAAAATAAAGGATTTCCTAACCAACCACACCATCATGCTACACTTGCATTCATCGCCTTTCCTACACCAGGGTGGCAAGTGATTAGAGTTACCTTGAACTCTCAAGATTCTCAACACATTTCTAAGTTTCCCTGTATTTAAATTGAATAACAAGGATATACTGGATCTGATATGTTTTAAACAACATGTGTCATTTCACGATTCAACGCTTACTTGGAATGTGAAACTTTCAATTGGCACTCTAATTCCTTTTTTCTTTAATCGGGAAACAACAATAAATTTGTCACAATACCATGTCCAATATCCTTATAAAGTCAACATTCAGGAAAATTATCTCTGAGTCATCACTCATGACACTTAAATCAATTTCATTTAATCTACACCGACAAACTTTTCATAACCTAAACTCAATTATTTCCAACTTTCTTTTCCAACTCTTCACTCACAAGAAAAAAAAAGAGTCACATGAAGTCATACCAATACCTTCCATTACACATCTACAACTTCACACTTGCCCAATCTATCCTCAACTGCAAGGCTTAATTCAAATGTTTCACCCTCTAAATATTTACACAAGATTCCCATCCTAGTATCTTAACTATAGCCCAACAATCACTAGTTCCCAACTCAAATTCCCAACTTGCCACTTAACTCCAAACATCAATTAATCTTGCAAAGGCACAAAGTAAAACACGCCAATTACTTACCTTACTATTACTCGGACATGATAGTGATGCTCTCGGAGTCGGCATATAGAGGCATAGTCTTGAAAATGTAAACATTTATGGCATGACCCTGTCCATAAATGAAACGAGAACAACAAACTCAAATACCTAATAACACATGGCATTTCTAGCATAATATGCTAATGGATCCGCCATAGTCAGACCATAACTCTATAGACATTATGCATCACTAAGTATATGAGGTGGTCAAAAGAAATGAATCGAATAACCTAATGCTCTGATACCAACTGTCAAGACCCAGCCAGGATTTTACCCTTAAATCTAAGGTCAGTCCTACGGGGACAACCTCCAAAGAATATTCTACATAAATTTTGGCATAACCTCCTTTGAAAATGGACAAGCCTACTTGCAAACTGACAACAAGCACTTCAAATATCCAAATAATCCAACTCTTACACCTGGAGTCATCATGCTCCCAATTTCTCATCCACAATTCACAACCAACTATATTCAACTCAATGCTATTAAACCTAAGCAAAATCTCAAAGTCATAAGAGCAATCTAATTTAGCGAGAAATAAAAAGAGAAAGCGACAACGAACAATTGACTATGTCTCGTCTCTTGTATACCCGACATCTCCTATGCTGACCTGTAATCTGAGCATTTTAAAACAAAAGGTCTAGGGGATAAATATTTTAAAAAACATTAGACTGAGTGGACAAAAATAAATACTCAAACACCAATGATTATGATCAAATCCTTTATCAATGCTCTCCCAGAAATTTATCTGTAAAAACATTAGGCATGTAAAACATGAAATTCTCCAAAATAATAATAAATGAGGAAGAAAGCAAAATACCAATCTCATTGGTATAAAATAAATCAAAAAGTGGGAGGAAAGATTTGACCATAACAAAGAGTCTCCCAAGCTAGGGTCAGAGTCTATCAATAATCACTCAGTAATCTCACATCTCTCAGGCTCTAGAGCGTCCCATGCCAGATAACCTGCTCATCACCTGATAAATGCTAGCTAGCAATATTCAATAATATCAATATAAACATGACAACCCTTTATGGTGAAATAAAACCAAGAAAAATCGAAAACCATAAAACTATAATATCAATATAAACATGACAACCCTTTATGGTGAAATAAAACCAAGAAAAATCGAAAACCATAAAACTATATCCCATAGAAATAAGCATCCCATGCGTTATGTATGGTTCTCAGACCATAATTACGTATAAAGGTCATAAATGAAAGATTTCCCAACAAATAAATAAATAAAATCTAGGAAATCAAATTAAATTAATGGGAAATGTATAAACCCACTTTCCCGGCCCATTGACTCAAATAAAATAATTAAAGCTCAACTTATAAAATATAAAGTCCCAAATAACTACCAAAATATGGGCAAAATCAATCAAGGAGGAAATATTTCCTCAACATCAAAACCATGAGCTCAAAGGCCAATGAATAAATCAAGAATAAACTTCCGACGGATCTCACCCATCAAATCATTTCCAAATTCAAGATTATAAACGAGAATAAATAATATTAAGAGCTCTTGAAAATCTCATCATCGGTGATAATTTATAAACCTCAAAACCAATGAATAAACATATCGATTAAATCTGAAAGTCAACAATAAGTAGGAAAACTCCAATTTCAACTCCAAAATAAAATTCAATGGCCAATAATAAAATCAAACCTTGACAATCCTTTTATGTAAGAAAGAGATTTAAAATAAATCAATGCGTGTAATTTATTTAATTAAAAGTCTACTAACAGATTTAGGCTTTAACCTGACGACTCTGATTCGTCACTCAAGTACGGTCTCCTTAAATTCTAGCACAATAACCATGCTTAAAACCACACTTTGATTTCAGGGTAAAATAATACCTCTTACCATAAATACCGAACCCCTTTTCGTGTATCTCACTTCTCAAACTTTTACAACATCAAAACCGGCCTTTAACATTAGCTTAGGAGTCCAAGGAATATTCTTTAAACCATAATCGAAAATAATCGATGACCGAAATAATAATTTATTATGTGCCAAAATTATTAAACTTGGAAAATCTTAAAACCTAACCAAATCTCCTCCGAAAAATATAAACTTCACTCCATTGAACTCCTTTTATTTTATACAATTTAATTGGCATGAAAAACTACCCAAAAACGGCAGCTCCACCTCCAATCGTCTCCAAAATTTGACAAAACATTCCTCACAACATTTCGAACTACTTTCTAGAAGAAGTCGAAGGCCAATTTTTAGCCAAAGTAGGTTAATTGAATTGAAATGTGAAAATTCCCAATTTCAAACTCTAAAAACTTGAAATCTTCGATTCTCCTCACACATACCGAATCGAGCAACCAAATTCTAAGAGAATGTAGTACTAATTAAACCCAACAAAACCATATGAAGAACTCACCGATTGGTGGTCTGAGGAGAGAAAACTGGTTGGGTTACCAAAACGGGTCAGAGAGTCCTGTTTTTAGCTTTCTCAGCTCACTTCAGCTCGAAACTTGCTGCAAAACCACCATAGAAAGATAGGGGATGAAGAGACGAATCTAATGCCACCGGTTTCGCCTCAATCGGACGAAGGAGATATGACCGGAAAATGAAAACGGGTCGCGTCGGGTTTCCGGGCCGCATCGCGGGTCTAAGGGAAGACTGGGTTTTCTGAAAATTTCTCTTACTCGAAATGGAAACTTACCCCTTCTATTTATATGGATTCCCGCAAATAGTAACTTTTGTTTTTAGACTATAACTTTCTCATACAAACTCCAATTCGAGCGTGTCACGTGTCCACGAATTCGTCTTAACGTTCTCTATGACTTTCATGACGAAAGTTTTCAAAGATAATAGTCCTAGAAAAAAGTCAACTCTAAGTCCTTATACGGTAAAACGATTACTTAAAATGAAAAATGGTAAGAGTAATCAACCGTAAAATAATATAAGGACTGAGATGTGAGAGTTATCCTAGCAGATGAATGTGGCGTTGACTGCTGTTTTGGACATAGCTAAGTATAAGAACAATGTTTCGCCGTCGATTGGCTTGTGCAACTTAGGTAATGGCGCGACATATTCTTTGATGTCTTGAAAGGTTGCATCGCATTCTGCCGTCCATTCTATCTCTTTTATCTATGAGAGCTTAACTGCCTTAAAGAATGGCGCGCATCGGTTTGTTGGATGTGAAATGAATCATGACAAAGCATTGAGCTTTCATGCTAACTGCAATATTTTGTCCTTTGTTTTAGGAGCAGACTTGTTTAGGAAGTCTTGGATCTTGGCTGGATTTGCTTCGATCCCGATTTTACTAACTAAGAATCCCAAAAATTGCTGTTATCGATGCAAAAAAACATTTCTCGGTGTTTAATCTTATGCTGTAATGTAGCAAGATTCCTAGGATTGTTTCCAAGTGTGCTATGTGATTTTCCTGCTCGACGCTTTTCACAAGTATGTCCTCCACATAGACCTCGATGATGTGGCTTATGTGCGCAACAAGCATTTTGTTCATTAACCGCTGATATGTGGTCCATGCGGTTTTTAGCCCGAAAGGCATGACGCTATAGCATAAAAGGCCTTGATCGGTGACAAATGATGTAGCTTGATAGTTCGTATTTGCACACGCATCAATTAACCCTGTACACAGTCGTTGTCATCGTATAAAGCAAGTAAGGGTATCGTTCTAAACCGGGGATCCAACCACAGGGTAGATCCATCTAATCTAATCAAAGTTGTCGAAATAAACATAGAGTTTTAAAGATTTGGAGTTTATATTTTTGGAAAGATGCAATGAAATAAAGTCCTATATTACTTTTATACATATATACATGTGATCGATCAACAATTACACAAACCAACACCAAATAACAATGCAAGAACATAGAAAACAATTTCTAATCTCATATCAATCTATGCCGAAATACCTAAATCATGCTAGAATCGAAACATGCACATTAGGTTCCTACTTGGTTCCTAAGCCATTAGATGCATTCGAAATCGACTACTTGTTTCATTCGAAACCTTTCACACATCCATGCTCAACGTATCAAACACGAAATCTAACATACTAATTCACTTATGCAATTACGTATCACACAAATAAACTAACATGTTCATTGGCACCATCTAAATCCAATTCTAGCATGTAATTTTCGAACACAACAAAGAACACATCAACCTATCCACTACGTGTATCAAAGTCATGTAATTCTTTGAAGGATTAACTAATGCAACATCAACTACTTGTCTTAATCACACGTTAATATTATGAAGCAAATCAAAAATTAATAACACTTAGAAACTCTCGGCATAAACTTCAAATCCTTGATTAAAAACTAAAAACCATAATTCTTACATCATTCAAAAGTACTTAATATCTCATAGACAAGAATTGAATCGTACTTAAACAAAAACCTAAATATCAACCATAACAAAGACATACCAATTCGAAAATAGCAGATGAATACACTTTAAAATATTCCTACGTGGTCTATTCTTCAAGTGCACGGAGATCCTCGGCTACGTGCTTCGGATCAAAGGATGAAGTATGAAGATCGGAATTGGGGTCTTTGAATGGTGATGGAATTTTCGGCAGCTGCTTTGGCTTGAGTTTGCAATGTTGATGATACCTTTTCTCATGCGATTACAAGGCTTTTTATAGGGGAAAAACTAGGGTTTGGATCGGCCCTAAAGCAATCCCAAACCAAGGTGGATTTGGTTATTCCCATGTGCAAGTCATGTGCTTCTCTTTTCTCCCTTCACTTCGCCAGCCACTTTGATGAATCTTCAGCTTGAAGTTCTTCATTAAACACATATGGACATGTCCATCAAGCCCCAAGGTCCATGATTGTCAAAATTGTAATTTAAAGAGTCCAAAGAAACTTTCCTGATGCATCCAGGAAAATACTGCAGTTTTCGACAGCATGACCTTGCCTTAGTAATTCCAGCATATCTCCTTCTGTAGTGCTTCAATTGCCGTGATTCCAAGTCCCAGATAAACTAGACTCGAAGACCTTTCAAATGGTATATGGCACGTTTTCCAGTTCCAAGTATTGCGTCAGATACAGCCCCCGAAAGATCAGACACAGTAGCAGCGAAACTTCTTCAGTCCCTGGAACAGTCTCTTCTCGGACTGCCAACTCTGGCATCGTTCGCAAGGTCTTCCCGTGCTCCAATTGACCTGAAATTTTAACACAATGTATTTCAGCAACCAAAGATTATATTCCCAATTTTTCATGCACTTCCACCATGTTTAAGACACTGCGAACGCTCTTACAAAATCCTTGAAATCACACTTTTAACACTTAGCCAATTTTCTCAACACTTTAGCACATTTTACCAAAAACTCTTCCAAAACAACATTAAACTATATTATGAATCAATCTTAACCTAAATAGACTCAACAAAGCATAAACAAGAGTGTTTAGCACATAATAACGTCACCTTTTAGGCTCCTATCAACAACCCCACACTTAAGCTTTGCTAGTCCCTTAGCAAACACTAAACAAAAACATACTACAATGACTCAATCTAAAGCCTTCAACGAAATTGTTTCAGAGATCTTCAACATCATAGTATCAAGAATAGCATAAGAGTCGAAATCGAAAGAATGAATTCACTGGTTAATAAACATAAGATTTCGATGTAACAAGTAAGACATGGTAGAAACAAAGGTGAATTCATCTCGACATGTTTAAAACAAGTTCAAATTCAATTCACAAGGGATATGCACTCCAAATCTTTTCTCTCAAGAACATGGCATATGCTTAAAAGCTTTTCACACACAAGAATTATATAGATAGTGAATTTCAAAATAGACCTCAAGAAAGATACCAATTACATGCACAAATGAACCACAACCATATGCTTATTCATGAAACAAACTCCACAGATCAAAGGCTACTTATCTTAAGAATCATGCGGATCTTTAGAAAAGGGATGGCTCAGGGTTCGAATAAGGTAGGATATAGTCAAAGAAAGAGGAATCACAAAGGTCATCCTCAAGGCTAATAAAAACATGGATATCCTCCTTATATCACCAATTAACATCAAGGCCAAATTTCATCATGTTGGACCCATCCTTCACTATAAACATAGTAAAATCGAACAAAGGCTATGTATAACTTTATTGAGCCTTCAGCAAATACATATCATAATTCCAATTTCACAAAAATAAATCATGCCATGTGTTTCCGGGTAAACTCGTGGCCCCTTTAGCGGGTTGCACGGTTCCAGAAATAGCGAACTTCCTTGTACTCCGAGTTTTCCTGTGTAAAGAACAAACACGTCAAAGAGCGTCCCCGGGTTTACCGAGGGAAGCCACTCCGATGCTTAAGTCAGACACTGTCAGATAAGCAGAAAACTCAAGAGTAGTTAAGAAATTGTCCGTCCTTTTACCGGGAGGTGCTCACCGGTATTTATAGTAGCATTAAAGGCAGCACTTTGTCTTTTTCCAATGTGGGAATGAACTCCCTTGCTTTACCTCAACTTTATAATGAACTGGGCCCTGACAAAGGACCCAGAGTGGCTTCTCAAATCTGACTGGGCTTTGACCCTGTAAACAGTACTTCAAGCATAACAAACGATGCACATTTAACAATTGACCACACTTGGTGTTATTTTTTGAATTGTAACCCGGTAAAGGAGAAATATTAGGTTCCACATACAAACACCATGGGTGTCCAAATCAAATCTGCTCTTTGAAAATCTTCTTTTCTTTTCTTTCGGATAATCTTTTCTTTTCATATATTTTTTTTTTCTTTTCTTTCTTTCTCACCCAAAATCGGCATCATAGCATTCACAAGTCCAACCCCACACTTAAATCTTTCGATCACTCCATATTCATACCACAAAACAACATCTCCAATCAAGTTTGCAACCAAGGTAGAGATAACTATTCTAGGCAAGGTAAAAACATGTTGGTAATCAAAGAAAAGGCTTAACGTAGGCTCAAGGGGGTTCATACTAAGGTGTCCCGAACAGGGCTCATATAGGACTCATGGCTATTTAGATAAGGTGGTGATAACCTAATAAAGATCCAACAATCCTTTTCCAAATCAAAGTAAGTTATGATATAAAGCTTTGAATGTTTCACAAACAAGTTCTAGTAAATCTCTAGTTCATTGGTTTATCTCTATGGCATGCACATTGATCAAATAATGTAATATGAGGTCATAAAACCAACAAAACAATAGATTAAACACTCATCAATGAAAAGGCACATATATGGCTCGAAACTCACAAGGTTAAACATGAAATCAAACATTGTAATGAACATGCTCTGTCTGTACCTAGGTTTCAGTTCCTCATCTACTACTTAAGTGCACGATCTCTTCACATCTATTAACCATTCAATAGCAATGTAATTCAAGAAATCAAGTCCATGCAATCCAATCAACTATGAGATCAAAGATCAAAAATTCATCATCAACGGTTAAAGGCGACTTTCTAGACTCAAAAACTAAAAATCAAGTTTAAAGATCAAAATAAACTCCAAAAATCATGAAAATTTGCCAGAACACCTAAAACAGTATCACAAATACAAACCTAAACTTAAAAATCAAAAACCGAACCTAGAACAAAAATTCAAAAATCACTGTTCACCGAAATCACTATTAACCGAAACAAAAAAAATCACTGTTCACCGAAACTTGCAATAAGCCATTCCCCACCCCACACTTGAAACTTACATTGTCCTCAATGTTCAATATCTAAAACAATGAAAGAACGAAGATAAGGGTTAAGAAAAGCAAACGCTCGTAGACGGCTCCTTCTATGGGTTGCCTCCCATGCAGCGCTTAGGTGTTTATAGTCCTTTAGCCTAGACTCATGCATCCTCATGCTCATGCCGTGAGGTCCTGAAGAGGAACCTCCTCGATGGTGTGATCCACCATGCTCTCCAAATACGGTTTCAAGCGATGACCATTAACTTGAAATTCAGATCCTTTGACCATGCTTTTGATCATTACTGCACCAGAAGGAAAAACATTAGTGATAACAAAAGGTCCTATCCACCTAGAGCGTAGTTTGCCCGGAAACAACCTAAGTCTAGAATTAAATAAGAGAACTTTCTGGCCAATAACAAAGTCTTTCTTTCGAATCATCCTGTCGTGAAACGCCTTGGTTTTCTCTTTATAGATCACGGCAGAATCGTAGGCCTCGTTCCGGATCTCCTCAAGTTCACACAATTGTAGCTTCCTATGCAATCCGGCCTCATCTATGTCTATGTTGAACTGTTGCACCGCCCACCAAGCTTTGTGCTCTAACTCCACAGGCAAGTGACATGCCTTACCATAGACCATTCGAAAAGGGCTCATGCCTAAAGGATTTTTGTATGCCGTCCTATAAGCCCAAAGAGCATCATCCAGTCGTTGGCTCCAATCTTTGCGTGATGGCTTCACACTCTTCTCCAAAATCCGCTTGATCTCCCGGTTACTAAGCTCTACTTGTCCACTTGTTTGGGGGTGATAAGGTGTAGCAACCTTATGCCTTATTGATGAGCGTTTTTCACCTCACACATGTAAACACGTGATCAAATCAAACCTCACAACTTTATAACCCTGCAAAATGTCATCGTTAGTACAAATAAGTAGGGATCGTTCAGTCCGGGGATATTGAAGGGTAATCGAAAACAGAAATTGTTAACATAATCAAATAAACATATGGGGGATATAAATGTTTAACATCTAAAGAAACTAAAACTTAACCTAAAACTAATTATTTACAATTGATCAACCACTCTACACTTAACACATAATTCTCTAAACATGTAACAACTCAAACAAAAGAATAGGGCAGCAAGTATAAAAACCGAATTCAAGATCCAATTTAGTTCCAATTTAATTAGAGCCTTCGCGGTTATTCTAATCATTCAAGACTTCACAATTATTCAGGATTAACTTCGCGTATAATCCTAAACATAGTACAAATCGGTTTAAAGACACTTCGCGTAGAAATTAAACACAAAGAGCACATAAGCACAATAAGTCGAATTGGAGACATGTTAGCAAGTATGGCGTCACCTCATCTCACATCGACATGTAAATTTACAGAATTATTCTAGCTCTTATAAAGAACACAAATTGAACCAACTTCGCGCATGATTCAACTTATATTCGATAAGCATATGAAATCTATACACAAGGGACAGCCATGGCCGAGGCTGCCCTTGTGCATATGATTTGTTGTGTGCACAAACTCTGCAAATAAACCAAACTAAAGCATAAATTCAATTAATTACTACTGCCCTTAAGTCTTAAATTCGAATTAACACATGCATATATAGAGAATTCAACCAAACAACAACCAAACACATAAAGAAATCCAAAGAATTCATCAAATCATGTAAGAACATTGTTAATTTGTTACAAAATTCAGAAATAACATGGAATTTAACAACTGAATTTGAAACAAATTTAAAGACAACCATGAATCTTGGACTGACTTAGGAGTGGAGATCGATGCTTGGTTGAGCAGCGGCTGAATTGGTGGTGGAGAAGGCGGCGGTGTGCCTTGTGGATGATGGAGGAGGAGAGGCGGAGCAGCTGCTGTGTTATGGTGGAGAGGAGGACGAGATGAAGTGGCAGTATGTTGTGGAGGATGAATGGAGGGCGGCTGTATTGGCTTGTGGAAGAGGAAGGAGCGGCGGCGGCTGCTTGGGAAGAGAGATGGAGGCGGCTGCTTGGTGATGGAGAGGGAGAGAGTGGCTGCTGTGTTTTAAGTATAGGGGGGTCGACATCTTCTCCTTGCAGCTGCCCCTTGTATTTATAAGGAGCAATTAGGGTTTACTCCCTTGTGGGCTGGGCTTTTGGCTGCATTCCTTTTCCTTTTGGGTTAAGGATTGCTTCATTCCTTGTTAATTTGGGCCTCTAATTTCGAATTCCAACTCCTTTTAACATCAATTCAGCTGCAAACTCTCTATTCTTGGAATTCAACTCGGCTGCAACCTCCTCCTCTTGAAGTTAATTCGGCTTCCACTTCCTTCTTTAATTCGAACAAAATCTCCCTCTTTGAAATGTTGGCAAATTTCTGTAAATGAGAGAGAAATAATTGTTAGTCCACAACAATGGTATATATAGAGCTTAGCAATCCTAGTTCAATAAGGTTTCCTAGTTCAACTTGGTTTCCTTGTTAAATAAGGATTCCTAATTCAATAAGGATTCCTAACTCAACTTGGTTTCCTAGTTAAATAAGGAAACCCATTTCAATGAACTTCTGAAAATTTCGAATTTGACTTTACATTCCTAATGTGATTAGGATTCCTAGTGTGATTAGGATTCCTAGTTTGATTAGGATTCCTAGTTCAATTAGGATTCTGCTAAAACTCCACATTTTCTTCTATTTAAGCACGTTTTCACTTGTTCTCCACCAAACATTCATGGTTTAGTCTAATGATTCAAATCTGCAAAATTAAGAGTTAAACAAAGTATAAATAAGGGTAGAAACACATTAAAAACGTAGCATTTTATGCTCTTATCAACTACCCCACACTTATCCTTTGCTAGTCTCTTAGCAAATCTAATTAAAAGACTCTACTATTGCCCCTAAATAATTGTCTCAGAATCTTTAAACACATAGAGTTCAAGTTTAAGTATTCAGATGTAAGCGCACAAATTCCAAGTGTCATAAACATGTTTCATGGTATGAATAAGTAAGAAGTGAGAAAATGAGCATGCAAACATGTTAAGTTAATTTAATCCTCCTTACTAGGCATACTCTCTTCTGTTCACACATGATATGGCAATATTCACTCAAGTAAATGCAAGAGAAACGATTGTAAAGCAACAGATAGCTTGCATTTTTAACAGATAAAAGCACTTTGTGAAACATTTTTCTTGGATAATCTCATTTAACAACTAAGTGCAAGAATGGACCAAAACCATATGCTTAACTCTTGAGAAAATCTCCACATATCAAAGTTCACCCATTTTAAGAATCATGAAAAGATCTTTATAAAGGATAATAATGGGGCTTGGCACAAGGCATTCGAATTTAGGATAGTGGTGGCTAAAACGTCACCAAGACTTAATAAAGCTCAATTCTCCTTATGACTTCACTCCATAGGTCGAATTTCATCATGTTGGACCAATTCTTCATTCTTTCCTTCCCCTTACTTTGTGAAAACGAACAAAGGTCAAATGTAACAATGATAGACCATCAAATCACGTACAAACTCCAAATTCACAGCAAGAACTAAATCCAATCATCACAATTCTTCTTCATTTCGTGCTTTATTTCTCTTTGGCTCGAAACACATGTTTGTTCGATTTTTCTTTCTTTTTCATTTAGCACACACGTTTTTACATTCATAATTGGATAAGTTCACCCCACACTTGTTTTACATCATCACTTCATAACACAATTCTGCATCCAAATCAAGCTTTATCAAGTCTCAACAAGGGTCAAGATATTTCTGTTCTAAGCAAAGGAATGTGTATGATGGTGATGAAAGAAAGGCTAAATGTAGGCTCAAAGGGGGTTAACACTAAGGAGTCCCACGATGGGCACAAATTGGGCAAATGCTTTATTTGGCTTTGGTGGTCTTCCTAATAAGATCTGTTCAATCATTTTCAAAATCAAGGCATAGTCATGAATAAAAGTTTCGAAATTCATCAAGAGCAAGTTCTAGCATTCTAGAGTCCATTAAAAAGCTATAGCACATAGTCATTGAATATGCAAAGAATAATGAGATTAAGGAACAAGTTTTTGCCGAAAATTTTGTCTCTCATTAAGAAAGTATATAGGCTCAAATGCTCACATAGGTTGTTATGGATTAAAACCAACTCAAACATGCATGCTTTTACATATATCAATCAAAGTCTCACATATTCATACCAATCACATTATCCATGAAACTCACAATTTAATTCTTATGATCATGCAAAACTATCATCTATGCATTCAAAGACATACTCATCATCAACTTTAGGGGCATAGACTCAAAACAAAACAAAAACACACAAAATAAAACATTTTTATTTGGAACAAGATTTTCTGATTTTTTTTTTTAAAATTCGAAACAAAACAAAGAAAAGAAAATTAAAAACACACAAAACAAACTAAAAGCATGTGAATCATGTAATCCCTACCCCACACTTAGAAAGTTACATTGTCCTCAATGTAAACTCGAAAATGGTGTTGTAATTCCTAAGCATATGATAAATTTTACAGTTTCACACATATACAGTTCAACCATAAGAGTGTAAGGATTTAGAAAATGCAAACTCTCGGTGATGGCTCCTCCACAGCTACGGTTGAAATGGGTTGCCTCCCATGCAGCGCTTAACTGTTTATAGTCCTTTAGCCTAGACTCTTCTTCATGTTCACTCGGATCTTGGTGCGTCCTCCACTTGGGTTTCCTCAACCGTGTGCTCCTTAAAAGGCTCGTAATAAGGCTTTAAACGATGTCCATTCACCTTAAACGTTGTACCTGTTGTTTCACTTTGAATTTCAATGGCACCATGAGCAAACACGTTAGTTACAATAAATGGACCAACCCAACGAGAACGTAATTTTCCAGGAAAAAGCTTAAGTCTTGAATGAAATAAAAGAACTTTTTGCCCTTTTTGAAACGATTTGCCTCGGATCATTTTGTCATGATACGCCCGAGTTTTCTCCTTGTAGATCCATGCAGCATCATAAGCATCGTTCCTTATTTCTTCAAGTTCATTGATTTGCAATTTCCGATGAAGTCCGGCAGCATCTATGTCCATGTTGAATTTCTTCACCGCCCACCATGCTCTGTGCTCTAGTTCGACTGGAAGGTGACAAGCTTTCCCATAAGTGAGCCGAAAGGGAGACATCCCAATAGGAGTCTTGTATGCGGTCCGGTAAGCCCACAATGCATCATCAAGGCGGTCACTCCAATCCTTCCTTGTTGGGCCGACGGTTTTCTCCAAAATGCGCTTGATCTCTCGATTCGACACTTCAGCCATTCCACTTGTTTGAGGGTGATATGGGGTGGAAACCTTGTGTGTGACTCCATACTTCTTGAGTAAAGCCTCTATGGTACGGTTGCAAAAATGAGAACCTCCATCGCTTATCAGAACGCGTGAAACTCCAAACCTAGAAAAGATGTTAGTTCTCAAGAAAGCTGCAACAACTTTAGAGTCATTAGTCCTGGTGGCTTTCGCCTCCACCCATTTAGACACATAATCAACAGCCAACAAGATATAAAGAAAGCCTCTAGAAGAAGGAAATGGTCCCATAAAATCAATACCCCAAACATCAAAAATTTCTACCACGATAATAGGAGAAAGGGGCATTTGATCTTTTGGACCGATGTTACCTGTTCTTTGGCATCTATCACATGAAACACAAAACATGTTTGCATCTTTGAAGATCGTAGGCCAATAGAATCCGCAATCTAATACCTTGAGGGCTGTCCGTTTCGGTCCGAAATGTCCTCCACACGCCTCACTATGACAAAATGCTAGGATGGACTTGTGCTCATTTTCTGGAACGCATCGTCGAATAACTTGATCACTACATTGCTTCCATAAGTACGGCTCATCCCATATGTAGTGTCGTGCCATCTTTTTCATCCTTGCCTTGTTTGCATATGATAACGTACTAGGAAAAGTCCTAGAAACCAAGTAGTTTACAATGTCGGCATACCAAGGCTCTGCTGCGTCCAAACGAAAGAGCTGCTCATCGGGAAATGTTTCTTGAAGTGGTACGGTCTCTTCTTTTTGTACAATTCTGCTCAAATGATCGGCTACCACGTTCTCGCTCCCCTTCTTGTCTTTGATCTCGACATCAAACTCTTGAAGTAAGAGAATCCATCGAATCAATCTCGGCTTAGCATCCTTCTTTGTCATCAAATACCTCAAAGCTGCATGATCAGAATAAATTATTACTTTAGATTGCAAAACATATGAACGAAATTTTTCTAAAGCAAAAATCACAGCTAAGAGTTCTTTTTCGGTTGTGGAATAATTCAGCTGAGCGTCATTCAAAGTCCGAGAGGCATAGTAAATGGCACAAGGCTTCTTATCCTTTCTTTGTCCAAGCACGGCTCCAACGGCATAATCGCTTGCATCACACATCAATTCGAAGGGTAAATTCCAATCCGGAGGCGTCATAATGGGAGCTGTTGTTAACAATTCCTTGAGCTTTACGAACGCTGCCTCACACGCATTGTCCCAAACGAACGGAACATCCTTCTGCAATAGGGAACTTAGTGGTTTTGCCACCAAAGAAAAGTCTTTGATGAATCGCCTGTAAAATCCTGCATGGCCAAGAAACGAACGGACCTCTCTCACAGTTGTGGGAGAGGGTAAGCGTTGCACAATATCAATCTTAGCCTTATCAACTTCTATTCCCTTTTTCGAAATTATGTGTCCTAAAACTATACCTTGATTAACCATGAAATGACATTTTTCCCAATTTAACACAAGGTTAGTTTCTACACATTTTTCCAAGATTAACTCTAAATTCTCTAAGCATGTATCAAAGTCTTTTCCATAAACGCTAAAATCATCCATAAAGACTTCAATAATATTTTCAATAAAATCCGAGAATATAGAATACATACAACGTTGGAATGTACCTGGTGCGTTGCATAATCCAAAAGGCATGCGTCGATAGGCAAACGTACCAAAGGGACATGTGAACGTCGTCTTCTCTTGGTCATCCGGGTGAATGCTAATCTGATTGTAACCGCTGTACCCATCTAAGAAGCAATAAAACTCGTGTCCGGCTAATCTTTCAAGCATTTGATCCATGAACGGTAGAGGCATGTGATCTTTGCGCGTAGTAGCATTGAGCTTCCTATAATCGATGCACATCCTATAATCGGTCACCAAACGTTGCGGCACAAGTTCATTCTTGTCATTCTTGACAACTGTAACTCCACTCTTTTTCGGCACAACTTGGACGGGTGAAATCCATTGACTATCTGAAATTGGGTAAATCACCCCACAATCAAGTAATTTAATTACCTCATCCTTCACAACTTTCATCATCGGTGGGTGCAAACGTCGCTGCCCTTCTCTTGTCGGTTTTGCACCTTCTTCAAGTAAGATCCTGTGAACACATTTTGTAGGGCTGATTCCCTTGATGTCCGCCAAAGTCCAACCGATGGCGGTCTTGTTTCTTTTCAGCACGGCGATCAATCCTTCTTCTTGCTGCTTACTCAGCTTAGATGATACAATAACTGGTAGAGTATCATCGTCTCCAAGATATGCATACTTCAAGTGATCCGGTAGAGGTTTTAACTCTACATTTGGGGCCTGTTCCACAGATGGTAACAACTTGTTAGTGGCAATGGGAATTGACAAGTGAGAATTATACCTATGGTAAGGGGCTGCCTCGAGTGTGGCAATGACTTCCAATATGTGTGGTTCGAGTTTAGCCTCCTCCTCTGCCGAAATTCTGTCTCCTTTCTTGTCAAATCCGGCCCCTTGCTCAATAGCTAATTGCTATTGATCCCTAGTCTCCGATAAAACCTGTGCACAAGAATTAATCATATCAATATCATAGCAAGGTTTTAAATCAGAAACTGGATACCTCATTGCTTCAAACACATTGAAGCTTATAACTTCACCATCAAACTCCATGGTGAGGTTGCCTTCAGCAACATCAATCTTGGTTCTTGCTGTTCTCATAAATGGTCGCCCCAAAAGTAACTGAGTTGAATTGATTGGCGACTCCTCCATTTGTAGCACATAGAAATCTGCAGGAAATATTAGATGATTCACCTGCACAAGAACATCTTCAACGTACCCCTCAGGATACTTAGTAGAATGATCCGCTAATTGAATAATCACATTGTCTTTCTTAAGTGGTCCTAGACTTAGTGACTTATACACATTGTAAGGCATAACATTAATTGATGCGCCTAAGTCTAGCATGACATTTTTGAAAAGTGAGTCTCCAATGACACATGAAACAGTAAAACTTCCTGGATCCTTCAACTTTGGTGGTAGTGTCCTTTTGATAACGGCTGATACCGTTTCGCTCATCTTCACTACTTGTGCTTCCCTTGTAAGCCTTCGTGTTGTGCACATTTCTTTCAAAAACTTGGCATATTTTGGAATTTGCTTGATGCATTCCAACAAGGGGATATTCACTTGAACTTTTCTGAAAACTTCCAGCACTTCCTCATCTGATTTGTCCTTCTTGGACTTTGCAAATCTAGTAGGAAAAGGTAAACACGGAGATTGGTTAGTATTAACAAAACCATTAGGGTTAGAATTTGATACCTTTGGTGCCTCTGGAATTGGCACATTTTCCTTCCTTGAAGTTGCTGGATCGTTCTCCAACTCATCATTTTTCATTGTTTCCATCTCATCATTTCTAACATCTTCAAGCTCGGTTTCTTTTTCTCCTTCATCTTTGCCGAGATTTTTCTTTGAAACTTTTGGTTGCTCTTGTAGGATCTTTCCACTCCTTGTGGTGACAGCTTGAGCTTGCTCTTTCCTTGGGTTCTTGATCACACCACCCGGCAATTTTCCTTGCTCACTAAATTGTCCCATGAAGTCCACAACTTGCCCCATTTGTGTCTTGAGCTCGGCTATGTCTTTGGAGTTTGTTTGCTGCCCAACTAACAACGCTTGAGTAGCGGTGTTCAATTGACTTTGTCCCATAGCAAGCGACTTTAGCAACTCATCATAATTAGGAGAATTAGGCACGGTTTGGTTGCTTGGCATTGGTGGAGTGTAGGGAGCTTGTGGCCTTGGCATAAATTGTCCTTGTGGCTGAGGTGGAAATGTCATGGAATTCGGCTGAGCTTGTGTGGCATTCGGCATAGGAGGTTTAATCACATTGTCATTGTTTGACCATCGAAAGTTAGGATGATTACGGAAGCCAGATTTATAAGTGTTGGAGAATTGATTATATCTCTGCCCTCCTTGATATCCAATGGCGTTGGCTTGTTCAAGACTTCCATTTGCAGCAATTTGTGGACATTGATCAGTGAAATGTCCCTCGGCGCATAAACCACATACTTGTGCTCCTTGCAATCTCATTAGCTGTGTCATCATGTTCGACATCTTCTCCATTTTCTCTTCAAGAGCCAAGGTCGAACTAGCCTCATTCACATGTCTTGTGGAACCTTGAGATGTTCCAAATTGCTGATTATTGAGAGCTCTAGTATTAAGAAGTAGTTTGGCGTCCGCACGCTCTCTATCCAAAAATGCACCACCGGCGGCCGAATCAAGTAATTCTCTTTCTGCAATCCGCAAACCTTCATAGAAATATTGCAACAACAATCCCTCACGGATTCCATGAGCTGGACAAGAAGCAACAAGAGATTTAAACCTTTCATAATAAGCACAGAAAGTTTCATCCGCTCCTTGTTTAATCCCGGTGATTTGCTTCCTCAAGTTTGTCACCTTTGATGATGGGAAATATTTCAACAGAAACTCATGAACCATAGTTTCCCATGAGGTTATGCGGTTGGTTGGCAGCTCAAATAACCATCTTCTTGCTTGATCTTCCAGAGAGAACGGAAATGCCTTCATCTTCACATGTTGCAAATCAGCTCCTCTTGGACACATTGAATCACAAGTAAATTGGAATTGCTGGAGATGATGATTCGGATCTTCACCCGATAGTCCATGGAATTTCGGCAATTGATGTAGAAATCCACTTTTGAGCTCAAATTCACTTGTTTTTCCTTCAGCTACGGGAGGAAAAGTAATGTTGGATGGTGCGGCTCCACCTTCATATCCGGTCACATGTCCGTTTTCTTCTCTAATTGTTGGCATCTTTGGTATGTCGAAATTCAAACAACCGTGCAGAAGTGGACTTGCTTCTAACTCAAATTCAGGCTCGTCTAACGGCTGATGTATCTCGTAAGGTGTTTCTTCAAACTCTTGTGCAGTTGATGATGATGGAATGTATGGTGATGATCTTGGTGTAACAATTCTTGCTGAGTATGGTGTACTTGCAAATTCAACGTCAAGTTCTTCGTCAATTTGCGGATTTGAGATGTGCACGTCAAGATTTCCAGCTTCTACAATCCGTTTCAAGCGTTCTTTAATATTTCGGTGCCAAATGTTATGGTCGGACATTCATTGACCTGAAAATGCAAAAATCAAAATGTTAGTAAACAAATAATGATGAAAAATGCAGAAAATATTGTTAAGTTAAAATGTTATGTTAGTAGTAAGTGACGAATTTACATAAGAGTAAACACAAATGTATACTAAAACTCGAAATACAAACATGTAAACACGAAATCTGATTTTTCCTAAGGTTCTAATTGTTTTTATTCACACAATTTTTAACATTTAAGGTACGTGGAGCAGAGGAGCAAACTGTGCAATGGACTTGTACAGCCCACGGTTCGGTCTTGCTTTATCCGATATACCTCAAAAGTTAAAATGAAGTTTTCTTTTGAAGTTATGTAAATCTATTTATGCCGAGTTTATCTTGTATATTCTAAAGCATGGCGGACGTGCGGCCTAAGTATGGTCGTCTAGACATAAACTTATTCCGTGTTTTCAGAAGGCTTAGTTTGTGCATTCCAAATTAATCTAAGGCAAGACTCATTTGTTGGTTACCACGGAGAGCGAACTCCCTATCGACCCCTTCACCGAGAAGGGTTATCAGTCTGTGGACCTCTGAGATCTAATTGCACAAACCTTAGACAAGTGTTGGTTATACACGCACCAATGTGCCCCTTACTCAGTTGAGAACAAGCTATGTGTTAGACAGTTCTTCAAGTGTTAATAAGAGCCGCCCTCAACTTCATGCGATTACATGAAGGGTTTAGGCTGATATTAACAAAAGAGACTTTACCTATTCCGTTTGCTTTAGAACACACAAATAAACGCAGCACAAATAAATCTTTAACTTCCTAACAATTTAAACTAAGTTACAACATGCATTATAAACACAAAGAAAACTGAATCGAAACTTTACAACTTATACAAAACAGAAACTTTACAATTCACAAATCTACAAAGTTAACACTTCAATAAACGATGTTTCTCAACATCCCCGGCAACGGCGCCAGAAATTGATGAGCGTTTTTCACCTCACACATGTAAACACGTGATCAAATCAAACCTCACAACTTTATAACCCTGCAAAATGTCATCGTTAGTACAAATAAGTAGGGATCGTTCAGTCCGGGGATATTGAAGGGTAATCGAAAACAGAAATTGTTAACATAATCAAATAAACATATGGGGGATATAAATGTTTAACATCTAAAGAAACTAAAACTTAACCTAAAACTAATTATTTACAATTGATCAACCACTCTACACTTAACACATAATTCTCTAAACATGTAACAACTCAAACAAAAGAATAGGGCAGCAAGTATAAAAACCGAATTCAAGATCCAATTTAGTTCCAATTTAATTAGAGCCTTCGCGGTTATTCTAATCATTCAAGACTTCACAATTATTCAGGATTAACTTCGCGTATAATCCTAAACATAGTACAAATCGGTTTAAAGACACTTCGCGTAGAAATTAAACACAAAGAGCACATAAGCACAATAAGTCGAATTGGAGACATGTTAGCAAGTATGGCGTCACCTCATCTCACATCGACATGTAAATTTACAGAATTATTCTAGCTCTTATAAAGAACACAAATTGAACCAACTTCGCGCATGATTCAACTTATATTCGATAAGCATATGAAATCTATACACAAGGGACAGCCATGGCCGAGGCTGCCCTTGTGCATATGATTTGTTGTGTGCACAAACTCTGCAAATAAACCAAACTAAAGCATAAATTCAATTAATTACTACTGCCCTTAAGTCTTAAATTCGAATTAACACATGCATATATAGAGAATTCAACCAAACAACAACCAAACACATAAAGAAATCCAAAGAATTCATCAAATCATGTAAGAACATTGTTAATTTGTTACAAAATTCAGAAATAACATGGAATTTAACAACTGAATTTGAAACAAATTTAAAGACAACCATGAATCTTGGACTGACTTAGGAGTGGAGATCGATGCTTGGTTGAGCAGCGGCTGAATTGGTGGTGGAGAAGGCGGCGGTGTGCCTTGTGGATGATGGAGGAGGAGAGGCGGAGCAGCTGCTGTGTTATGGTGGAGAGGAGGACGAGATGAAGTGGCTGTATGTTGTGGAGGATGAATGGAGGGCGGCTGTATTGGCTTGTGGAAGAGGAAGGAGCGGCGGCGGCTGCTTGGGAAGAGAGATGGAGGCGGCTGCTTGGTGATGGAGAGGGAGAGAGTGGCTGCTGTGTTTTAAGTATAGGGGGGTCGACATCTTCTCCTTGCAGCTGCCCCTTGTATTTATAAGGAGCAATTAGGGTTTACTCCCTTGTGGGCTGGGCTTTTGGCTGCATTCCTTTTCCTTTTGGGTTAAGGATTGCTTCATTCCTTGTTAATTTGGGCCTCTAATTTCGAATTCCAACTCCTTTTAACTTCAATTCAGCTGCAAACTCTCTATTCTTGGAATTCAACTCGGCTGCAACCTCCTCCTCTTGAAGTTAATTCGGCTTCCACTTCCTTCTTTAATTCGAACAAAATCTCCCTCTTTGAAATGTTGGCAAATTTCTGTAAATGAGAGAGAAATAATTGTTAGTCCACAACAATGGTATATATAGAGCTTAGCAATCCTAGTTCAATAAGGTTTCCTAGTTCAACTTGGTTTCCTTGTTAAATAAGGATTCCTAATTCAATAAGGATTCCTAACTCAACTTGGTTTCCTAGTTAAATAAGGAAACCCATTTCAATGAACTTCTGAAAATTTCGAATTTGACTTTACATTCCTAATGTGATTAGGATTCCTAGTGTGATTAGGATTCCTAGTTTGATTAGGATTCCTAGTTCAATTAGGATTCTGCTAAAACTCCACATTTTCTTCTATTTAAGCACGTTTTCACTTGTTCTCCACCAAACATTCATGGTTTAGTCTAATGATTCAAATCTGCAAAATTAAGAGTTAAACAAAGTATAAATAAGGGTAGAAACACATTAAAAACGTAGTATTTTATGCTCTTATCACTTATTCCATACTTTTTCATGAGACTTCAATTGTCCGGTTGCAAAAGTGAGTACCTCCATCACTGATGATGGATTTCGGCATGCCGAACCTGGAGAAGATGTTAGAACGTAGAAAATCTGCAACAACTCGAGAATCGTTAGTCCGGGTGGCCTTGGCTTCCACCCATTTCGACACATAATCAACACAAACGAGTATGTACAGAAAACCCTGAGAATTTGGAAAAGGTCCCATGAAATCAATACCCCAACAGTCAAATATTTCAACATGTATAATAGGTTGCATAGGCATTTCATCCCTAGGTCCTAAATTCCTTGTTCTTTGACATCTATCACATGAAGCACAATACATATGGGCATCTCGAAAAATAGTAGGCCAGTAAAATCCACAAGCAAGTATTTTCAATGCAGTCCTACGTGAACCAAAGTGACCTCCACATGCTTGTTCATGGCAAAAGCTAAGAATAGATTTATGCTCAGTTTCAGGAACACACCTCCTAATAATTTGATCTACACAATGTTTCCACAAATAAGGTTCATCCCACACATAATGTTTAGCTAGTGCCTTGAGTCTTTTTCTAGCATGATATGACATAGAGTTTGGAAAATCCTTGGTAACTAAATAATTTACAATGTCTGCATACCAAGGATCACTTACCTCACTTACCTTGAAGAGCTGCTCATCCGGAAAACATTCTTGGATAGCAATGGCATCTTCATCACGCACCAAACGTGACAAGTGGTCGGCAACCACATTGTCGCATCCTTTCTTGTCCTTGATTTCCAAGTCGAACTCTTGTAGGAGCAAAATCCATCGAATTAATCTCGGCTTGGCATCCTTCTTTGTCAACAAATACTTCAAAGCAGCATGATCAGTATAAACAATAACTTTAGATTGAAGTAAGTAAGAACGAAACTTATCCAAAGCAAAGATGACTGCGAGAAGTTCTTTCTCGGTGGTGGTGTAGTTTTGTTGCGCATTATCAAGCGTCCTTGAGGCATAATAGATGGCATAGGGCTGCTTGTCTCTCCTTTGCCCTAGCACGGCCCCAACTGCATGATTTGAAGCATCACACATAAGCTCAAATGGCAAACTCCAATCCGGTGGCGCCATGATCGGTGCCGTGCACAATGATTCCTTCAACTTCTCGAATGCGGCCTTGCACTCCTCATCAAAATGGAATGGCACCTCCTTTTGCAGTAGAGAACTCAAGGGTCTTGCTATTTTCGAAAAGTCTTTAATAAACCTGCGATAAAATCCTGCATGTCCAAGAAAGCTTCGAACATCCCTCACACTTGTGGGAATGGGTAAGTGACGCACAAGATCTATCTTCGATTTATCAACTTCAATACCCCTAGAGCTAACAATATGACCTAACACTATACCCTGAGTAACCATGAAGTGACATTTTTCCCAATTAAGCACAAGATTAGTTTCCTCACATCTTTTAAGCACAAGTTCAACATTATGCAAACATGAATCGAAATCTCCACCATAGACAGAAAAATCATCCATAAACACTTCTATCTTAGAACCTATGTACTCAGAGAATATATGATACATGCATCTTTGGAACGTACCTGGAGCATTGCAAAGTCCAAATGGCATGCGTCGATATGCAAAAGTACCGAATGGACAAGTAAAAGTGGTCTTCTCTTGGTCCTCCTCCGCAACACTTATTTGATTGTAACCGGAATATCCATCAAGGAAACAATAAAACGAGTGACCGGCTAACCTCTCAAGCATCTGATCAATAAAGGGCAGCGGCATGTGGTCCTTCCTCGTAGTAGCATTAAGCTTCCGGTAATCAATACACACTCTATGACCGGTCACGGTTCGTTGAGGCACCAACTCGTTTTCCGCATTCTTCACAACTGTGATCCCACTCTTCTTTGGCACAACTTGAACCGGCGAAATCCACCTTGAATCCGAGATAGGATAGATGACTCCACAATCAAGTAACTTAGTCACCTCATCCTTCACAACTTGCATCATAGGTGGGTGAAGTCGACGTTGACCCTCCTTGGTCGGTTTCGCACCATCCTCTAAAAGAATTCGATGGATACACATAGTAGGGCTGATTCCCTTGATGTCGGCTAAAGTCCATCCAATAGCCGTCTTATGTCGCTTCAACACTGCAATCAATTTCTCCTCTTGGTCCTTCTCTAATGATGTTGACATGATAACCGGCAATGTCTCATTCTCTCCCAAGTACATATACTTCAAGTGTTCCGGAAGAACCTTGAGATCTAACTTTGGAGCTTGAACAATGGATGGTAGAAACTTGTTAGATGAAGAGAAAATTGGACTAAAGGGAGAGTAGGTTACCTCAGCAGCGACCTCAAGAGAAGCCGCGGTCTCTATGAGAGCAAGAGGCACGGCCTCTTGCTGCATTGTACAAGTTTTTGATCCAAACTTGTCATATCTGATCCCTTTAGCTAGGGTGAGAGCCAAGATGTCTTGAGTTATCATTTCAACATGTTCTTCTGCAAGAGAATCCACCACATCAATAGAAAAAGAATCACGAAAAATTTCGGGAAGTGGATACCTCATAGCATCGAACACGTTATAACTAATGATGTCGCCATCAATTTCAAACGTTATCTCTCCGGAATGGACATCAATCTTGGTCCTAGCAGTCCTCATGAATGGCCTTCCCAACAGGATGGGAATTTCCTTGTCATCTGCATCTGTGGGTTCCATGTCAATGACATAGAAATCTGCAGGAAAAGTTAGATTAGCAACCTGCACCAAAACATCCTCAACATATCCCAAAGGGATTGTATTAGAACGGTCAGCTAGTCTAATAATAATATCATCCTTTTTCAATGCACCTAGACCTAAGTCCGCATAAAGATAAGAAGGCATGACATTAATAGATGCACCTAGATCTAACATGATCTTGTCAAAACTATGAGTGCCAATAGTGCAAGGAATAGAAAAACTCCCTGGATCCTTAAGCTTTGGTGGTAGTTTCCTTTGAAAAACCGCAGAGATGGTTTCATTCATAACCGCCACATCCTTCTCTCGTGGAAGCCTCTTGTTAGTGCACAACTCTTTCAAGAACTTAGCATACTTAGGATTTTGTTGAATGCACTCCAACAATGGCATGTTCACTTCCACCTTCTTGAATAACTCAATCATTGCACGATCAGCTTCATCGTGCTTTGATTTTGCAAACCTGTTTGGGAAAGGGTATCGAGTATGGACGTTAGATGAAACTAAACCACTAGAACTAGAAGACTTACCTTTTTCCTTGGCACCTTTCGGATCAGCAGGGACTGCATGAGGGTGAGGCACGGCCTCACCACCTTGTATCTTCTCGGACTCGGCAGAAAAGTCTGCCGGACTGCCCCTCGGACCGCCGCCTTGCTGCTCGGACCCTGGCAGGGTTGCTGCCGGATTTTGCTCCACAAAAACCTCCTCTACATTCTCATCTTCCTCCTCTTGCAACAGCTCAACATCTTCTCCTTTAGAAATCCCCAACTTCTTCAACAATGGCCCTTCAAAAACTCTCCCACTCCGAGTTGCAACTACCTTGAATTGTCCTGCATTTGGATTTGGCAAAGTTTGTCCCGGCAACTTACCACTTTCATGAATTTTACCCATGAAATCAATAACTTGTCCCATCTGTTTCTTTAACTCCGTGATCTCTTTAGAATTAGCTTGTTGACCTGTCACTAAAGCTTGAGTTGCAGATGTTAAATTCTGTTGCCCTTGAGCAAGGGACTTCAAGAGTTCATCATAATTTGGAGTAGAAAAACTAGCATTATTAGGCACAAAATTAGAAGAGTTGGGAACAAAACCTTGAGGTACCTGAGGCCTCACAAACAAACCTGAAGGACGAGGTCCTTGAGCTTGAGCATTATTCGGTTGAACACCATTACTCCAACGAAAGTTGGGATGATCTCTGATTCCAGGATTGTAGGTGTTCGAGTAAGGGTCATACTTCTGCCTCTGTTGTCCCATGAAATTCAACTCCTCCTCGCTCAATGCACCATTCGGACATGTATCCGAATTATGATCTGTCATTGAACAAATTCCACATGTTTGTGGACCAATAGTCGAACCGGCCATGGCCTTGACCAAGACATCGAGCTTCCTCTCCATGGTGGTCATTTGGTTCCGAGCTCCCACGTCATACACGCCTCCACTTCGGCCTCCTGCTGTCTTCCTTGAGTTCTTGGTACTAAATTGACGATTGTTATCCGCCAAGTCCTCAATTAAAGCATAAGCTTGAGTTCCAGTCTTGTTCATAAATGTGCATCCACTAGCAGAATCGATCATACCTCTGTTGGCATTGTCCAATCCTTCATAGAAAAACTGAACCAACTCATCTAAACTGATTCCATGGTGTGGACACTTGCGCTGAAGCTCCTGAAACTCCTCCCAAGCCTCATAAAAAGTATCTCCATCCTTCTGAGTGAAGTTCTGAATCTCCCTCCTAAGTTTCTTAGTGAGTTGAGCGGGGAAGAATTGCTTTAAGAACCTCTTGGTCATGTCATCCCAAGTCGTAACCACTCCTGAAGGCAAAGAGTACAACCAACGCTTGGCGTCATCCTTCAAGGTGAATGGAAACAAAAGTAACCTCAAAGTGTCTGAAGGCAGGTGGGTGATGGCTTGGAGTTGACAGATGTCAAGAAACTCCCTTAAGTGCACATTCGGATCCTCCATGGCTGAGCCTGAGTACTTCGGCAGTTGCCCAAGTAGCTGAACTGGAATAGAGAAGTGAGCTTGATCCGGCACTGTAACAGAAATGCATGATGGTGAAGCGGGAGTAGTAGGGTTGAAAGCATCTTTGAGTGGCATGTTGGCCATGACAACGTCGGACTGATTTTTCTCAAAAGTTTGCTCGGTCTCGGCCTCGGATCCGGATGAAGAATCCTCGGATTGAATTCGGAATGGAGATGGTGGTTCTTGATCTGCAAGTTCTCGAGGTGATGCCGTGCTACTACTTGCTGCCTTTTGTGTCTTCTTTTGTTTTCTGCAAACACGGTTAATCTCCGGATTCAAAGGAACAAGATCTCCTTGTGAAGATGAACGAGTAGCGCGGGGTAGCATGCACGTCTAGCACCTGAAAAAAAAAAAAAAAAAAAAAAAACCAATTGGCCAAGATCAAGTTAGCATGCACGTCTAGGCCAAAAATCAAACAAAACAAAACATGAAAATTATATTACAAAAGCATTTCAACAATCATACATGGCACCAATCTTTATAATTACAAAAGCACACAAATATATATATACATCGAACCAACTATACAAATATTCACATATAGACATATATACAATGCAAATTTCGACAATTAAAAAGATTGAGGATCCCGAAGGATCCCCGGCAACGGCGCCATTTGATAGTTCGTATTTGCACACGCATCAATTAACCCTGTACACGGTCGTTGTCATCGTATAAAGCAAGTAAGGGTATCATTCTAAACCGGGGATCCAACCACAGGGTAGATCCATCTAATCTAATCAAAGTTGTCGAAATAAACATAGAGTTTTAAAGATTTGGAGTTTATATTTTTGGAAAGATGCAATGAAATAAAGTCCTATATTACTTTTATACATATATACATGTGATCGATCAACAATTACACAAACCAACACCAAATAACAATGCAAGAACATAGAAAACAATTTCTAATCTCATATCAATCTATGCCGAAATACCTAAATTATGCTAGAATCGAAACATGCACATTAGGTTCCTACGTGGTTCCTAAGCCATTAGATGCATTCGAAATCGACTACTTGTTTCATTCGAAACCTTTCACACATCCATGCTCAACGTATCAAACACGAAATCTAACATACTAATTCACTTATGCAATTACGTATCACACAAATAAACTAACATGTTCATTAGCACCATCTAAATCCAATTCTAGCATGTAATTTTCGAACACAACAAAGAATACATCAACCTATCCACTACGTGTATCAAAGTCATGTAATTCTTTGAAGGATTAACTAATGCAACATCAACTACTTGTCTTAATCACACGTTAATATTATGAAGCAAATCGAAAATTAATAACACTTAGAAACTCTCGGCATAAACTTCAAATCCTTGATTAAAAACTAAAAACCATAATTCTTACATCATTCAAAAGTACTTAATATCTCATAGACAAGAATTGAATCGTACTTAAACAAAAACCTAAATATCAACCATAACAAAGACATACCAATTCGAAAATAGCAGATGAATACACTTTAAAATATTCCTACGTGGTCTATTCTTCAAGTGCACGGAGATCCTCGGCTACGTGCTTCGGATCAAAGGATGAAGTATGAAGATCGGAATTGGGGTCTTTGAATGGTGATGGAATTTTCGGCAGCTGCTTTGGCTTGAGTTTGCAATGTTGATGATACCTTTTCTCATGCGATTACAAGGCTTTTTATAGGGGAAAAACTAGGGTTTGGATCGGCCCTAAAGCAATCCCAAACCAAGGTGGATTTGGTTATTCCCATGTGCAAGTCATGTGCTTCTCTTTTCTCCCTTCACTTCGCCAGCCACTTTGATGAATCTTCAGCTTGAAGTTCTTCATTAAACACATATGGACATGTCCATCAAGCCCCAAGGTCCATGATTGTCGAAATTGTAATTTAAAGAGTCCAAAGAAACTTTCCTGATGCATCCAGGAAAATACTGCAGTTTTCGACAGCATGACCTTGCCTTAGTAATTCCAGCATATCTCCTTCTGTAGTGCTTCAATTGCCGTGATTCCAAGTCCCAGCGAAACTAGACTCGAAGACCTTTCAAATGGTATATGGCACGTTTTCCAGTTCCAAGTATTGCGTCAGATACAGCCCCCGAAAGATCAGACACAGTAGCAGCGAAACTTCTTCAGTCCCTGGAACAGTCTCTTCTCGGACTGCCAACTCTGGCATCGTTCGCAAGGTCTTCCCGTGCTCCAATTGACCTGAAATTTTAACACAATGTATTTCAGCAACCAAAGATTATATTCCCAATTTTTCATGCACTTCCACCATGTTTAAGACACTGCGAACGCTCTTACAAAATCCTTGAAATCACACTTTTAACACTTAGCCAATTTTCTCAACACTTTAGCACATTTTACCAAAAACTCTTCCAAAACAACATTAAACTATATTATGACTCAATCTTAACCTAAATAGACTCAACAAAGCATAAACAAGAGTGTTTAGCACATAATAACGTCACCTTTTAGGCTCCTATCATAGCTAATTGCACGATCATTAGGGTCCATGGGGATCTGGTTGTATCTTGAAAACGCCTCCATGATGCATAGAAATTCATGACCCACAGTGCCATCAATAAGTTGATCTATGCGGGGCAGTGAAAAGCTATCTTTGGGGCAAGCTGTATTATTAAGATTCTTGTAATCAAAGAACATCCTCCACTTACCATTTGGTTTTTGAACCATGACACCCTTGGATACCCATTGAGGATATTGTGCCTCGCAGATGAAGCCTATTTCTTTAATCTTGATGACTTCAGCATGGATGGCTTGATAATTTTTTATTGTCGAAAGCTCGACGCTTTTGCCGCACAGGCAAGGACTTTGGCTTGATATTTAGCTTGTGTGAAATGATCGCAGGGTCGATACCGGGCATGACCGCGTAGGACCAAGCAAAAACCTTTGAATTTCGGTGCATCAATTCGATTAGTTGTTGTTTTAGCTCTGGGTTTAGCTGTGCCCCAACTTTGAACTTTCGCTCTGGTTGATTGGTAAGAGTTGGATCTCTTCTATAAAACTTTTTGGATCACAGGGCATGTGTGTTGTTACCCTCTCGCGTGGATCCTCTAGCTTGTTCGTAGGGCTTGGTGTTCCGTGCAATGATAACACTTCGAACCTTGCCCTTGTGTGCTAGGCAGTGATTGCATTACGTCACGAGCGACTTCACGACACTCGCAGATTGTGCATGTTCCTTGTGAAGTTGGAAACTTGATAACCAACATGAATCCTAAGATTATTGCAAGCATTTTGTTAAGCGCTGGGCGGCCTAAGATGTCATTGTAGGAGCTCGGCGAATCAACTACTATGAAGTCGGTTTCAATTGCTTTTTAGCGCCCAGGCGGAGCTCTATTTTTCCGGAGCCAAGAGGCTGTGTAATATCTCTTGAGAAGCTGAGCAGAGGCTCGTGTTCGAGGATAAGCTTGCGCTGCAGCCGCTCGAGTTTCTTGTAGGGAGAAACAGACAAAACATTGGTCGTTGAGCCATTGTCGATGAGAACCATGTTGACTTTGAAGCTATCGATCATTGTTGTGATTAGGAAAGGTTCATCATCAAAGACGTCCATGCCGCGACTGTCTTGTTCGTAAAATGTAATGGGTGCCCAGCCCTCTAGAGGCCCCATTTCTATATTGCCAACAGTGCGCCATTGAGTAGATTGTGATGACGTTCCCCGGATTGCTCCTCCATCGTTTGTGTTTATTGTGCATTGTCCGCAACGACATTGGTAGCCCACGGGTGGCAGGGATGGGCCAAGTTGTTGTAGCTAAGGCGGAAATCGGCTATATTCGAAGGTGATTGTCTTTCGGCCGGTAGTAGACGATTCAGCCATTTTGGGTGGGTAGAGAAACGTTGCTTTTGATTTTCCATGTGGCTTGTGCTTAGAGCGGCTTATGTAGCTATGCGTGGAGTAGTAGGAATCCCATTGGCGATCGCCAACTGTTGATGCATGAATATTTGGCGAAGGAATTTAAGGAATCGGCATGAGAAAGGCTCGTGCGGGGAGGAAATTGTCCGTTGGGAAAATTATCCGTTTTAGGGAAACTGTTAGCCTTACATATGCAAAACCAAGAAACGAAGTTAGGTCCGGCCAATCGCCCTCTGACGCTCAAGTTAGACATTGGAGCGGATAGTTTATAATTCAAGTGTTGCAGAATGAGTTTGTTAACTCAGATTGTGAGGCTAAGCGCCTATTTATAGAGTTAGAGCATGGCATGATTGTCTTTTGCGGAAGGCTTCCGGATGTGCGCATCGTATTGAGCTGTACACGCGTGCCCACTTGTACAGTCAATATGCCCTCCAGGGTAAGCTTTGGTTGCTGAGAACACATGCACAAGGCTAAGTGTAGCGCTTTGTAGTGGTTCCTACAACATAAACATTGCCGAATTAAAGTGATTTCTTCTACCGAAGTCGTATTTCAATATACCGAAGTCGTATTTCACTATACCGATAACATTCGATTTCATAAGATTTTCAAAAATTTTGCTACATATTTATAGTTGGTTTACAAAGACGTACACTTGCATATAACCTACTAAACAAGTTATACTCTTGAAATGTAACAAAACATGTGATTATTTAATCTTATTATTCGTAATGTTTCGTTATATTTTGAATAAATATTTGTTGTAAAACTTTGGTAATATTGAAAATCGAAATACCAAATTTGGTAAGATTTATTATATATTGAATGTTTTTGGTTAGTAATTAGTAGTCACATTTCATTACTAAAAGGTTTGATTTTAAAATTATGAACGCTCATTATTGATATGAACCGTGCAGGAAGACCAGACAAGTTGACTGTAAACCTCGCACCACTGATGTCCCGTGCATCTATCTTCACAGATTCTGGTCTCTGCAACCACAACAAAAAGCTAAGACATCCAGAGCAAGAGTCTAGACTACATACTAACCACTAAGCAAGAGCCTCAAGCTCATTGCATCCTATGTAAACAGTATCCAGTTGAACAACACATAGCAATTATTACACCATACAATTTCAAATGAGAACACAACTGAAAAGAACAAACAGTACCTGAACATCAGCGTAAATCCCCGGGAATGACAAGAAACCCTCATTAAAGAGTCTCGTTTTCTGCGAATATGATAGGTCGTATTTGCACACGCATCAATTAACCCTGTACACAGTCATTGTCATCGTATAAAGCAAGTAAGGGTATCGTTCTAAACCGGGGATCCAACCACAGGGTAGATCCATCTAATCTAATCAAAGTTGTCGAAATAAACATAGAATTTTAAAGATTTGGATTTTATATTTTCGGAAAGATGCAATGAAACAAAGTCCTAGATTACTTTTGTACATATATACATGTGATCGATCAACAATTACACAAACCAACACCAAACAACAATGCAAGAATATAGAAAACAATTTCTAATCTCATATCAATCTATGCCGAAATACCTAAATCATACTAGAATCGAAACATGCACATTAGGTTCCTACGTGGTTCCTAAGCCATTAGATGCATTCGAAATCGACTACTTGTTTCATTCGAAACCTTTCACACATCCATGCTCAACGTATCAAACACGAAATCTAACATACTAATTCACTTATGCAATTACGTATCACACAAATAAACTAACATGTTCATTAGCACCATCTAAATCCAATTCTAGCATGTAATTTTCGAACACAACAAAGAACACATCAACCTATCCACTACGTGTATCAAAGTCATGTAATTCTTTGAAGGATTAACTAATGCAACATCAACTACTTGTCTTAATCACACGTTAATATTATGAAGCAAATCGAAAATTAATAAAATCAAACACTAGAAATTCTCGGCATAGACTTCAAATCCTTGATTAAAAACTAAAAACTATAATTCTTACATCATTCGAAAGTACTTAATATCTCATAGACAAGAATTGAATCGTACTCAAACAAAAACCTAAAACAAACATCAACCATAACAAAGACATACCAATTCGAAAATAGCAGATGAATACACTTTAAAATATTCCTACGTGGTCTATTCTTCAAGTGCACGGAGATCCTAGGCTACGTGCTTCGAATCAAAGGATGGAGTATGAAGATCGGAATTGGGGTCTTTGAATGGTGATGGAATTTTCGGCAGCTGCTTTGGCTTCGGCTGAGTTTTACAAGGCTTTTTATAGGGGAAAAACTAGGGTTTGGATCGGCCCTAAAGCAATCCCAAACCAAGGTGGATTTGGTTATTCTCATGTGCAAGTCATGTGCTTCTCTTTTCTCCCTTCACTTCGCCAGCCACTTTGATGAATCTTCAGCTTGAAGTTCTTCATTAAACACATATGGACATGTCCATCAAGCCCCAAGGTCCATGATTGTCGAAATTATAATTAAAAAGTCCAAAGAACTTTCCTGATGCATCCAGGAAAATACTGCAGTTTTCGACAGCATGACCTTGCCTTAGTAATTCCAGCATATCTCCTTCTGTAGTGCTTCAATTGCCGTGATTCCAAGTCCCAGCGAAACTAGACTCGAAGACCTTTCAAATGGTATATGGCACGTTTTCCAGTTCCAAGTATTGCGTCAGATACAGCCCCCGAAAGATCAGACACAGTAGCAGCGAAACTTCTTCAGTCCCTGGAACAGTCTCTTCTCGGACTGCCAACTCTGGCATCGTTCGCAAGGTCTTCCCGTGCTCCAATTGACCTGAAATTTTAACACAATGTATTTCAGCAACCAAAGATTATATTCCCAATTTTTCATGCACTTCCACCATGTTTAAGACACTGCGAACGCTCTTACAAAATCCTTGAAATCACACTTTTAACACTTAGCCAATTTTCTCAACACTTTAGCACATTTTACCAAAAACTCTTCCAAAACAACATTAAACTATATTATGACTCAATCTTAACCTAAATAGACTCAACAAAGCATAAACAAGAGTGTTTAGCACATAATAACGTCACCTTTTAGGCTCCTATCAGAATATCTACTAACTCTCGGATTCACAAGCACAATCTCTTCCCCCTCGCCGCGCTCGCCAGCCGGATTGAACACCATAAGCTGCACATTGATCCCCACCTGCATCGCTGAGAGCCCAATGCCATCAGTTCTGTGGAAAAACCAATCCAACAACAACTTCTTGTCAAATAACAGCAAACCATTTCTCAAAAAGTTCAAATCTTCCAAAAATTACCAAAAACACCAAATGATCACAACTCATGAAACTTACTTGTACATTATATCAAACATTTCCTCCACTAATTTCTTCAGATTATCATCAAACGTATCAATTCTCTTGTTCTTTGCTCTCAGTTTAGGGTCCGGATACTCCACAATTCTCAGAGGCGTCTCAAATTCAACATCAGTAGCTATAATTTCAATTCATTTCAAGAACAATTAGGAACTATTTGAAGAATTGAGCAGTAAATAATGAGAATTTTGAGCTTGGAATTTGAATTTACTAGAAGCTACTTGGTCTTCTTTGAGTGAGAAGCTTCGCTTGGCCTGCGCGCGGACCGCAGCGAACCTGGTAGACAGTGGCCGGCCGGCGGAGGTTGAGGTGCTAAAGCGGTGGAATATGGTCGGAAAAATTTGTCGGCGGCGGTAGAGAGATGGAAAGATAGAGTGCGGTGAGGAAATCGGGTGCAGCAGCGAAGCGCGAAAGCCCGACTTTTAGCTTCTGAAAGCTGGGATCAGACTGCTTTGGCTTATCGAGGGAAAAGGATCGCGTTTAAAAGCGAAGCATCACGTTTCTATCTTTACCAAACACGTTCTCGTGCATTGCTTTGAAGCACAGCAGCTCAAAAGCCCTACCAAACAGGCTCTTAATGACACATCTAAATGTAAGGCGATTTTCAAGTTTCAATTTTTTTGGAAATGTTGTGAAATAAAAAGGTATTAAATGCCACGTGTCTCGTGAAAATGAAAATCTCACCCACCCCGCATCCCAACCTCGTCAAACCCTATCGCTTCCTGCTCCCTCCCTCCAAAACCCTAAAATAACAATCAAAATTCACATGAAATAAAAACCCCAAATTCTCGCTGGGGTTTCGTCCTCAGCACTTGATGCATCATCCCCTCCTCAAACCCTAGCCTTCCCTGTTTCCGAGTTTCGAATTCATATCCAGAGAGAGAGAGAGATCGATAGGCCATGGAGGGCTCTGTGGCGGACGATGTCGGAGCCCCGGAGTCATGGGAGGTCGCCGGCGTCGACGAGGCTGTGAGCCGCCTCATGCTCTCCTCCAACAACAACAAGGACTTCATGAACGACACGTCGTCTCTGGTTTCCTCTGCTTCTGATGATAAGCTCTCTGAGGACGCCCTCAATCAGGTCGACCAGTTCCTTCGCGAGGCTTTGCAAAACCCTCGGGAGCGCCTTTCAAGTAAGCGCCTGCTTTGATTGTGTTTGTTTTGGGATTAGTATTCAAATTGTTTCCGTGTGTTGAGAGAGATGTATGTTCAATTTTGGACTACTTTCAAACATGACTAAAGGAACAAAATGAAATGCCATAAGGTTTTGGGATGGTTCTCAATTTTTATGGCTGGGGCTTTCTTTCAGTTCGGAGGGGTAGGCTTGAATGACGATTGTTGATGTAGAACCTTTTAGGGATACAAGTTGAAATGAGTTTGTGATCCGGGTTGGTTTGTTGTGTCAATTGTCTCTCTCACTCTCAAATAGTGAGAGGTTAGAACTGATTCAAAGTGACCGGGCATAATTTGTTTATGTTAAATATCTCAATATAGTGGCCCAGGAACTAGACTTGGGGTTTTTACACAATTATCCTGTACTTTTTTATTTGCCAGGAGCTGTATGACAGCATTGGATAATCTTAGCATTTTTGAGACATTTGCCTAAAAGTGTTTTGGTTTATGAGTTTTCTGAATATATGAGCACTCTTCCTCTTGTCTTAAGTGTGGATGAAATATTCCAAGCAAGGAAGGATCACAAGCTGGATCTAAATCATCTCTCTCACGCACACACACTCGTACAAACACTCATCCACACGCTTCCTCTCTTTGCCTTTTCTAGTGTCCTTTTGATTTGAAATGTGTGCTGGTTATGCTAATGCATGTGTGGACAAGATTTGGGCTATGATTATTGGTTTTCCAATTATTTTATGATATGTACATGACTTGCTGTATGTGTCTGTTTTGTCAAAAGTGATGTAGAATATTTTTGTTTGTGTGCAGTCAGGATGTGTTGTGTTGCTTTCTGTTACTATAAAATGTCGTTAAAATAAATATTCACATCTCTTCTGTGCAGTTTTACGAATGGAGCAAGATGTTGAGAAGTTTATCCGTGATCCTATTCAGCAGCAACTAGAGTTTCAGCAGTTGCCCACTTCCTATTTACGCTTGGCTGCACACCGTGTAGCTCAGCATTATGCACTTCTGTCTATGGTTTTGTTAGATAATAACTTACCTGATGGTTCTGGTTCCAGAATTATTGTTCGTAAAACTCCTGAGTGTCGACTTCCTTTGATTCGGCTTGCAGACATCCCTGTTAGTTTGCCGTCAGAAGAAAGTGGTGTCACTAAAGTTGCAATAAAACAAAGGCCACAGAAACGGTCGCAAATGGCTAACAGTGGTGGCTCAAATTCATCAAGGGGAAACAGTTCTAAAAGTGTGGAGGAGAGAAAAGAGGAGTATAACAGGGCCCGTGCACGAATATTTAATGCAGCTAATAATATTAGTGGCAGTACAAGCGGGAAATCAGAAAATGAACCAAAACTGCTTGATACTTCACAACATGTTCCCCTGGTGATGCCAAAAGTGGAAGACAAAGCAGATGTTTCTGATTTACATTCTAGTAGAGGTTTAATCAATTGTTCAACAAGTAGCAGTAGATCATCTTCTAGAAGTAGGACAGAGAAGGAACCAGTGGGGAGGTACAAAACAAATAATAGGGTGGCCATATTTAGGGACCGTGAGATTGACAGGAAGGATCCAGATTATGACAGAAGTTACGATAGGTATAGTATATAATGTAGGCTTTAGTCTATTGCTACATGTCTTTATCATTGCAGGCATGCTCTTATCATTTAACTTTGAGACGGAGATAATGTCTGCTGTTTATTAGCCCACAGTTTTACAATAAATATTCTCGTCAGGTACATGCAAAGATTTGATCCCGTTTTCAGATTCAGTGGTGGACCGTACACCATCCAGCCCATGTATACTCCTGCATTGAACTATAACACTGAATTCCCTCAACTTGGATCTACTCATGTGCCTCAGATTTCTACTGAACATCAACTTCGCCCACTTCCACAACACTTACCTGGGCCCTGGGTTGCACCGTCGCCCCCTGGTGGTATTGGTTATGGTCATCCAGAAACCATAATGACACCGTGTAATCCTAATCATGTTGGTGTACGCTCCACGTCTGGCATATACCTGCCATCCTCTCAGTATCCTTGTCAGCGGCCTGGAATGCCCTTTATGCATCCTCATGAACATGTTCACCAACATTTTTCACAGGTATGGTAATTCTTCAGCTCTTCACTACTGACAGTAAAGGACACTTGCTTGTCTTTTGTTGAAGCTCTTTCAATTTTGCGGAATTTTGAATTTGCTAGTATATGCTTGTATTGTTGTTTGGGCAAGTGGACAGAAGGCCCTCTATGACACATTTCTCTTGGATAGAGCCCTGATTTTAATAGAGATGACTGATGTCTAGTGCCAAACTTTATATAACATTGTTAGTTGGAATACACCCTGCATTCATTAACTCTAATCAAAGTTGTACAGAAAGTCACACAACACATCATCATCATCATCATCAGGTTCTTGGTTAATTATACTCATCTCTGACACTCCATAGTGCCTTAGCTAGAGGCTTCTTTTCTGTATACTACAAATTTCTTCTGTTTTCCCATTCAACCGTACCCCCTCTTTTTTTACTCTGCGCAGAATTCATCCCATCTGCCATAGATGGGTCATTTTGAGAATATGTTTATAGTCGTGATGTAGTACTATTGCAACATTCTGGCCTCCTGCTGGTGTTTGGTATCACAGTAGAGGTGTTTTGCAATCTCACTGAGCTAAATATCTCCATAACTTTTTTCACTATATCTTCTGTTCAAAGCATACTATGTGGTTTCTTTCACCGAGTTGTCGATCATGAATCATTGGGACGCTTTAAAATAATTCACTTGGGAATCCTCAAAGAATAAAGCTTATATCATGAATTGTTCACAGCGACAAAAGGAAATCAAAAGTAAAGATAACTATTGATGCATTTGTCATTGCTTTTATTACAGAATATAGAAAACTCTATTAAATAATGGTTGTAATTAAGACTTGGCCGCCACATCAGATTGTATGACTGTATGCTGAATTTCCATTATACGGGTCTGACATGCGTCTTAAAATGTTTCTTGTAGATTTTCTTATTTACTCTTGTCATTAAATTATCTCAGTCATCTGTCTTGCCTCCATTAGATGTTGTCATTATGAGGTCTTGAAAGGATTAACCTAACTACTTCCATTAAATGAGTAGCCTAAAGTGATGCGTGGAATAATTTAAACTGTTTCATTTTCTTTATTCTGGTTATGTGAAAAGTTGATCTTACAAGGCAGTCACAAATAAATAGTTGTTTGAGTTTGAGTTTTTTTTTTATTTTTTTATTTTGATAAAATAAAAGTATTTTGGAGTTTATATGCTTGTATAATGCTTCCCTCTTAAGTAGCTTTGATTTGTTATTTTACAGTCTCATCAACAGCAGCCTAATGCAACTTTTGGGTTAGCCCGGCCCCGGTGAGGGGCTGGGGCCATGCCTGCACCCTGCATGCATGAATTTGAGCTTCAAGTACAATTGGCTGCCAGAGCAAGTACATGTTTTGTTGGCAGGAGTGCAGGCATGGAGAACCAAGGTGGGGTTGAGATGGATCAATTCAAAGGACACAAACAATATCCATTCCCCCCAATCCTTGGTTTCATCAGAAGCTTCATCCATTTATGAAAGAATGGTGATGACGCTCCCTCGGTTTGGCAATCTATTACCCTATGACAACGACGATGATGACAATGGTTTCGAAGAGTTTTAACAGAGCTTGAAAAGTGTGTGCTCTACTTGGATGAAGGTATGCTCCTTGGAAAACTCATAAAGATACGCGCAATGCATTGAACCAGTTTAATTCATTCTAGAAGGGACCTGTGGATTTGGCAAAAATGGATTTGGTTCACAAGTCTGTAGGGGTCTTTTTCTGAATGGGCACAAGTGTGCAGTACTTTAATTATTAATGTTACACCTGGTAGTGGTAGACCGTGTTGTGCTATCAACTTTGTACAATTTTAGGTTAGCTGCTTCCCTCTATTGAATTGCATATGCCATTGGACTGAGCTGGTCTACCACTACTGGAAGTTATATATAGACAAATCAATTTGTCCCAGGGACCTATCTATATTTCTGTACACCCACCTAATTTTATGAGACTTTTACCCTGCTCAATTTGTAGTTGGTGAAGGTGACTAGATGAGTTTGTATTGATCTGGCAAATGACTGAAATGTTTGACTTGAGTATTTGGATTACCACTTGCCTGTACATGTTAGTAACATACTTTGGTTTATGCAGGCTTTGCCAACCACCTTAAGGAGTAAGCAACATTGATTTGCTTAATTGGTGCATACATAGAACGGAGAGCCAGTGTTTAGGAAGACACACTTGGCAAGTGTATGAATCTAAGAATTTTGGTCAGCATTCTCATGCCACATTGTCATAAGAACCAACATTGTGGTGACTGTCGTAAAAGACGTTAGTTCTTATAACTGGTTGTTGACTGTAAGCTGACCGTTTTATTTAATTGTGAAAAAGAGTTTAAAGGAAGAAAGAGTCGCGTTTATCAGTTGGCACCCTCTTTTACACTATCTACTGTGGTGGTACGGTATGTGCAAAATGGTCTTTTGAAGTCATTCTGAGCAACACCATTGCTCCTTGGCACCGAATGCACAAGTTGATCTTAGGTCGTTCTGACTAGCAGCCAAGGCCCGACGATATGTGGGCTGTATACATCAGTGACCAGGGATGACCGCGGTCATGTGTAGATAATGTTCCACTTGAATCAGAGAAGCTATGTTCTCATCATCTTTGGTCGTCAATTCAAGAGTGAAAATGATAATTAATTACGGAGCACAAGTCGGAAAGTAGGTAAAGGGGAGGAATGGGGACGCATAATTTAGAAGCAGCTCGCATCCCAACCCCCAAAATCAAAAACCAAAAAATAACCGCACCGAAACCGAATTCTAACCGACAAAAACCGAGAAAAAACCACACCAAACCGCACTGAAAAACCGAAGTGTTTGGTTTGGTTTTGGTTTCTGATGTTTGGAAACCGAAACCGAACTGAAAAACCGATATTATATATATGTCACATCCCGGTTTTAAAATTTATTTAAGGTCAGTTACATTTTGGTTACTTTAATCTTTAACCATTTGTAGTAACCGTTTTACCGTAAAAGGCCATAGAGTACTTTTTCCTAGGATTGTTATTTCAAGGATTTTCCTTCATGAAAGTTGTAGAGGGCGTTAATACGAATCTGTAGACATGCTATGTGTCTTAATCGGAGTTCGTATGCGGGAGTTATAGTTTAAAAATGGGAAGTTACTATTTCAGGATACTCCTTAAAAATAGAATTTTACTGAAGGTAGAAAGTTAAAAATCAAAAAGTTACCAAACCCATTATCTCTCCTCTCCCCGACGCCAAACACTGCAGACCTTTCGCACGCCACAGCGCCCCCGTCACTCCACCACAGGCCGCCGCACCGGTCCTAAAAGATCGGCCTTCGAGTCTACATCATTCCTAGGTAAACTTTCCGACCTAACTCGCCGTATTTCAGGAGAAATTTCGATTTGTTCATCAAGTGAACAGTAGATTTTCTAGATCGAATTTCTCCCTCTCTAGGTCACCAATTGGTGAGTTCTTTATATGGATAGGATGGGTTTTAGGAGTACTACTTACCCCTAAAGTTTGGTGAATTGATTTGAAGTGTGTTTCCGGGTGAACTCGTGGTCCCTTTAGCGGGTCACACGGCTCCAGAAATAGCGAACTTCCCTGTACTCCGAGTTTTCCTGTGTAAAGAACAAACACGTCAAAGAGGCGTCCCCGGGTTTACCGAGGGAAGCCACTCCGATGCTTAAGTTAGACACTGTCAATTAAGCAGAAAACTCAAGAATAGTTGAGAAGTTGCGCGTCCTCTTACCGGGAGACCCGCGCTGGTATTTATAATAGCATTAAAGGCAGCATGCCTTGTCCTTTTCCAATGTGGGAACAGTTTCCCTTGCTTTTACTTAGCTTTACGGCGAAATGGCCATGACAAAGGACCCAGAGTGGCTTCTGAGAGGACAGACAAGCCTGAGAGGTCAGGCTGATATTATAAGGGTTGTCCATTACCATTTTATATAGCTAGCATAGCGTGAGGGCGCAACTAGAGCTCTTAGCTCCGACCCTAGTCTGAGAGGTCAGACTTATTATGTTTGTGAACATTTCTCTTCCCATATTCTTTACTTGTTTACCATATCATGCATTTGTGGAATATTTAGTATTTGTAGGCATGCATAAATGATGTTTAAATCAAAAAATTTTGGGAGAGCATGAAGTTATTGGCTTTATTGCTTGTGGAGAATTTATAGTGTTTCTTGGCTTATTTTTGTCCACTCACTCTAACAGTTTTTCAATGTTTCTCCCTTGAGCCCTTCGTTTTCAAATGCCCAGTGGTGCAGGGTTCTAGAGCGGAGGTCGTGCGCGTACAAGAGTCGAGGCATAGTCGATCATTCTGTTGCTGCCGCATTTTCCTTAGGGTAGTCTTCTTTATAGTCTGCTCTGATTAACCTATTTTAGCTAGTTAAGTAGGTTAGGGAGTAGGATGCTTTCATGAGTTAGGGTTTATTGTTAGATACTCATGGAAGTGCTGAGTTGGAGTGTAGGAAGGGTTGGCCATTTCAAGGGGGTTTCGGTAAGAAGTTCCCTTGAGGTGGTCCCCGCAGGATTTACTTCGAGTTAAAGGGGTTTAACTCGGGGTGGGTCCTGACATTGGTATCAGAGCATTAGGTTATCGTTTCCTATTACTACCTCATATACTTGGTATCACTTAGTGTCTATAGAGTGATGGTCCGACCGCGGCGGATCTATCGGCATTTTATGCTTTGGACGCTTGGTGTTTATTAAGGATATGAGTTAGTACTTCCTGGTTGATTCATGGACCGAGTGGTCTTATCAACGTTTGAATCTTCAAGACTATGCCTCCGTACGCGCGACCTCACAGAGAGTTCCTGTAAGGAACAAGGTAAGCTCGTTACGTATTTATGTTTATGAGTTCCCCATTGATTTATTGAGATTTGAGTTGGGGATCGAGCTAGAAACTCACGTTGTTTAACGTTTGAGCATTATGTGTAAGTACTCGGTGGTGAAACAGTTAATTCACACCTGGAAGGCTGTCATGGTTGTTGACAGGGATGTTGTAGAAACCTAAGGCGAGGCCTTGGTGTTCGAGTTATGAGACTCTTAGCAGTCGAGAGTCGTACGAGTTAATGAAAGAGATTGCATCCTGCCATGGAAAAATGAGCTGAAGTCGCCTAGCGCGATTAGTCAGTGAGGATGAATATTTAGTTTTGACGATTGCCACGACTTTGTTGAGGTTCATCATTAGTGTGGTTTTGGAGAAACCAACGGACATATGAAAGTGGAATGACTTAAGGAATATGAGTGTAGTCATTTTGGGATCAATGGACTTGTTTCTGGTGACGAGTCCATGATGTGACACTACTGGAGAATGTTAAGGAAGTAAAGGCTAGTTTGGTCACGTGATGCTTTAAGGGACAACCACTGAAACTGACGGTTGGGGTCACCTTGGTGTTGACATTGTTGTCGTCAGCTACGACCAGATTCTCTTCGCTCCAACCACCCATGATTGGGGTACTAGATGGTTTGATTTGTTGGTGAGTCCAAGCGTGATTTGAATGGTTGGTGACAACGGTCATTGGGCCATTTATCATGGAGGCATAAATTAAATCGTGTCACCAGATCTTGGGGCTCCTATGAATCATAAGGTGAGTTATCCACCTGCGGTCAAAGTGTTTTAATTAGTACGCCTGTGGAGGAGTCTCCAGGTTGGCTGTGTTAGAATTCGATTTTCAGATCGAGGAAGCGTTACTAGTGGTAATTAAAGGTAATTGGTTTCGGAATTTAATGGAACATGTTGGAAGTGGCAACAGGCCACCGGGTCTTGGACCAAGAGTGCTTAGGGTACCGGAAAGAGTGATACGAGTCTTGATTGACTTTGTATTATGGTGGTGTAGGAACCCGTCGTTTTGCAAACGACACTGTTTCGACGGTTGAAGATGTACATGGGTATACCCCACAGGAGCACGTGTACCCTCCTTTGTTGGGAAGTGGTAAGTTGAAATATGGATAGCACATGCTGGTAAAACATAATTATATTGTACAGCTGTGTGTGGTCAAGATGACACCAGGTAAGTGACTAAGGCTGGTGATGACATCATCTTAAGAATGTGTCATGAGAGTTCCATTTATTGAGAATGGAGATTAAGGACGTTTGATTAGAAGTTTCGTGCAAAACGTCAATTAAATGGTCTAACCGTTTAAGTATATGTCGGAAGTGGGTTATTGTTAGTGGCTCCAACTTTTATGATGGTTAGCGAAATTGTTAAATGTTGCTAGTTGGTGGTTGTTTGCATGCTGAGTTAAATGCACGGAAGTGTTGAAGTGACAGCAGTGGGGCAAGGTTTACTGAATCGTTGGATAGGATTGAGAATGTCTGTAGATGGTCAAGCTTCAACCTGCAACCAAAGTCGTCTGTTATGGCACTTGGTTTCCTCGAGGGCAATTAACTGAGCTTGATGGCATGAGAATTTGTGCACTCACTGGCTGTGGTTTAATCTAGTATTGTAACCGAAGGTGTACTTAGTCGTGTTTGGGGTTCATAAGTTACATCCACTGCAGTGACAGGAAATATTCTCAATTTGATATGTGGAATGAGGATTAGATCTGGGAAATTGAATTTTGGTGTATATAATGAAATCCTGAAAGGATTAAAGTATTGTTGGCATTGCTATGGTCATTGGTCATTTGGGTAGTGACCCTACTTGTTAGGAATTATTGACCTGGCGGCAGTTCTTGGCACCACGAGTGTAGAGTAGTAGCAAGAAAGGTCATTGGAGGTGACTCTCGAAATTGTCAACATTTCGGTGAGTATGTGTTGCGGTGGATCTTGTAATCTAGGATCTGAAGTGGCATTGTGATTTCCTGTGCACGCAGTTATTTTTCCTTTTCAATTGGAATGGTAAGTGGTTGTGCATCTTGAATCTTACCCAAATGGAGGATTCGGTGGATGGTAAACCTGCAGAGCATGGGGGACAGTTTTGTTAGAAACTGTCTAGTTGTACGAGTTGACTCTGTGGTGTGTACGCGCCCAGTGCGGTGATGGTATTCGATGAATTGTGCCGTGATAACTGGATGCTCGGTGATCAATATGGCTAAGTTCGGTGTGAAATTAATTCCCGATGCTTTGATCAGGGGTTCCTTTGGGTGTGCACCAGTGGCACTAAATTTTATGTAGATGTTCGATTTGGTTAGATGTCCAAGTTTGTCGGTTTTTACCGGACGATGTGGTAATGGAGGCATCTAGGAATGGAATATCCTTGTTGAGCGGGTAAGACTCTAGGAGTCTTTTAATGGTAAGTCTATTCCAGATTAAGATGCGGATAATGTTTAATAGACGCACGGTTATGGTTGAAGTGCAAGTTCTGCACTATGCGTTATTCCAGGTTAAGGTAAGAGATAGGGAGGTCAGTGGCACCTCACCTATGAGTAGTACAGAGATGTATTACCAGTTGTAAAGTACGCTGTGACCTCACTAAGTGATAATTGAGTTGGCGATTCTAATGATCGGCTTGTTTGTAAAGTCCAGATTTATCCGGTCAGAATAGCTTGTAGGCAGTGTGAAGCCTGACAATTTTTCTTCATGCGAGGAATAAGTATTGTTGGACCTCGATGTCTGGAGTTTTTGGATCTTCCTGATTTAAAGGCTATAGTTTTGGTTTTTACGCTAAAAGTCTTGGCAACTCACGTCCTGTGTGTGCAAGTGGTTTGAGTAAGGATAGATCAAGGGAAGACAATTACTCTACAACAGGACAACTCGACAGGATAATTTATAGGAAGCGTAACCAGATCAGGGAGCCTGGTTCAAATGAGGTGATGGTTCGTGTAACACAAGTCGTCATGGTTTTCTTGTGGACTTGTTGTCATGGGTTTTGACCCCACGTTGTATATTGATATCGAAGGATTTAAATCCATTAGTGACATCGAACCCTACTCCTCAGGCGTGGTAATCATTTCCTGCATAGGGAATGTGGGAGATGATATCTAACTTGGTCATACATAGAACGGGTCAAAAGACCAAAATCGGGTCAAACCTGAGTTTTTCCTTCTCCCTTCGACACCACCGGCGTCCTCTTCGCTCTGATCGACATCACCGGCGCGTCCGGCCAACCCACACCGGCGCACCACCACCAATATCTTCCTCTCACTCTCCTCTACAAAACCTAGTCACTCAACCCGAGATTCATCGACCGTCGACGGAGATCGACCGGGGAGAAACTCGACTGTGTTCGCCGTTTTCCGGCGTGTCTGGCAGCGACGGCAACTTTGAAGGGTAGGTATCTCTTCCTCCTTCCTTGTTCTTCAATTTGCTGCCCTTAAGTCTTCGATTCGTACTCTAATTCAAAAGTCCCTCTTTCCTCTTTTCTACTGTTTGTCCTGGGTTCCTTTTTCCTCCACCGGCGAATTCTTCTCCTTCGTTTCTCGGCCTCGACGACGCTGTCACAACTAGGAGGAGATTCCAGTAGGACCCTCGAGTGAGTTTGGAGCTGCAGCTATCGAGTTAGGCCGAGGCAGTGGTTTTAGTTGTTGTTCTGGTGGAGTTGGTGATCGAGGCAGTGTAGGGGAGGTACGGAGGCCGGGCAGCTACCAGAGTGGGCCTAGGAGTGGTAGGCAGCAGGAAAGCTGCCGAATTGTTGTTTGGTTCGAGTTGGAAGCTTAAGCAGAAGGTAACCTCGCTCTTAATTGTTGTTGGTGTAGTTGCTGCATTTTATGGTTTGGTGTTATTTGAATCGTTGTTGGGTTGCTGATTTAGTGTTGGTTACGTGGCATGTGTCGATAACTTGGTGAATCGGAGCAAACAGGGAGGTTATGGCGAAATTCCGGCAAGTTACCGGAATCCGGCAAAGACTCCGGGAATACGATTAAACCGGCAGAATGCCGAAGAGGTAGGAATCATTTCTCCCTGTTAGGCTTTTAGTCAAAAGTACGGTTAATTCCTAAGTTGAGTAATTACGGAAAGATTGGACGTAAGTAGGAAGTTTACATTTTGGGAAACTTCCCATTTTAAGGAAGACTTACCAATTTAGGAAACTTTCCATTTTGGGAAACTTTCCCTTTTTGGAAGGTTTCCATGTATGAGAAGATGTTAAATCGGGTTGAAAAGGTTAAAGAAAAGATAGAATTCAAGTTAAAGGTTTTGAAGTTAATTAGTGAAGTAGGAGAATTATAATATGTTGACCACTCTAGTGGTTGAGGGAGATGTTGACTCCTATTAACGGAATTGTCAAGTTAATCGTGGAAAAACAATCGGATAATTTCATTATCGACGTATCGACTCACAATAAGTAAAGAGAAAAATACTTATGCTATAGTGGCGTAACCGGAAACCAAACTTCGAGTCGATAATCGGAAATAAGTGTGATGTTTGAAAAGCTGTTAAAAAGAAAAGAATTTGGTCAACACGTGGTCAAATAGGATTTCCTGGTCAAACTAGGAAAAGACCAAGTCAACGATGAAATGACTAATGTATTGGGTTGTTTGTACAGTCTCTGGTTGAACGTGAGAGGGTTTCGCTCGAGGAGCTTTCCGAGCGGGAAGGTCGCAATAGTACTGTGAGTGGACATATTATTTTTTAAACAAATGCATGCCTTAATTATTGATTTAATTGCAGGGTATTTATGATTGTTTCGAGAATTATATTTTCCTCGGGTTCTTGAATGTTTTATTTGGATTTATGCATATATGACGAGGATTGGTTTTACTTATTTGTTTTGGGAAGAGTATTTGAGTAAAGTGTTGTTATGAATTTTTATTAAGGGTTGTCCAATGAATATGCTAGCTAGAGTAGCGTGAGGGCGCTACTAGAGCTCTTAGCTCTGACCCTAGCCTGAGAGGTCAGGCAAACTACGTAGTGCACTATGAGGGTTGTCCACTATCATTTTACCTAGAGCTCTTAGCTCCGACCCTGGTCTGAGAGGACAGACAAGCCTGAGAGGTCAGGCTGATATTATAAGGGTTGTCCATTACCATTTTACCTAGAGCTCTTAGCTCCGACCCTGGTCTGAGAGGACAGACAAGCCTGAGAGGTCAGGCTGATATTATAAGGGTTGTCCATTACCATTTTATATAGCTAGCATAGCGTGAGGGCGCAACTAGAGCTCTTAGCTCCGACCCTAGTTTGAGAGGTCAGACTTATTATGTTTGTGAACATTTCTCTTCCCATATTCTTTACTTGTTTACCATATCATGCATTTGTGGAATATTTAGTATTTGTAGGCATGCATAAATGATGTTTAAATCAAAACATTTTGGGAGAGCATGAAGTTATTGGCTTTATTGCTTGTGGAGAATTTATAGTGTTTCTTGGCTTATTTTTGTCCACTCACTCTAACAGTTTTTCAATGTTTCTCCCCTGGGCCCTTCGTTTTCAAATGCCCAGTGGTGCAGGGTTCTAGAGCGGAGGTCGTGCGCATACAAGAGTCGAGGCATAGTCGATCATTCTGTTGCTGCCGCATTTTCCTTAGGGTAGTCTTCTTTATAGTCTGCTCTGATTAACCTATTTTAGCTAGTTAAGTAGGTTAGGGAGCAGGATGCTTTCATGAGTTAGGGTTTATTGTTAGATACTCATGGAAGTGCTGAGTTGGAGTGTAGGAAGGGTTGACCATTTCAAGGGGGTTTCGGTAAGAAGTTCCCTTGAGGTGGTCCCCGCAGGATTTACTTCGAGTTAAAGGGGTTTAACTCGGGGTGGGTCCTGACAAAAGGACTCTAGGGTTTTCTAAGAGATAGGAGTTCGACAGAAAAAGAAAAGAAAAGAAGAGAGATCGATAGAGAAAAACCTCGGCAGCAGCCTGGGCACCTCGCAGCGCACCAACGCAGCACCAGCAGCGCACCAACGCAGCACCAGCAGGGCACCAGCGGTCGCTGTGCACCTCGTGACAGGACCCACCCCGGGTTAAACCCCTTTAACCCGAAGTAAATCCTGCGGGGACCACCTCAAGGGAACTTCTTACCGAAACCCTCTTGAAATGGCCAACCCTTCCTACAAACTAACTAAACCGGGTTAGTCAGAGCAGTCTACAGAGATGATTACCCCAAAGAATTTTCGAGCAGCAACGGAATGATTGACTATGCCTCGACTCTCGTACGCGCTCGACCTCCTCTCAAGAACCCTGCAACACTGGGCATTTAAAAACGAAAGGCCCAGGGGAGAAACATTGAAAAACTGTTAGAGTGAGTGGACGAAAATCAAATATAAAACTCTATTTCTTTTAATGCTCTCCCAAAGATTTATGGATTTAAATAAGATTTATGCATGCCCAAAATTACTAAATTTCCACAAATGCATGATAATATAAACCAATAAGGATTATGGGAAGAGTAATATTCACAAACACAATAAGTCGGGCCTCTCAGACTAGGGTCGGAGCTAAGAGCTCTGGTTGCGCCTTCACGCTATGCTAGCTATATAAAACGGTAATGGACAACCCTTAATATATCCACCTGACATCTCAGGCGTGTCTGTCCTCTCAGACCAGGGTCGGAGCTAAGAGCTCTAGGTAAGTGGTGATGGACAACCCTTAGTATATCCACCTGACATCTCAGGCGTGTCTGTCCTCTCAGACCAGGGTCGGAGCTAAGAGCTCTAGGTAAGTGGTGATGGACAACCCTTAGAATATCCACCTGACATCTCAGGCGTGTCTGTCCTCTCAGACCAGGGTCGGAGCTAAGAGCTCTAGGTAAGTGGTGATGGACAACCCTTAGAATATCCACCTGACATCTCAGGCGTGTCTGTCCTCTCAGACCAGGGTCGGAGCTAAGAGCTCTAGGTAAGTGGTGATGGACAACCCTTAGAATATCCACCTGACATCTCAGGCGTGTCTGTCCTCTCAGACCAGGGTCGGAGCTAAGAGCTCTAGTAGCGCCTTCACGCTACTCTAGCTAGCATAATTATTGGACAACCCATAAAGGAAATTCACAACAATACTTAGTCAAATACTCTTCCCAACAAATAAATAAATCTATTCCTCGACATATAAACATAAATCCAAATATAATATCCGAGCACCCGAGGAACATATCATACTCGAAACAAACATATAAACCATGCAATTATATCAATAATTAGGGCATGCATTCATTAAAATAAAATAATCTGTCCACTCACAGTACTATTTCGACCTTCTTCCCGCTCGGAAAGCTCCTCGAGCGAAACTCTCGAACTACCCGCGTAGTCGAGCCCGTCTCACGTCCGACCAGAGACTGTACAACAAATCATCACATTAGTCATACCACAGTTGACTTGGTCTTTTCCTAGTTTGACCAGGAAATCCTATTTGACCACAAGTTGACCGAGTTCCTTTTTATGACATTTTAACCTTTTTGACTTTCTTTCCCGGTTATCGACTCTTAACTCAATTTACCGGAAGTCCGACTCAGCTTCCGAACTTTCCTTTATTACTTTAACTTGACGTTAGGGTGTCACGTATTAATTCGTTGAATTACTATGAACACCCATTCAACCACTTCACCAATACCTTAGGAGTCCTTAAAATAAATCCTTAAACCTTAACCGGCAATAATCGATGGTCGGAATAATATTTAATTATCCGCCAATAATACTAAACTAGAACAATTCCAAAACCTAACCAAAACACCTCCAAAAATTACCAAATTTTAACCATAGACTCCTCACAATATGTACTAATTAATGGGCATGAAAAACTGCCCAAAAAGTGGCGGCACCGCCGCCAGCTCCGCCGCCGACGGCGGCCGCCGGCAGAAATTCCGGCTAAAATTCAGGCGACCTCCGATCGCCACCAAATTTTACCAGTAGCTTCGTCTCATCAATTGGAACAACTTTCTAGTTCAACTCGAAGGCCAATTCGGCCTCTAACTAGGTCAAAAACTCGATGAACAGTAGACCCCGAAAATTACACTACCAAACTTCAAATCCTCAATTCTCCGTACACACTTCAAATCAAGCTACCAAATTCTAGGGGATTGTAGTACACCTAAAACCCATCCTAAACATATAAAGAACTCAACAATTGGTGATCTAGGGAGGGAGAAATTCAATCCCGAAAATCTACTGTACACACCAAGAACAAATCGGAATTTCTCCCGATTTACGGCGAGTTAGGTCGGAAAGCTTACCTAGGATTGAAGTAGACTCGGAGGCCGAGCTTTTGGGACCGGTGCGCCGGCGGTTGGTGGCCGGACGGCGGCGCTAGGGCGGCCGGAAGCTCGGCGCAGTTTTCCGTCGGGGGAGAGGAGAGAGAGCCGGGTGAAAATCTGATTTTTCACCCCGGTAACTCCTATATATAGCCGTTTTACCGCATAGTAACTTTATACTTTTGTTCATAACTTTCTCATACGAACTCCGATTTGAGCGTGCTACATGTCCATGAACTCGTAACAACGCCCTCTACAACTTTCAAGAAGGAAGTTTTCCTAAATTCTTGACTTAACGAAAAGTCAACTTCACGATCATTGTACGGTTAAACGGTCACTTTAAATGGTAAAAGACCAAAGTAACCAACCGTAAAATAATTCTAGGATCGGGGTGTGACAATTCTCCCCACCTTATAAAAATTTCGTCCTCGAAATTTCTATACTCAAAGTCCAACACAGAGGGGGATAGTACCCCTAAAAATAATAACATTGTTCTCCAATATCCACTTCCTTCTGAGAACTCTTCTGAGACGCCTCACGAAAAGCATTGTCAAAACCTAAACACCTGCTCTTTACGATCAACATCCTTACTGTTCCTCCTTGAAAGCCAATTTCCAGTACCAACCAGAAGTCTATTGACATAGGATGTAAGGTAGTAAACTTATTTACGTAACATGGACATACGTGACACTAGGTATCCATTAACTCTAAGGATACCCAACATATTCCTCAAACTCATGTAACCTTGTCACGTGTCACATCTAGCCAACGTAGCACTCCTTCCTACGTGGATGATAACCTCCGCTACTTCCCCATTTTCCGACACCCGACCACTCTTCTTAGGTCATAACTAAAGCATAAGGTCTTACCGTGGATCACAATGATTTTCTCTTGAATCATTGATTAACTGAATCACCGAATTCTTACTGTACTTCATCTCATTTATGAGGTGGAATACGACACCGCCTATGCTGATCCACCATCTGTAATCCTCGCGAGAATCACTATTGTTTTTTCACCAAAAGATGATAAATTCTGTCACACGCTGAAAACATCATTTGACAACAATTCCCTGTTGCCTAACCGGATTATAACCATATCCTTGAAAATCCAATAATCGTCCTTACCAACCGCATGTGACGTCGTCACAATACCGCTATCAATCATTCTGATTCCAATAACCACTCGCTTGTCGTGAGTATAAATTCTTCAAGAATACTCGTATACTTTCGTGGAACCTTAAATATCAGCTCACACATTCCCTATGCAGGTAATGATTATCACGCCTGAGGAGTAGGGTTCGATGTCACTAATGGATTTAAATCCTCTGGTAACACAATACCACGTGGAGCCAAATCTACTGACAACAAGTCCACGAGAAAACCATGGCGACTCGTGTTACACGAACCATCACCTCATTTGAACCAGGCTCCCTGATCTGGTTTACGCTTTCTAGAAACTATTCTGTCATGTTGTAGAGTAATTGTCTTCCCTGACTCTATCATTACTCAAACCACTTGTACACACAGGACATGAACTGCCGTGAATATTAGCGTAAATCCAAAACCATAGCCTTTAAATCGGGGAGATCCAAAAGCTCCTGACATCGAGATCCAACAATACTGACTCCTCGCATGAAAACAATATTGTCAGGCTTCACACTGCCTACCAAGCTATTCTGACCGGATAAATCTTGACTTTTACCCACAAGTCAAACATTAGAGTCGCTAGCTCAAATATCACTTGTGGGGTTACTGCATACTTTGCAACTGGTAACACATACCCGTACTACTCATAGGTGAGGTGCCACTGACCTCCCTAACTCTTACCTTAACCTGGAATGACGCATAGTGCAGAGCTTGCACTTCAACCAACCATGCGTCTAATAAACGTTATCCGCATCACAATCTGGGATAGATTTACCATTAAAAGGATTCCAGAGCCTTACCCGCTCAACAAGTATATTCCATTCCCAGGTGCCTCCATTACCACATCGTCCGGTAATAACCAGCAACTTGGACATTTAACCAGATCAGACATCTACATGAAATTTAGTGCCACTGGTGCACGTCCAAAGGAACATCTGATCAAAGCATCGGGAATTAATTTCACCAGACACAACCATGTTGATCACCGAGCATCCAGTTAACGAGGCACAAGATAACAAATACCATTACCGCACTGGGCACGTATACATCACATAGTCAACTCGTACAACTAGACAGTTTCTAACAAAACTGTCCCCCAGGCGCTGCGGGTTTACCATCCACCGCAACCTCTATTCGGTAAGATTCAAAATTCTCAATCGCTTACCACTCTAGATCTTAAATCACAAGATCCACTGCCACACGTTAACATCCTCTCAGATCATAACTTAATCTGAACGTAGCTTAATCACTCCACGGTTTCCGATGGAGTGTTGCACAACTTAGCAACATACTTTACTACCCTTGTAACAATTTGGTTTCCAAAACCTTGACTCGTAACACCTTTGAGTCATCAAAGAAACTCTTTCCTCAGTTTCACCGCTTTCACACTCGCCGAAATGTTGACAATTTCGCAAGTCACCTCCAATGACCTTTCTTGCTACCACTCTACACTCGTGGCGCCAAGAACTGCCGCTAGGTCAAAAATTCCTAACAAGTAGGGTCACTACTCAAATGACCAATGACCATAGCAACGCCAACAAAACTTTAATCCTCTTAGGATTTCCTTAAATTAACCTCAATAATTGATCTCCCAGATCTTAATCCTCATTTCACAGATCGAATTGAGAATATTTCCTGTCACTACAGGGGATATAACTTATGATTCCCAACACGTCTAAGCACACCTTCGGTTACAATACTTGATTAGACCACAGCCAGTGGGTGCACAAATTTCCATGCCATCAAGCTCAGTTAATTGCCCTCGAGAAAACCAAGTGTCATAACGGACGACTTTGGTTGCAGGTTGAAGCTTGACCATCTACAACATTCTCACTCCTATTCAACGATTCAGTAAACCTTGCCTCACTGCTGTCCCTTCACCTTTTCCGTGCATTTATCTCAGAAAACATCCTTCCACCTACTAACGACATTAAACCATTTAATTGACGTTTTACACAGAAACTTCTAACCAAACGTCTTTAATCTCCGTTCTCAATGAATGAAACTCTCATGACACCTTCTTAAAACGAAGTCATCATCAGCCTTAGTCACTTACCTGGTGTCATTTTGACCACACACAGCTGCACACGATAATTATGCCTTACATGTATGTGCTACCCAAATTTCAGCTTTACCACTTCCCTACACAGGAGGATACACGTGCTCCTGTGGGGTATTCCCATGTACAACTTCGGCCGTCGAAACAATAACGTTTGCACAATGACCGGTTCCTACACCACAATAATACAAAGTCAATCAAGGCTCGCATCCCTATCTCCGGTACCCCAAGCACTCTTGGTCCACGACCCGGTGGCTTATTGCCACTTCCAACATGTTCCCTTAAATCCTGAAACCAATTACGCTTAGCTACAACTGATAACACTCGCTCGATCTGTAAATCGGACTCTAACACAGCCAACCTGGAGACTCCTCCACAGGTGTACCAATTAAAATACTTTGATCACAGGTGGATAACCCACCTTATGGTTGACATGAGTCCCAAGATCTGGTAAATGGCCCAATGACCATTGTCACCAACAATTCAAATCACGATTGGACTCACTAACAAATCAAATCTTTCTAATACCCCAATCGTGGGTGGCTGGAGCGAAGAGATTCTAGTCGTAGCTGACGACAACAATGTCAGCACCAAAGGTGACCCAAACCATCAGTTTCAGTGGTTGTCCCACAAACATCAAGTGACCAAAACAGCCTTTAGTTCCTTAACATTTTCCAGTAGTGTCACATCATGGACTCGTCACTAGAAAAAGTCCATTGATCACAAAATAACCCCACTCAACTTTCCTTGAGTCATTCCACTTTCATATGTCCGTTGGTTTCTCTGAAACCACACTAATGACGAACCTCAACAAAATCGTGGCAATCGTCAAATCTTAATATTCATCTCCTCACTGAATAATCGCGCTAGGTGACTTCAGCTCTTTTTTTTTTTTTTTTTTGCAGGATGCAACATCTATCATTAACTCTTACGACTCCTCTTCTAGGAGTCTCATAACTCGAACGCTAAGGCCTCGCCTCAGGTTTCTACAACCTCCCTGCCAAACAACCATGGCAGCCTTCCAGGTGTGAATTAACCGTTTCACCACCGAGTACTCACACATAAAGCTCAAACGTTAAACAACGTGAGTTTCCGCTCGATCCCCAACTCAAATCTCAATAAATCAATGGGGAACACATAAACATATATACGTAACGAGCTTACCTTGTTCCTTACAGGAGTTCATAGTGAGGTCGGCGTACTGAGGCATAGTCTTGAAGATTCGATCGTTTATAGGACCACTCGGTCCATATCTCAATCAGGAAGTACTAACTCATATCCTCAATAAACACTAAGCGTCCAAGCATAAAATGCCGATGGATCCGCCGCGGTCGGACCATCACTCTATAGACACTAAGTGATACTAAGTATATGAGGTAGTAACAGGAAACGATAACCTAATTCTCTGATACCATTGACAGGACCCACCCCGGGTTAAACCCCTTTAACCCGAAGTAAATCCTGCGGGGACCACCTCAAGGGAACTTCTTACCGAAACCCCCTTGAAATGGCCAACCCTTCCTACAAACTAACTAAACCGGGTTAGTCAGAGCAGTCTACAGAGATGATTACCCCAAAGAATTTTCGAGCAGCAACGGAATGATTGACTATGCCTCGACTCTCGTACGCGCTCGACCTCCTCTCAAGAACCCTGCAACACTGGGCATTTAAAAACGAAAGGCCCAGGGGAGAAACATTGAAAAACTGTTAGAGTGAGTGGACGAAAATCAAATATAAAACTCTATTTCTTTTAATGCTCTCCCAAAGATTTATGGATTTAAATAAGATTTATGCATGCCCAAAATTACTAAATTTCCACAAATGCATGATAATATAAACCAATAAGGATTATGGGAAGAGTAATATTCACAAACATAATAAGTCAGGCCTCTCAGACTAGGGTCGGAGCTAAGAGCTCTGGTTGCGCCTTCACGCTATGCTAGCTATATAAAACGGTAATGGACAACCCTTAATATATCCACCTGACATCTCAGGCGTGTCTGTCCTCTCAGACCAGGGTCGGAGCTAAGAGCTCTAGGTAAGTGGTGATGGACAACCCTTAGAATATCCACCTGACATCTCAGGCGTGTCTGTCCTCTCAGACCAGGGTCGGAGCTAAGAGCTCTAGGTAAGTGGTGATGGACAACCCTTAGAATATCCACCTGACATCTCAGGCGTGTCTGTCCTCTCAGACCAGGGTCGGAGCTAAGAGCTCTAGGTAAGTGGTGATGGACAACCCTTAGAATATCCACCTGACATCTCAGGCGTGTCTGTCCTCTCAGACCAGGGTCGGAGCTAAGAGCTCTAGGTAAGTGGTGATGGACAACCCTTAGAATATCCACCTGACATCTCAGGCGTGTCTGTCCTCTCAGACCAGGGTCGGAGCTAAGAGCTCTAGGTAAATGGTGATGGACAACCCTTAGAATATCCACCTGACATCTCAGGCGTGTCTGTCCTCTCAGACCAGGGTCGGAGCTAAGAGCTCTAGTAGCGCCTTCACGCTACTCTAGCTAGCATAATTATTGGACAACCCATAAAGGAAATTCACAACAATACTTAGTCAAATACTCTTCCCAACAAATAAATAAATCTATTCCTCGACATATAAACATAAATCCAAATATAATATCCGAGCACCCGAGGAACATATCATACTCGAAACAAACATATAAACCATGCAATTATATCAATAATTAGGGCATGCATTCATTAAAATAAAATAATCTGTCCACTCACAGTACTATTTCGACCTTCTTCCCGCTCGGAAAGCTCCTCGAGCGAAACTCTCGAACTACCCGCGTAGTCGAGCCCGTCTCACGTCCGACCAGAGACTGTACAACAAATCATCACATTAGTCATACCACAGTTGACTTGGTCTTTTCCTAGTTTGACCAGGAAATCCTATTTGACCACAAGTTGACCGAGTTCCTTTTTATGACATTTTAACCTTTTTGACTTTCTTTCCCGGTTATCGACTCTTAACTCAATTTACCGGAAGTCCGACTCAGCTTCCGAACTTTCCTTTATTACTTTAACTTGACGTTAGGGTGTCACGTATTAATTCGTTGAATTACTATGAACACCCATTCAACCACTTCACCAATACCTTAGGAGTCCTTAAAATAAATCCTTAAACCTTAACCGGCAATAATCGATGGTCGGAATAATATTTAATTATCCGCCAATAATACTAAACTAGAACAATTCCAAAACCTAACCAAAACACCTCCAAAAATTACCAAATTTTAACCATAGACTCCTCACAATATGTACTAATTAATGGGCATGAAAAACTGCCCAAAAAGTGGCGGCACCGCCGCCAGCTCCGCCGCCGACGGCGGCCGCCGGCAGAAATTCCGGCTAAAATTCAGGCGACCTCCGATCGCCACCAAATTTTACCAGTAGCTTCGTCTCATCAATTGGAACAACTTTCTAGTTCAACTCGAAGGCCAATTCGGCCTCTAACTAGGTCAAAAACTCGATGAACAGTAGACCCCGAAAATTACACTACCAAACTTCAAATCCTCAATTCTCCCTACACACTTCAAATCAAGCTACCAAATTCTAGGGGATTGTAGTACACCTAAAACCCATCCTAAACATATAAAGAACTCAACAATTGGTGATCTAGGGAGGGAGAAATTCAATCCCGAAAATCTACTGTACACACCAAGAACAAATCGGAATTTCTCCCGATTTACGGCGAGTTAGGTCGGAAAGCTTACCTAGGATTGAAGTAGACTCGGAGGCCGAGCTTTTGGGACCGGTGCGCCGGCGGTTGGTGGCCGGACGGCGGCGCTAGGGCGGCCGGAAGCTCGGCGCAGTTTTCCGTCGGGGGAGAGGAGAGAGAGCCGGGTGAAAATCTGATTTTTCACCCCGGTAACTCCTATATATAGCCGTTTTACCGCATAGTAACTTTATACTTTTGTTCATAACTTTCTCATACGAACTCCGATTTGAGCGTGCTACATGTCCATGAACTCGTAACAACGCCCTCTACAACTTTCAAGAAGGAAGTTTTCCTAAATTCTTGACTTAACGAAAAGTCAACTTCACGATCATTGTACGGTTAAACGGTCACTTTAAATGGTAAAAGACCAAAGTAACCAACCGTAAAATAATTCTAGGATCGGGGTGTGACAATTCTCCCCACCTTATAAAAATTTCGTCCTCGAAATTTCTATACTCAAAGTCCAACACAGAGGGGGATAGTACCCCTAAAAATAATAACATTGTTCTCCAATATCCACTTCCTTCTGAGAACTCTTCTGAGACGCCTCACGAAAAGCATTGTCAAAACCTAAACACCTGCTCTTTACGATCAACATCCTTACTGTTCCTCCTTGAAAGCCAATTTCCAGTACCAACCAGAAGTCTATTGACATAGGATGTAAGGTAGTAAACTTATTTACGTAACATGGACATACGTGACACTAGGTATCCATTAACTCTAAGGATACCCAACATATTCCTCAAACTCATGTAACCTTGTCACGTGTCACATCTAGCCAACGTAGCACTCCTTCCTACGTGGATGATAACCTCCGCTACTTCCCCATTTTCCGACACCCGACCACTCTTCTTAGGTCATAACTAAAGCATAAGGTCTTACCGTGGATCACAATGATTTTCTCTTGAATCATTGATTAACTGAATCACCGAATTCTTACTGTACTTCATCTCATTTATGAGGTGGAATACGACACCGCCTATGCTGATCCACCATCTGTAATCCTCGCGAGAATCACTATTGTTTTTTCACCAAAAGATGATAAATTCTGTCACACGCTGAAAACATCATTTGACAACAATTCCCTGTTGCCTAACCGGATTATAACCATATCCTTGAAAATCCAATAATCGTCCTTACCAACCGCATGTGACGTCGTCACAATACCGCTATCAATCATTCTGATTCCAATAACCACTCGCTTGTCGTGAGTATAAATTCTTCAAGAATACTCGTATACTTTCGTGGAACCTTAAATATCAGCTCACACATTCCCTATGCAGGTAATGATTATCACGCCTGAGGAGTAGGGTTCGATGTCACTAATGGATTTAAATCCTCTGGTAACACAATACCACGTGGAGCCAAATCTACTGACAACAAGTCCACGAGAAAACCATGGCGACTCGTGTTACACGAACCATCACCTCATTTGAACCAGGCTCCCTGATCTGGTTTACGCTTTCTAGAAACTATTCTGTCATGTTGTAGAGTAATTGTCTTCCCTGACTCTATCATTACTCAAACCACTTGTACACACAGGACATGAACTGCCGTGAATATTAGCGTAAATCCAAAACCATAGCCTTTAAATCGGGGAGATCCAAAAGCTCCTGACATCGAGATCCAACAATACTGACTCCTCGCATGAAAACAATATTGTCAGGCTTCACACTGCCTACCAAGCTATTCTGACCGGATAAATCTTGACTTTTACCCACAAGTCAAACATTAGAGTCGCTAGCTCAAATATCACTTGTGGGGTTACTGCATACTTTGCAACTGGTAACACATACCCGTACTACTCATAGGTGAGGTGCCACTGACCTCCCTAACTCTTACCTTAACCTGGAATGACGCATAGTGCAGAGCTTGCACTTCAACCAACCATGCGTCTAATAAACGTTATCCGCATCACAATCTGGGATAGATTTACCATTAAAAGGATTCCAGAGCCTTACCCGCTCAACAAGTATATTCCATTCCCAGGTGCCTCCATTACCACATCGTCCGGTAATAACCAGCAACTTGGACATTTAACCAGATCAGACATCTACATGAAATTTAGTGCCACTGGTGCACGTCCAAAGGAACATCTGATCAAAGCATCGGGAATTAATTTCACCAGACACAACCATGTTGATCACCGAGCATCCAGTTAACGAGGCACAAGATAACAAATACCATTACCGCACTGGGCACGTATACATCACATAGTCAACTCGTACAACTAGACAGTTTCTAACAAAACTGTCCCCCAGGCGCTGCGGGTTTACCATCCACCGCAACCTCTATTCGGTAAGATTCAAAATTCTCAATCGCTTACCACTCTAGATCTTAAATCACAAGATCCACTGCCACACGTTAACATCCTCTCAGATCATAACTTAATCTGAACGTAGCTTAATCACTCCACGGTTTCCGATGGAGTGTTGCACAACTTAGCAACATACTTTACTACCCTTGTAACAATTTGGTTTCCAAAACCTTGACTCGTAACACCTTTGAGTCATCAAAGAAACTCTTTCCTCAGTTTCACCGCTTTCACACTCGCCGAAATGTTGACAATTTCGCAAGTCACCTCCAATGACCTTTCTTGCTACCACTCTACACTCGTGGCGCCAAGAACTGCCGCTAGGTCAAAAATTCCTAACAAGTAGGGTCACTACTCAAATGACCAATGACCATAGCAACGCCAACAAAACTTTAATCCTCTTAGGATTTCCTTAAATTAACCTCAATAATTGATCTCCCAGATCTTAATCCTCATTTCACAGATCGAATTGAGAATATTTCCTGTCACTACAGGGGATATAACTTATGATTCCCAACACGTCTAAGCACACCTTCGGTTACAATACTTGATTAGACCACAGCCAGTGGGTGCACAAATTTCCATGCCATCAAGCTCAGTTAATTGCCCTCGAGAAAACCAAGTGTCATAACGGACGACTTTGGTTGCAGGTTGAAGCTTGACCATCTACAACATTCTCACTCCTATTCAACGATTCAGTAAACCTTGCCTCACTGCTGTCCCTTCACCTTTTCCGTGCATTTATCTCAGAAAACATCCTTCCACCTACTAACGACATTAAACCATTTAATTGACGTTTTACACAGAAACTTCTAACCAAACGTCTTTAATCTCCGTTCTCAATGAATGAAACTCTCATGACACCTTCTTAAAACGAAGTCATCATCAGCCTTAGTCACTTACCTGGTGTCATTTTGACCACACACAGCTGCACACGATAATTATGCCTTACATGTATGTGCTACCCAAATTTCAGCTTTACCACTTCCCTACACAGGAGGATACACGTGCTCCTGTGGGGTATTCCCATGTACAACTTCGGCCGTCGAAACAATAACGTTTGCACAATGACCGGTTCCTACACCACAATAATACAAAGTCAATCAAGGCTCGCATCCCTATCTCCGGTACCCCAAGCACTCTTGGTCCACGACCCGGTGGCTTATTGCCACTTCCAACATGTTCCCTTAAATCCTGAAACCAATTACGCTTAGCTACAACTGATAACACTCGCTCGATCTGTAAATCGGACTCTAACACAGCCAACCTGGAGACTCCTCCACAGGTGTACCAATTAAAATACTTTGATCACAGGTGGATAACCCACCTTATGGTTGACATGAGTCCCAAGATCTGGTAAATGGCCCAATGACCATTGTCACCAACAATTCAAATCACGATTGGACTCACTAACAAATCAAATCTTTCTAATACCCCAATCGTGGGTGGCTGGAGCGAAGAGATTCTAGTCGTAGCTGACGACAACAATGTCAGCACCAAAGGTGACCCAAACCATCAGTTTCAGTGGTTGTCCCACAAACATCAAGTGACCAAAACAGCCTTTAGTTCCTTAACATTTTCCAGTAGTGTCACATCATGGACTCGTCACTAGAAAAAGTCCATTGATCACAAAATAACCCCACTCAACTTTCCTTGAGTCATTCCACTTTCATATGTCCGTTGGTTTCTCTGAAACCACACTAATGACGAACCTCAACAAAATCGTGGCAATCGTCAAATCTTAATATTCATCTCCTCACTGAATAATCGCGCTAGGTGACTTCAGCTCTTTTTTTTTTTTTTTTTTGCAGGATGCAACATCTATCATTAACTCTTACGACTCCTCTTCTAGGAGTCTCATAACTCGAACGCTAAGGCCTCGCCTCAGGTTTCTACAACCTCCCTGCCAAACAACCATGGCAGCCTTCCAGGTGTGAATTAACCGTTTCACCACCGAGTACTCACACATAAAGCTCAAACGTTAAACAACGTGAGTTTCCGCTCAATCCCCAACTCAAATCTTAATAAATCAATGGGGAACACATAAACATATATACGTAACGAGCTTACCTTGTTCCTTACAGGAGTTCATAGTGAGGTCGGCGTACTGAGGCATAGTCTTGAAGATTCGATCGTTTATAGGACCACTCGGTCCATATCTCAATCAGGAAGTACTAACTCATATCCTCAATAAACACTAAGCGTCCAAGCATAAAATGCCGATGGATCCGCCGCGGTCGGACCATCACTCTATAGACACTAAGTGATACTAAGTATATGAGGTAGTAACAGGAAACGATAACCTAATGCTCTGATACCATTGACAGGACCCACCCCGGGTTAAACCCCTTTAACCCGAAGTAAATCCTGCGGGGACCACCTCAAGGGAACTTCTTACCGAAACCCCCTTGAAATGGCCAACCCTTCCTACAAACTAACTAAACCGGGTTAGTCAGAGCAGTCTACAGAGATGATTATCCCAAAGAATTTTCGAGCAGCAACGGAATGATTGACTATGCCTCGACTCTCGTACGCGCTCGACCTCCACTCAAGAACCCTGCAACACTGGGCATTTAAAAACGAAAGGCCCAGGGGAGAAACATTGAAAAACTGTTAGAGTGAGTGGACGAAAATCAAATATAAAACTCTATTTCTTTTAATGCTCTCCCAAAGATTTATGGATTTAAATAAGATTTATGCATGCCCAAAATTACTAAATTTCCACAAATGCATGATAATATAAACCAATAAGGATTATGGGAAGAGTAATATTCACAAACATAATAAGTCAGGCCTCTCAGACTAGGGTCGGAGCTAAGAGCTCTGGTTGCGCCTTCACGCTATGCTAGCTATATAAAACGGTAATGGACAACCCTTAATATATCCACCTGACATCTCAGGCGTGTCTGTCCTCTCAGACCAGGGTCGGAGCTAAGAGCTCTAGGTAAGTGGTGATGGACAACCCTTAGAATATCCACCTGACATCTCAGGCGTGTCTGTCCTCTCAGACCAGGGTCGGAGCTAAGAGCTCTAGGTAAGTGGTGATGGACAACCCTTAGAATATCCACCTGACATCTCAGGCGTGTCTGTCCTCTCAGACCAGGGTCGGAGCTAAGAGCTCTAGGTAAGTGGTGATGGACAACCCTTAGAATATCCACCTGACATCTCAGGCGTGTCTGTCCTCTCAGACCAGGGTCGGAGCTAAGAGCTCTAGTAGCGCCTTCACGCTACTCTAGCTAGCATAATTATTGGACAACCCATAAAGGAAATTCACAACAATACTTACTCAAATACTCTTCCCAACAAATAAATAAATCTATTCCTCGACATATAAACATAAATCCAAATATAATATCCGAGCACCCGAGGAACATATCATACTCGAAACAAACATATAAACCATGCAATTATATCAATAATTAGGGCATGCATTCATTAAAATAAAATAATCTGTCCACTCACAGTACTATTTCGACCTTCTTCCCGCTCGGAAAGCTCCTCGAGCGAAACTCTCGAACTACCCGCGTAGTCGAGCCCGTCTCACGTCCGACCAGAGACTGTACAACAAATCATCACATTAGTCATACCACAGTTGACTTGGTCTTTTCCTAGTTTGACCAGGAAATCCTATTTGACCACAAGTTGACCGAGTTCCTTTTTATGACATTTTAACCTTTTTGACTTTCTTTCCCGGTTATCGACTCTTAACTCAATTTACCGGAAGTCCGACTCAGCTTCCGAACTTTCCTTTATTACTTTAACTTGACGTTAGGGTGTCACGTATTAATTCGTTGAATTACTATGAACACCCATTCAACCACTTCACCAATACCTTAGGAGTCCTTAAAATAAATCCTTAAACCTTAACCGGCAATAATCGATGGTCGGAATAATATTTAATTATCCGCCAATAATACTAAACTAGAACAATTCCAAAACCTAACCAAAACACCTCCAAAAATTACCAAATTTTAACCATAGACTCCTCACAATATGTACTAATTAATGGGCATGAAAAACTGCCCAAAAAGTGGCGGCACCGCCGCCAGCTCCGCCGCCGACGGCGGCCGCCGGCAGAAATTCCGGCTAAAATTCAGGCGACCTCCGATCGCCACCAAATTTTACCAGTAGCTTCGTCTCATCAATTGGAACAACTTTCTAGTTCAACTCGAAGGCCAATTCGGCCTCTAACTAGGTCAAAAACTCGATGAACAGTAGACCCCGAAAATTACACTACCAAACTTCAAATCCTCAATTCTCCCTACACACTTCAAATCAAGCTACCAAATTCTAGGGGATTGTAGTACACCTAAAACCCATCCTAAACATATAAAGAACTCAACAATTGGTGATCTAGGGAGGGAGAAATTCAATCCCGAAAATCTACTGTACACACCAAGAACAAATCGGAATTTCTCCCGATTTACGGCGAGTTAGGTCGGAAAGCTTACCTAGGATTGAAGTAGACTCGGAGGCCGAGCTTTTGGGACCGGTGCGCCGGCGGTTGGTGGCCGGACGGCGGCGCTAGGGCGGCCGGAAGCTCGGCGCAGTTTTCCGTCGGGGGAGAGGAGAGAGAGCCGGGTGAAAATCTGATTTTTCACCCCGGTAACTCCTATATATAGCCGTTTTACCGCATAGTAACTTTATACTTTTGTTCATAACTTTCTCATACGAACTCCGATTTGAGCGTGCTACATGTCCATGAACTCGTAACAACGCCCTCTACAACTTTCAAGAAGGAAGTTTTCCTAAATTCTTGACTTAACGAAAAGTCAACTTCACGATCATTGTACGGTTAAACGGTCACTTTAAATGGTAAAAGACCAAAGTAACCAACCGTAAAATAATTCTAGGATCGGGGTGTGACAATTCTCCCCACCTTATAAAAATTTCGTCCTCGAAATTTCTATACTCAAAGTCCAACACAGAGGGGGATAGTACCCCTAAAAATAATAACATTGTTCTCCAATATCCACTTCCTTCTGAGAACTCTTCTGAGACGCCTCACGAAAAGCATTGTCAAAACCTAAACACCTGCTCTTTACGATCAACATCCTTACTGTTCCTCCTTGAAAGCCAATTTCCAGTACCAACCAGAAGTCTATTGACATAGGATGTAAGGTAGTAAACTTATTTACGTAACATGGACATACGTGACACTAGGTATCCATTAACTCTAAGGATACCCAACATATTCCTCAAACTCATGTAACCTTGTCACGTGTCACATCTAGCCAACGTAGCACTCCTTCCTACGTGGATGATAACCTCCGCTACTTCCCCATTTTCCGACACCCGACCACTCTTCTTAGGTCATAACTAAAGCATAAGGTCTTACCGTGGATCACAATGATTTTCTCTTGAATCATTGATTAACTGAATCACCGAATTCTTACTGTACTTCATCTCATTTATGAGGTGGAATACGACACCGCCTATGCTGATCCACCATCTGTAATCCTCGCGAGAATCACTATTGTTTTTCACCAAAAGATGATAAATTCTGTCACACGCTGAAAACATCATTTGACAACAATTCCCTGTTGCCTAACCGGATTATAACCATATCCTTGAAAATCCAATAATCGTCCTTACCAACCGCATGTGACGTCGTCACAATACCGCTATCAATCATTCTGATTCCAATAACCACTCGCTTGTCGTGAGTATAAATTCTTCAAGAATACTCGTATACTTTCGTGGAACCTTAAATATCAGCTCACACATTCCCTATGCAGGTAATGATTATCACGCCTGAGGAGTAGGGTTCGATGTCACTAATGGATTTAAATCCTCTGGTAACACAATACCACGTGGAGCCAAATCTACTGACAACAAGTCCACGAGAAAACCATGGCGACTCGTGTTACACGAACCATCACCTCATTTGAACCAGGCTCCCTGATCTGGTTTACGCTTTCTAGAAACTATTCTGTCATGTTGTAGAGTAATTGTCTTCCCTGACTCTATCATTACTCAAACCACTTGTACACACAGGACATGAACTGCCGTGAATATTAGCGTAAATCCAAAACCATAGCCTTTAAATCGGGGAGATCCAAAAGCTCCTGACATCGAGATCCAACAATACTGACTCCTCGCATGAAAACAATATTGTCAGGCTTCACACTGCCTACCAAGCTATTCTGACCGGATAAATCTTGACTTTTACCCACAAGTCAAACATTAGAGTCGCTAGCTCAAATATCACTTGTGGGGTTACTGCATACTTTGCAACTGGTAACACATACCCGTACTACTCATAGGTGAGGTGCCACTGACCTCCCTAACTCTTACCTTAACCTGGAATGACGCATAGTGCAGAGCTTGCACTTCAACCAACCATGCGTCTAATAAACGTTATCCGCATCACAATCTGGGATAGATTTACCATTAAAAGGATTCCAGAGCCTTACCCGCTCAACAAGTATATTCCATTCCCAGGTGCCTCCATTACCACATCGTCCGGTAATAACCAGCAACTTGGACATTTAACCAGATCAGACATCTACATGAAATTTAGTGCCACTGGTGCACGTCCAAAGGAACATCTGATCAAAGCATCGGGAATTAATTTCACCAGACACAACCATGTTGATCACCGAGCATCCAGTTAACGAGGCACAAGATAACAAATACCATTACCGCACTGGGCACGTATACATCACATAGTCAACTCGTACAACTAGACAGTTTCTAACAAAACTGTCCCCCAGGCGCTGCGGGTTTACCATCCACCGCAACCTCTATTCGGTAAGATTCAAAATTCTCAATCGCTTACCACTCTAGATCTTAAATCACAAGATCCACTGCCACACGTTAACATCCTCTCAGATCATAACTTAATCTGAACGTAGCTTAATCACTCCACGGTTTCCGATGGAGTGTTGCACAACTTAGCAACATACTTTACTACCCTTGTAACAATTTGGTTTCCAAAACCTTGACTCGTAACACCTTTGAGTCATCAAAGAAACTCTTTCCTCAGTTTCACCGCTTTCACACTCGCCGAAATGTTGACAATTTCGCAAGTCACCTCCAATGACCTTTCTTGCTACCACTCTACACTCGTGGCGCCAAGAACTGCCGCTAGGTCAAAAATTCCTAACAAGTAGGGTCACTACTCAAATGACCAATGACCATAGCAACGCCAACAAAACTTTAATCCTCTTAGGATTTCCTTAAATTAACCTCAATAATTGATCTCCCAGATCTTAATCCTCATTTCACAGATCGAATTGAGAATATTTCCTGTCACTACAGGGGATATAACTTATGATTCCCAACACGTCTAAGCACACCTTCGGTTACAATACTTGATTAGACCACAGCCAGTGGGTGCACAAATTTCCATGCCATCAAGCTCAGTTAATTGCCCTCGAGAAAACCAAGTGTCATAACGGACGACTTTGGTTGCAGGTTGAAGCTTGACCATCTACAACATTCTCACTCCTATTCAACGATTCAGTAAACCTTGCCTCACTGCTGTCCCTTCACCTTTTCCGTGCATTTATCTCAGAAAACATCCTTCCACCTACTAACGACATTAAACCATTTAATTGACGTTTTACACAGAAACTTCTAACCAAACGTCTTTAATCTCCGTTCTCAATGAATGAAACTCTCATGACACCTTCTTAAAACGAAGTCATCATCAGCCTTAGTCACTTACCTGGTGTCATTTTGACCACACACAGCTGCACACGATAATTATGCCTTACATGTATGTGCTACCCAAATTTCAGCTTTACCACTTCCCTACACAGGAGGATACACGTGCTCCTGTGGGGTATTCCCATGTACAACTTCGGCCGTCGAAACAATAACGTTTGCACAATGACCGGTTCCTACACCACAATAATACAAAGTCAATCAAGGCTCGCATCCCTATCTCCGGTACCCCAAGCACTCTTGGTCCACGACCCGGTGGCTTATTGCCACTTCCAACATGTTCCCTTAAATCCTGAAACCAATTACGCTTAGCTACAACTGATAACACTCGCTCGATCTGTAAATCGGACTCTAACACAGCCAACCTGGAGACTCCTCCACAGGTGTACCAATTAAAATACTTTGATCACAGGTGGATAACCCACCTTATGGTTGACATGAGTCCCAAGATCTGGTAAATGGCCCAATGACCATTGTCACCAACAATTCAAATCACGATTGGACTCACTAACAAATCAAATCTTTCTAATACCCCAATCGTGGGTGGCTGGAGCGAAGAGATTCTAGTCGTAGCTGACGACAACAATGTCAGCACCAAAGGTGACCCAAACCATCAGTTTCAGTGGTTGTCCCACAAACATCAAGTGACCAAAACAGCCTTTAGTTCCTTAACATTTTCCAGTAGTGTCACATCATGGACTCGTCACTAGAAAAAGTCCATTGATCACAAAATAACCCCACTCAACTTTCCTTGAGTCATTCCACTTTCATATGTCCGTTGGTTTCTCTGAAACCACACTAATGACGAACCTCAACAAAATCGTGGCAATCGTCAAATCTTAATATTCATCTCCTCACTGAATAATCGCGCTAGGTGACTTCAGCTCTTTTTTTTTTTTTTGCAGGATGCAACATCTATCATTAACTCTTACGACTCCTCTTCTAGGAGTCTCATAACTCAAACGCTAAGGCCTCGCCTCAGGTTTCTACAACCTCCCTGCCAAACAACCATGGTAGCCTTCCAGGTGTGAATTAACCGTTTCACCACCGAGTACTCACACATAAAGCTCAAACGTTAAACAACGTGAGTTTCCGCTCGATCCCCAACTCAAATCTCAATAAATCAATGGGGAACACATAAACATATATACGTAACGAGCTTACCTTGTTCCTTACAGGAGTTCATAGTGAGGTCGGCGTACTGAGGCATAGTCTTGAAGATTCGATCGTTTATAGGACCACTCGGTCCATATCTCAATCAGGAAGTACTAACTCATATCCTCAATAAACACTAAGCGTCCAAGCATAAAATGCCGATGGATCCGCCGCGGTCGGACCATCACTCTATAGACACTAAGTGATACTAAGTATATGAGGTAGTAACAGGAAACGATAACCTAATGCTCTGATACCATTGACAGGACCCACCCCGGGTTAAACCCCTTTAACCCGAAGTAAATCCTGCGGGGACCACCTCAAGGGAACTTCTTACCGAAACCCCCTTGAAATGGCCAACCCTTCCTACAAACTAACTAAACCGGGTTAGTCAGAGCAGTCTACAGAGATGATTACCCCAAAGAATTTTCGAGCAGCAACGGAATGATTGACTATGCCTCGACTCTCGTACGCGCTCGACCTCCTCTCAAGAACCCTGCAACACTGGGCATTTAAAAACGAAAGGCCCAGGGGAGAAACATTGAAAAACTGTTAGAGTGAGTGGACGAAAATCAAATATAAAACTCTATTTCTTTTAATGCTCTCCCAAAGATTTATGGATTTAAATAAGATTTATGCATGCCCAAAATTACTAAATTTCCACAAATGCATGATAATATAAACCAATAAGGATTATGGGAAGAGTAATATTCACAAACACAATAAGTCGGGCCTCTCAGACTAGGGTCGGAGCTAAGAGCTCTGGTTGCGCCTTCACGCTATGCTAGCTATATAAAACGGTAATGGACAACCCTTAATATATCCACCTGACATCTCAGGCGTGTCTGTCCTCTCAGACCAGGGTCGGAGCTAAGAGCTCTAGGTAAGTGGTGATGGACAACCCTTAGAATATCCACCTGACATCTCAGGCGTGTCTGTCCTCTCAGACCAGGGTCGGAGCTAAGAGCTCTAGGTAAGTGGTTGTGAGACCCCGAAATTTTAATTTAATTTTCCGACACATTTAGGGTTTAATTCCGATTACTTTTCAGTACGTCGTCATTTCGTCTAACGTTTTTACGTTAAGACACGCGTCGCCACATGCGTGAAAGTATTTACGGAATATTTTCCGGCACTTCACGTATTTTTCGTACGACTTTTACGTTTAAATTTGACGTTTGGTTATTTGAAATGAATTTTCGAAAATGGTTTTGGTTTTGAAATTATTTTGGGATCGGGAACGAATCGTGGCCGTTGATTCGATGGACGAATCGTGGCCACTCCTTTTTCTTTTTATACCCTATCTCCTTTCCTTTTCTCTCCACCCTTCCTTTTTCTCCTTGCTTTCCGCTTCGGTCCTTTCCTTTTCTCCTCACTTTCCTCTTTCTTCTGCTTTCCATTTCGAGCGCTCCTTCTCTCTCTTCTGCCCTCGACACAGCAGCGCCACCTCCCTCCGCTCCGGCGCGCGTCAGTCCTCACCGCCACCACCATTGGCTTCGCACAGCCCCGGCGACCTTGCCTAGACCACCGGTGAAGCCAGCGCCGCCGCCAGCGCCGCCCAGTCGAGGAGAGAAACCAGAGATCACTGTGCAGACGAGATCGAGTCAGACCAGCCCATTTCAGGAGCTAGGGACCTCCCAGGCGCCACCAGGAGCCGCCCAGGAGCAAGGAGGAGGAAGGAGAAGGCCGGTGGAGCTCCGCCGGAGGTGTTTCGCCGGAAAACACAGTGGAAGCTTCAAGGGTATGAAAACTCGATCTTTTCCTTCGATTGTGATGTTGTTGGATAGCCTAGGATGTGTAGAAGTTGTTAGAAGTACTCAGGGGACTCGATTTGGCCGGAAAAGCTTCGAAATCCGGCCAAAACAGTGGTTAGAACCGGCACGGTAAAAACCCTGGTTTTTACCGTGTCAGATTTACTTTTTACTTTAACCCAGGGGCAGAGTTACCATTTTGCCCCTAACTGTTTAAGTTATTTACGGTTACTGTTTTTACTATTCACTTTTACTGTTTACTGTTTACTTTTACTGTTTTACTGTTACAGTTTTACTTTTACTGTTTACTTTTTACTGTTGACTTTGACCGGTTGACTTTGACCGGTTGACTGTTTGACGTTGACTTTTTTGACCGTTGACTTTACTGTTGACCGTTGACTTTTTGACCGTTGACTTTTTTGACCGTTGGCCGTTGACTTTACTGTTGACCGTTGACTTTTACTATTCCAAAGTTGACTTTTCTTTTATGCCGTAGAACACCTATTTTACGTTTTCGAACACTACGGTTAAACGTTTTAAAGACTTTTAGCTTGTAAACGTGGCAAAAACGACGTAAGTACTGAATAAGAAACAATTCCGATTTCTCACCGGTTCGAGAATCGGAGTGTCAAACAAGTCAAACCCTAATGTCAGGAAGATAAACAAAGAGTGTTTATCGAGTCTTAGTCGTAGTTAGTAGATCCTCGAGTTACTTATACCTGACTATCACTGTTGTCTCACCCACAGACTCAGGAGCTCGTCTACGCAGACTTCAGGTGGACCAGGGATTGGAGCGCAGCCAGCTGTACCATCATACCAGGTAGGGGGAGCACGCCCATTGGGTGAGCCGAAACCCTCTTGGGTCGGCGGCTCTTTTACTTTTACGTACTAAATAAAGATGCATTGTTTTAAGCTTGACCACATGCTTCTTATAGCACTTGGTGTGTGTGTGTGAGTTATGGATCGAAAAGTAGTACCGTCGTCCTGATTTCCGGTGCTTGGCCTGAGAGCGACGGGACCTAGTATTCTAGCACTCCTACGGTGTCGATGACCGTTAACCTCCGGAGGGGCTATGCCCTGTTTATTTTCATTCATATATCCCGCTTACGCTCGTCTCGAACAGAGTTAAACGTGACGTAAGTGTGGCCTGCTATTTGTTGGGCGTTAGCTGGAAATGGACGCTCTCGCTATTCTGCGCACTCGGGCGCTTAGATAGTTGGCCCCGGTTTGCAGTAAAGACAAACCCGGGATTCGGCCGCTCAGATCCAGAGAGTTCTTTCATATGTGGTCACATGATTTACCGAGCTTTGTGTGCGTGCCGTGCATTTACATTTCCACATGCTCTTTCGTACTTACGAGTACATATACATATATAAGAAATGTTTTCTCATGGGTTTTAAACCCCGACTTGGATGGCTTTGGCCCCATTTGGGTTAGCGAGGACGAGTTGCTCACCTCTACATCTTTTCAGGTCTACAGCACCCGACACTAGAGGAGCTGGACTAGGCCGCGGAGCGTCGGTTATCGTGCACTTCACCTTTCGAGGACTCCCATTCTGGTGTGGTTTTCATGTTTCTTGATTTCCGTATTTCCATATCTTGTAATCTGTTGGATACTCTGAGACTTTATTCGGGCCCTGTGTACCGAGACTTTTTCATGTACTATTTTAGTCTCGGATATTTTCTATTATCTTCCGCTTGTAAAACATTTGTGTGCTACTCTGATCATTTGTAATTCAGTATTTGACATTCATATTATTATTCATTTGTCGTATGTTTCATTCTTAGCCTTGTGGTTTCGGTCCGGTGAGACATCAATACGTCGAAAGACGTATTGATTACTTGCTAGATCGGGGTCACGGCGGTTACCGTCGTGTTCCGGGACCGAGAATAGTCCCCGGGATGCGACAGTAATTACTTGGTATCAGAGCATCGTTTTGGTACCTTCCATGTCATTAGTGTACGACCAGTTTGTTTTCTTCGAGTCGTATGCTTCGAGTTATTTGTGTGCGATGCTGACGTCATTGCATGATCTCATGATGTATTCATTCATACGGAAGTCAAAAGTTCATTCATGTTCCAGTAGTTGCCATTCTCATTATCTTTAATCACTGGACATTGTTTCGATGACTAATCCTTGTTTCTTTTCAGTCAGTCACGATGCCGCCGCGCCGTGAGGTGGATGAGGTCACTCGTGCGTTCCGAGCCATGGGGAACGTACCACCTCCGACTCCGCAGGACTTGGAGAGGGAGAGGAGGTCCAACTGCTTGGCGACCTTCCTGAAAGTTAGGCCACCTAACTTCACCGGTCTTACAGAGGCCGTAGATGCTGAGATCTGGCTCAAGCATATCAAGAAGCTGCAGGGGACGGTCAACACCCCTATTGAGTACCGAGTAGCTTTTGCAGTTCACTGCCTCACAGGAGAGGCTGATAGTTGGTGGGACACCGTTGCAGACCGCCATGATCCCGATCAGATTACTTGGGATCAGTTTGAGGACTTGTTCTACGAGCAGTACTTTCCCCCGGTCTTGAGAGACCAGAAGATTGGCGAGTTCTTCGGCCTTACACAGGGGAGCATGACAGTCCACGAGTATGTGGTGCGGTTTACTTCTCTGCAGAAGTATGTCCCAGGCCTCACCGAGAAGGTGAAGTCCCAGAGGTTTGAGTTTGGTCTACGGGACTCAGTTCGCCGCGAGTTGCTCTCTAATACCACTCGCACCTACAGGGAGATTGTGAGCGCAGCTTACAAGATTGAGGCTGATCAGGCGACCTTTCCTCAGGGCAGAGTTGACTATGGCGGTAGTGGCAGTAGGTCCCACTCTCGGAGCAGAGACAGGAAGATGACCAAGAGAAACAACAGGAGACCTTTCGGCGGAAACGTCAGTGCTGGCAGTAGTGGCAGTGGGTCCTCAGGAGGCCGGTCAGGGCCATATACTTGCTATGAGTGCGGTCAGGTGGGACACACCCGTTGGCGTTGTCCCAACAGAGACATGGGTACGGCTTCAGCTTCAGGTTCTTCCGGCCGTATCCAGCCTCAGGTTCAGCAGCAGTATCAGCAGGGATCGCAGCAGCAGTCTTACTCCCAGGTCCCACAGCAGCAGCAGTATCAGCAGGGCTATGCACAGCCATCTTACCCTCAGGCACCTCAGCAGCAGCCTGCCCCGAGTCAGGGCAGTCAGGCTAGTCAGAGTTCACGCACTAGAGGCCGGAGTGGACGCAGTGCTAGGGGACGTGGACAGGTCTATGCTTTTGCAGGAGGTCAGCTAGCTCTCGATGCCTCGACAGCTCTAGATGGTACTATCATTGTTTCTAATTCAGAGGCTAGAGTATTGTTTGACACAGGAGCTTCTCATTCTTTTATTGCCACGTGGTTTGCGGATTCTTTGGGATTAGAGTCCGAGTCCACGGGTAGCACGTATTGTTTTAGTTCTGCCCTTGGAATGGGGGCAGCCACAGACAGGATCTTTCGCAAGTGTCAGCTGCTGGTCAACGAAGGAAGGTTACTAGCAGATCTTTACCCGTTAGACATTGATGGGTATGATTTGATACTTGGGATGGATTGGTTGGAAAAATACCGAGCTCTCATAGACTGTGAGAAAAGGACAGTCACAGTGAGGACTCCAAGCAAGGACAAGGTGATGGTGATCAGGATGGATGAGCGACTCACACAGCCGAGTCCACTCTTGCGACCATGTTTTCGTGGGAGGAGGACTTTGACTTGCTACAGCATTGTGAGATCGTCAAAGGAGAAGGATGAATCTAGTGGGGACAGATATATTCCGGTTGTTGATGAGTATCCCGGAGTATTTCCTGAAGATTTACCAGGATTACCGCCACATCGGGAGGTAGAGTTTCAGATTGAGTTGGTTCCAGGAGCCACACCGTTTTCGATTCCACCTTACCGTATGGCACCAGCTGAGTTGCAAGAGTTGAAGCTTCAGTTGGAAGATCTCATGAGCAAGGGTTTTATCAGGTATAGCTCATCACCGTGGGGAGCACCGGTGTTGTTTGCCAGAAAACATGATGGAACCCTTCGTCTCTGTATAGATTATCGGAAGTTGAACAGTGTCACTGTGAAGAACAAGTACCCACTTCCGAGGATTGATGATTTGTTTGATCAGCTTACAGGAGCTCAGTTCTTTTCCAAGATTGATCTGAGGTCCGGTTATCATCAGCTTCGGGTACGGGATAGTGACATAGAGAAGACAGCTTTCCGTACACGCTACGGGCATTTCGAGTTCCTCGTCATGTCGTTCGGGTTGACGAATGCACCCGCAGCTTTCATGGATCTCATGAATAGAGTCTTCCGACCATACCTGGATCAGTTTGTGATCGTGTTCATCGACGACATCTTGGTCTACTCCAAGACCCAAGCAGAGCATGAGTATCACCTTCGCACCATTCTCCAGACTTTGTGGAATCATCAGCTTTTCGCCAAGAAGTCAAAGTGCGAGTTTTGGCTTTCAGAGGTGCAGTTTCTTGGGCATGTAGTCTCAGGAGCAGGCTTGTCAGTGGATCCTTCCAAGATCGAGGCAGTTTTAGATTGGGAACATCCTCGAAATGTCACAGAAGTGAGGAGTTTCCTTGGTTTAGCTGGATACTACCGTCGGTTTGTGCAGGACTTCTCAAAGATTGCCACGCCACTGACCAATTTGACAAAGAAAGGAGTCAAGTTTGAGTGGAGTGACGCATGTGAAGAGGCATTTGCAGAATTGAAGAACCGGTTGACCACAGCCCCAGTCCTCGTTCTCCCCAACGGTGTAGATCCGTACCAAGTGTATACGGACGCTTCAGGGACTGGTCTAGGTTGTGTACTGATGCAAAATGGTGGGGTAGTGTGTTATGGCTCTAGACAGTTGAAGCCACATGAGAAGAACTATCCTACATATGATTTGGAGTTGGCAGCTGTTGTACATGCTCTTAAGATCTGGAGGTGTTATCTCTACGGAGCCACTTTTGAGATCTACACGGATCACAAGAGCCTACAGTACATCTTCACCCAGCGTGATCTTAATCTACGGCAACGGAGATGGATGGAGTATCTTACGGATTATGAGTTCACCCTACGATACCATCCAGGGAAAGCCAATGTTGTTGCCGATGCCTTGAGCAGGAAGCCGAGGTATGAGCTTGCGAGTATTTTCCTCTCTCGCATGGAGGCTTTGGAGACACTGGAGGATTATGATTTGGACGTACGGTTTGGGGATTCTCACGGATTCCTGGCCAGTGTGTCACTCAGGCCCCACATCCTACAGCAGGTGGGGGAGTATCAGTGGAATGATCCAGAGAGCCACTTGGTTCGAGCACAGGTCTACTCAGGTGAAGCTGACAACAAGTGGAGTGTCAGTGATGATGGGCTTATCAGGTACAAGGGACGTGCCTTTGTCCCCAGTGATGATTATATCCGGAAACTAGTGTTGGAGGAGTCACACCGGACTAGTTTCACCATGCATCCAGGAGCCACCAAGATGTATCAGGATATGAAGCGTCAGTTTTGGTGGAAGGGCATGAAGCAGAGTATCGGAGAGTATGTATCCAGATGTGACGTGTGCAGGCAGGTAAAGGCTGAGAACAGACATCCAGCAGGACTTCTTGAGCCTTTGGCAGTTCCACAGTGGAAGTGGGACCACATCACCATGGATTTCGTCACTGGCCTACCCCGTTCACGGGAAGGTCATGATGGGATTTGGGTGATAGTTGACAGGTTGACGAAATCTGCACACTTTCTACCTGTCAAGATGAGCTCACGTACTCAGTACTTTGCAGATCTGTACATTAGTGAGGTGATCAGACTTCATGGGATACCCAAGAGCATCATCTCAGACCGTGACCCACGTTTTACCTCCAAGCTCTGGAGGTCGTTGCAGAAAGAGTTGGGTACCGAATTGCATTTGAGTTCAGCTTATCATCCACAGACAGATGGACAGTCCGAGCGTACGATCCGTACCTTAGAGGACATGCTTCGTTCCTGCATAGTTGATTTTGGAGAAAAGTGGCATGAGTGCCTATCTCTTGCAGAGTTTGCCTACAACAATAGCTACCACCGTAGCATTGGTATGGCTCCATTCGAGGCACTGTATGGACGACCATGTAGATCACCTACATGTTGGTTGGACAGAGAGGACAGAGTTCTACTTGGTCCAGATGTGATACAGGAGACTTCAGAGAAACTCCAGATTGTCCAGGAGAGGCTTAGAGCAGCCCAGAGCAGGAGCAAGTCGTATGCAGATACACGTCGGACACCCCTTGAGTTTGCAGTGGGAGACTTTGTGTACTTGAAAGTCAGTCCCCGCAAGGGAGTTAGACGATTTGGGGTTAAGGGGAAGTTGGCCCCAAGGTTTGTAGGGCCCTTCCAGATAGCCCAGAGAGTTGGATCAGTTGCATACCGGATTCACCTGCCACCACGACTGCAGCATATACATGACGTGTTCCACGTCTCACAGTTACGGAAGAGCCCACCGGGTGCCCCACAGAATGTTATTTGGACTGATGTACAGCTGCGCAGCGATGCTTCGTACGAGGAGAGACCGTACCGCATCTTGGATCGTGATGTAAGGAAGCTCAGGAACCGAGAGGTTCCAGTGGTGAAAGTACAGTGGGATCACCATAGTGAGGAAGAGGCTACTTGGGAGCTTGAGTCAGTCATGCAGCAGGCTCACCCACACCTCTTCTGATGTCAGGTAAATTTCGAGGACGAAATTCAATTTAAGGGGGGGTAGAGTGTGAGACCCCGAAATTTTAATTTAATTTTCCGACACATTTAGGGTTTAATTCCGATTACTTTTCAGTACGTCGTCATTTCGTCTAACGTTTTTACGTTAAGACACGCGTCGCCACATGCGTGAAAGTATTTACGGAATATTTTCCGGCACTTCACGTATTTTTCGTACGACTTTTACGTTTAAATTTGACGTTTGGTTATTTGAAATGAATTTTCGAAAATGGTTTTGGTTTTGAAATTATTTTGGGATCGGGAACGAATCGTGGCCGTTGATTCGATGGACGAATCGTGGCCACTCCTTTTTCTTTTTATACCCTATCTCCTTTCCTTTTCTCTCCACCCTTCCTTTTTCTCCTTCCTTTCCGCTTCGGTCCTTTCCTTTTCTCCTCACTTTCCTCTTTCTTCTGCTTTCCATTTCGAGCGCTCCTCTCTCTTCTGCCCTCGACACAGCAGCGCCACCTCCCTCCGCTCCGGCGCGCGTCAGTCCTCACCGCCACCACCATTGGCTTCGCACAGCCCCGGCGACCTTGCCTAGACCACCGGTGAAGCCAGCGCCGCCGCCAGCGCCGCCCAGTCGAGGAGAGAAACCAGAGATCACTGTGCAGACGAGATCGAGTCAGACCAGCCCATTTCAGGAGCTAGGGACCTCCCAGGCGCCACCAGGAGCCGCCCAGGAGCAAGGAGGAGGAAGGAGAAGGCCGGTGGAGCTCCGCCGGAGGTGTTTCGCCGGAAAACACAGTGGAAGCTTCAAGGGTATGAAAACTCGATCTTTTCCTTCGATTGTGATGTTGTTGGATAGCCTAGGATGTGTAGAAGTTGTTAGGAGTACTCAGGGGACTCGATTTGGCCGGAAAAGCTTCGAAATCCGGCCAAAACAGTGGTTAGAACCGGCACGGTAAAAACCCTGGTTTTTACCGTGTCAGATTTACTTTTTACTTTAACCCAGGGGCAGAGTTACCATTTTGCCCCTAACTGTTTAAGTTATTTACGGTTACTGTTTTTACTATTCACTTTTACTGTTTACTGTTTACTTTTACTGTTTTACTGTTACAGTTTTACTGTTACAGTTTTACTTTTACTGTTTACTTTTTACTGTTGACTTTGACCGGTTGACTTTGACCGGTTGACTGTTTGACGTTGACTTTTTTGACCGTTGACTTTACTGTTGACCGTTGACTTTTTGACCGTTGACTTTTTTGACCGTTGGCCGTTGACTTTACTGTTGACCGTTGACTTTTACTATTCCAAAGTTGACTTTTCTTTTATGCCGTAGAACACCTATTTTACGTTTTCGAACACTACGGTTAAACGTTTTAAAGACTTTTAGCTTGTAAACGTGGCAAAAACGACGTAAGTACTGAATAAGAAACAATTCCGATTTCTCACCGGTTCGAGAATCGGAGTGTCAAACAAGTCAAACCCTAATGTCAGGAAGATAAACAAAGAGTGTTTATCGAGTCTTAGTCGTAGTTAGTAGATCCTCGAGTTACTTATACCTGACTATCACTGTTGTCTCACCCACAGACTCAGGAGCTCGTCTACGCAGACTTCAGGTGGACCAGGGATTGGAGCGCAGCCAGCTGTACCATCATACCAGGTAGGGGGAGCACGCCCATTGGGTGAGCCGAAACCCTCTTGGGTCGGCGGCTCTTTTACTTTTACGTACTAAATAAAGATGCATTGTTTTAAGCTTGACCACATGCTTCTTATAGCACTTGGTGTGTGTGTGTGAGTTATGGATCGAAAAGTAGTACCGTCGTCCTGATTTCCGGTGCTTGGCCTGAGAGCGACGGGACCTAGTATTCTAGCACTCCTACGGTGTCGATGACCGTTAACCTCCGGAGGGGCTATGCCCTGTTTATTTTCATTCATATATCCCGCTTACGCTCGTCTCGAACAGAGTTAAACGTGACGTAAGTGTGGCCTGCTATTTGTTGGGCGTTAGCTGGAAATGGACGCTCTCGCTATTCTGCGCACTCGGGCGCTTAGATAGTTGGCCCCGGTTTGCAGTAAAGACAAACCCGGGATTCGGCCGCTCAGATCCAGAGAGTTCTTTCATATGTGGTCACATGATTTACCGAGCTTTGTGTGCGTGCCGTGCATTTACATTTCCACATGCTCTTTCGTACTTACGAGTACATATACATATATAAGAAATGTTTTCTCATGGGTTTTAAACCCCGACTTGGATGGCTTTGGCCCCATTTGGGTTAGCGAGGACGAGTTGCTCACCTCTACATCTTTTCAGGTCTACAGCACCCGACACTAGAGGAGCTGGACTAGGCCGCGGAGCGTCGGTTATCGTGCACTTCACCTTTCGAGGACTCCCATTCTGGTGTGGTTTTCATGTTTCTTGATTTCCGTATTTCCATATCTTGTAATCTGTTGGATACTCTGAGACTTTATTCGGGCCCTGTGTACCGAGACTTTTTCATGTACTATTTTAGTCTCGGATATTTTCTATTATCTTCCGCTTGTAAAACATTTGTGTGCTACTCTGATCATTTGTAATTCAGTATTTGACATTCATATTATTATTCATTTGTCGTATGTTTCATTCTTAGCCTTGTGGTTTCGGTCCGGTGAGACATCAATACGTCGAAAGACGTATTGATTACTTGCTAGATCGGGGTCACGGCGGTTACCGTCGTGTTCCGGGACCGAGAATAGTCCCCGGGATGCGACAGTGGTGATGGACAACCCTTAGAATATCCACCTGACATCTCAGGCGTGTCTGTCCTCTCAGACCAGGGTCGGAGCTAAGAGCTCTAGGTAAGTGGTGATGGACAACCCTTAGAATATCCACCTGACATCTCAGGCGTGTCTGTCCTCTCAGACCAGGGTCGGAGCTAAGAGCTCTAGGTAAGTGGTGATGGACAACCCTTAGAATATCCACCTGACATCTCAGGCGTGTCTGTCCTCTCAGACCAGGGTCGGAGCTAAGAGCTCTAGGTAAATGGTGATGGACAACCCTTAGAATATCCACCTGACATCTCAGGCGTGTCTGTCCTCTCAGACCAGGGTCGGAGCTAAGAGCTCTAGTAGCGCCTTCACGCTACTCTAGCTAGCATAATTATTGGACAACCCATAAAGGAAATTCACAACAATACTTACTCAAATACTCTTCCCAACAAATAAATAAATCTATTCCTCGACATATAAACATAAATCCAAATATAATATCCGAGCACCCGAGGAACATATCATACTCGAAACAAACATATAAACCATGCAATTATATCAATAATTAGGGCATGCATTCATTAAAATAAAATAATCTGTCCACTCACAGTACTATTTCGACCTTCTTCCCGCTCGGAAAGCTCCTCGAGCGAAACTCTCGAACTACCCGCGTAGTCGAGCCCGTCTCACGTCCGACTAGAGACTGTACAACAAATCATCACATTAGTCATACCACAGTTGACTTGGTCTTTTCCTAGTTTGACCAGGAAATCCTATTTGACCACAAGTTGACCGAGTTCCTTTTTATGACATTTTAACCTTTTTGACTTTCTTTCCCGGTTATCGACTCTTAACTCAATTTACCGGAAGTCCGACTCAGCTTCCGAACTTTCCTTTATTACTTTAACTTGACGTTAGGGTGTCACGTATTAATTCGTTGAATTACTATGAACACCCATTCAACCACTTCACCAATACCTTAGGAGTCCTTAAAATAAATCCTTAAACCTTAACCGGCAATAATCGATGGTCGGAATAATATTTAATTATCCGCCAATAATACTAAACTAGAACAATTCCAAAACCTAACCAAAACACCTCCAAAAATTACCAAATTTTAACCATAGACTCCTCACAATATGTACTAATTAATGGGCATGAAAAACTGCCCAAAAAGTGGCGGCACCGCCGCCAGCTCCGCCGCCGACGGCGGCCGCCGGCAGAAATTCCGGCTAAAATTCAGGCGACCTCCGATCGCCACCAAATTTTACCAGTAGCTTCGTCTCATCAATTGGAACAACTTTCTAGTTCAACTCGAAGGCCAATTCGGCCTCTAACTAGGTCAAAAACTCGATGAACAGTAGACCCCGAAAATTACACTACCAAACTTCAAATCCTCAATTCTCCCTACACACTTCAAATCAAGCTACCAAATTCTAGGGGATTGTAGTACACCTAAAACCCATCCTAAACATATAAAGAACTCAACAATTGGTGATCTAGGGAGGGAGAAATTCAATCCCGAAAATCTACTGTACACACCAAGAACAAATCGGAATTTCTCCCGATTTACGGCGAATTAGGTCGGAAAGCTTACCTAGGATTGAAGTAGACTCGGAGGCCGAGCTTTTGGGACCGGTGCGCCGGCGGTTGGTGGCCGGACGGCGGCGCTAGGGCGGCCGGAAGCTCGGCGCAGTTTTCCGTCGGGGGAGAGGAGAGAGAGCCGGGTGAAAATCTGATTTTTCACCCCGGTAACTTCTATATATAGCCGTTTTACCGCATAGTAACTTTATACTTTTGTTCATAACTTTCTCATACGAACTCCGATTTGAGCGTGCTACGTGTCCATGAACTCGTAACAACGCCCTCTACAACTTTCAAGAAGGAAGTTTTCCCAAATTCTTGACTTAACGAAAAGTCAACTTCACGATCATTGTACGGTTAAACGGTCACTTTAAATGGTAAAAGACCAAAGTAACCAACCGTAAAATAATTCTAGGATCGGGGTGTGACACCTCGTGCGCACCAGCAGTCGCTGTGCACCCAAACGTGCACCCAGACGAGCACCAGCAGGGCACCAGCGGCAGCAGCAGTGCACTGTAGGCGCTCGGTAGGCAGCAGGGCTGTGCACCGGTTCTTCTTCTCCTTTATTTCATCTTCCATGTATTCTCTGATGTTCTTATTCAAGATTATGTGTAGCTAAACTCCTTAATATTTAGGGGCTGATCAAAGCCCTAGATATGTCTTTGATTTCAAACCCCAATTAATTTATATAATTTTTAGATGAGAATTTCTTCACTGATTGCTCATTGTAATTCTGTTGCATGTTTCATTGGGTTGACACTTTGATGCATGTTTTAGGGTTTATTATTTTGAATGTGTATATGACCGACATATCGTTGCACATTCTATGAGAAATAACATGTTCCTTGCAGGTACTTTTGTGAAGTGATTCCTTGGTAATCTAAGGCTACCGACATTGACCTTAGATTCTTTGTTGTTACTCAAACGTTCTTAGAACTTCATGATTTCAGTTATTTTGGTCTAGATACCGACATTTCATAGATCAATTAATTGGGAATATAGTTAAGTCGATAACGACATTTCACTTAACATGGCAAGTAAGAGAACGTAATACGGTTAATGACCTAACGACATTGGCTTGACTGTGAGTGCATTCATTTATAATCTTTGACATTGTTTTGGGGTGATTGAAGCATATCTAGTGGTGGAGAGACGTTCCTAGCTATTGTTCCTCTCATATTTGCATCCATATTTATCTTCTTTAATATTTTGTTTTCAGTAGTACTTATGTTTTGTTTATTTTTGTTCACTGATCAAACCAACTCCGATTACCCTAAAAATTTGTTTGGTAGTCCGCCACTGTGTCTAGTTAGTGTGTATTTAATCTCGTAATTTTTGGTTGAGTCTAGATTAGCTAATTAATTAGGTTTCTGCTCGTTGGTCGAGTCTGCCAGATTTACAGTTTATGCATTTGTTTGTGTTTCTTGTGTCTTTAAGTCTTAGTTTCACCAATCCTCTGCGGGTAATGACCCCTATTTTCCATTTACTACATTGACATAATTGATTGATAATAGGGTATCTTTGTTAGGTGCTTTTGCGCTTATCACTTGTTCATCATGTGTACAGTAGAATTTTTGGGATCGAATTTCTCCCTCCCTAGATCACCATTTGTTGAGTTCTTTATATGATTAGGATGGGTTTTATGAGTACTATAATCCCCTAGAATTTGGTAGCTTGATTTGAAGTGTGTAGGGAGAATTGAGGATTTGAAGTGTAAATTTTTGGGTTTACTGTTCATCACGTAATTGACCTAGTTAGAGGCCGAATTGGCCTTCTAGTTGAACTAGAAAGTTGTTCCAAATGACGAGACAAAGCTACTGTTAAAATTTGGTGGTGATCGGAGGTCGCCGGAATTTTGGCCGGAATTTCTGCCAGCGGCGGCGCTGGTGGCGGTGCCGCCACTTTTTGGGTAGTTTTTCATGCCCATTAAATAGTATAAATTGTGAGGAGTCTGTGGTTTAAATTTAGTAATTTTTGAAGAAGTTTGGTTAGGTTTTAAAATTTTTCTAGTTTAGTTTTATTGGCACATAATTAAATATTTTCTGAAGGTTTGGAAAATATTTTAAGGACTCCTAGCTATTGTTGAAGGTCGTGGATTTTTGTTGATTAAATTTGAGAGTTTTGGCCGAGGGTAACGTTATTACCAATTTTAATTATTTATTCGTTTGGCAATTGAGATTTATTATTCGTTAAACAGGAGATGAAGAGTTCTCGCTTGAGAAGCGATCCGGATTTCGTCTGGCTAAAGCCTAAGTTTGTGAGTGGACTTTTTATTTTAAACCGTGCATGCTTAAATATGTTTAAATATTTATAAACATGTTTTTAATTGTTTGTTGAGCCAGTGGGGCCAGGAAGGCGGGTTGCTCCCCTCCCGTGACCTCCTTTGTTTAGTCGGCTGGAATTTATGTCATATTGACTGCATTTGGAATTTACTTATTTATGGCCATAGTTTTGAAGACGGTCGGGGAACCGTGCCTCCTGCATGAGATGCAAGTTTTAATTAACGGGGGAGGAGTCATATAATAATGACTTTCTTATTTTCATACCATGAAAGGTCGTTATATACATATATTCATTCATTGCTAGCTAGCCATACAGGCCCCCCACTTTAGAAGTGAAGCGGGGCAATAGTAGCCTTATTTGACTCTGACTTTAGTCTGAGAGACTCATTGTCATGGTAGAATCTCTTCACCATGAAGAGTCGTTCATTACCTAGTAGCCTCTTGAAGGCTCCGACCCTAGTCTGAGAGACTCTCCGTCATGGTGAAACCTCTTCCCCTATTTTTACTGTTGATTTTTCAAGCCAATGAGATTGGCATTTAATGATTTGGTCTCCGGAACGATGATTTGAGATTCTTTCCCGACGATGCATGCATATGGATTTTCTGGAAATTTAAAGGGAGAACATAAACTGGTTACTTTTCACACGCCTGGATATTCTTTTTGTCCACTCACTCTAACATCCTGTTTTTTAAAATGTTTTCCCTTGGACCCTTCGTTTTCAAATGCCCAGTGTTGCAGGGATGCCGAGAGGAGGTCGTGCGCACAGAAGACGAGGCATAGCCAATTAATCCGTTGACGCTAGGATTTTTACTTAGGTATCTCTTCTATGTAGATCTGCTCTGATTACCCCAACTTAGTTTAGTTTGTTTGTAGGAAGGGTTGTCCATTTCAAGGGGGTTTCATTAAGAAGTTCCCTTGAGATGGTCCCTGCAGGATTTGCTTCGAGTTAAATGGGTTTAACTTGGGGTGGGTCTTGACATCTTGTAAGTTACTTTTATAATGTTGGGGAAGGACTTACAATCATGCCTGCCTGAGCACACATGTTGAAATCATAATTCGCACAATTTTGGTATCAACAACAGTCCCTAGAGAGAGATAGAGATATTTTAAGACTACTGGACAAAAGATGAAGGAAACTGAATAGAAAACCATAAAGTAGAAGACCTGGTGGAACATTATCAGACCTGGTGGAACATTATCAGGGGAACTAGTTTGGAACAGCTTGGTGTGATGATTCTTCTGAGCCACAATCACAGTAAACTTTGGAATAATTGGCTCCCCCAGATGCTGGTAAGCCTGTCATAACAAAAAATAACTATTTCAATGTTCAGAAAAATAAACAAGCAAAATTCCATACCTCTGATAGCAGGTGTCACGGGCCAAACCAGAGTTCATCAGGTACAATAGATTAACAAAACAACAATATTTTGAACATTTCTTGATAAACAGCGCCTCATATGTAATTGGCGAGTTACAAGTGCAAAAGTGGATGGGGCACTTTAAATGATTTTTAGAATCAAATATTAAATTCAAGGTATTGCCAAACATTGAATTGCAGGACATACCTTTACTATCTGATCCAGCTCAATGTGATTGTGTTTCACTTACTCCATCTCTGAAATAAATAAAAATAAAAAAATAAAAAAACCTTTAAATATAAGGAAAGACTTGTGCTATTTTTGAGCTTCAAGATTATTATTTTTTTCATTTCTTTTTTGTCCCAATGGAGCCTGAAAAAGCCAAACAAAAGCACAAGGCAAAACAAACAAAGCTATTGGCTGAACATTGGGCCTCGCAGAGGATCTTCTAAATCTAAACAATGTTTCTAAAATTAAAAGTAAACAAGATCCTACGGAAAAGAAAACCTTAGCAATTATAAAAACTTTCAAATTTGATAACACGCTCTTACAAGATTTTACAGGCATAATTCATGCAACATACAACATTCCTAAGTCAGATAAAACAGGACAAAATCAAAGTCAGATGTACTAGACCTCCTAATAAGGAATCCCATTTAGGGTCGAGGGATGGGGAAATGCAAGTTTGCTTGAATAAAAATTCCCTTGTGATGAATTTGCAGCAAATATACAATTATACAAAGGGGAGCTTCTAATGAGAACTTTATAATGAGGACCAAGTGAGGACTTTCAAATGAACAGTTGGATCAAATGCACATGGGAATTAGAAACTATCAATTAAAAGTGAAAACCTTGATCCAACCGTTCATTTGAAAGTCCTCACTTAATCCTTATTATTAGGTCCTCGTTAGAAGCTCTTCAAATGATAATTTTACACTATAACATGAATTAACTAGGAACAGGACGCGACGAGGCTCGTGTTGGAGACTTGGCTTGAGCGGAATTCTGGTTTTCGTCAGGCTAAGGCCTCAGTCTGTGAGTGGACTTTATTTTTAAATATAATGCATGCAGTAGACTTTAATTAGTTTCTCCTTTATATATGTGATTTCCTCCATTTTAAGTTTTACGGTGATTTTGGAAAAATGAGAGTTTTATACTTTTTAAAGATAAGTAAGCCGGGAAAGAGGTTCATACATTTCCCGTGGTTTCAAAGGATTTTCCCGGAGTATGGTTTTTAATGGTATCACCGTTTTGGGTTGTGGAGGGGGATGAATTTTAAAAATGGGAAACTTGGCTCTTGGATTTAAGGATTTTAAAGTAAAGTCAGAGAACCGGTTTTGGGTTCCTGGAAATGTTTTAAATCCAATGTATTTGGGGTAAAGTCATGGGAGATTTGACTTGGTTTTCGGTTTATTTTCCCACGAGGTTTTAAAAGGATTTTAAAGGATAAGGATATATGTATTGCATGCTAGCATGGACCCTCTCCAAGTGGAGTTGGTACCCTCTCTGGATAGTAGCTGGTCTGACCCTCTTCGGTGGTAGCTGATCAGTATGACCCTCCCGGATAGAGCAGGTCAGGACCCTCTTCGGTGGTAGCTGGTCGGTTGGACCCTCCCGAATAGAGCGGGTCATGGGACCCTCTCCGATGAGCTGGTCAATAGACCCTCTCGTGGTAGAGCAGGTCGGTTTTCTCGTGGATGAGGTTAATACCCCACACATTTATTTATGGATTTGAGGCAAGGGATTTGTTTTATGATTTATTTAATCATTGTCTATGATTTGCGTGCATGTGAATTTATAGAAAACCAACGGAAGAGCATTAAAAGATGTTTATCTTTCATACCTTTATTTTTGTCCACTCACGCTAATGCAGTTTTAAATGTTTCTTCCCTGGGCCCTTCGTTTTCAAATGCCCAGTGGCGCAGGGTTCTTGAGCGGAGGTCACGCGTACAAGAGTCGAGGCATAGTCGATCAATCCGTTGCTGCTTGCAAATTCATTATGGTAAACTTCCATGTAGACTGCTCTGTCTAACCCAGCTTAGCTAGTTAAATAGGTTAGAGAGCAGGATGGTTTCATGAGTTAGGGATTGTTTTTAAATACTCATGGAAGTGCTGAGTTTTATATAGGAAGGGTTGTCCATTTCAAGGGGGTTTCGGTAAGAAGTTCCCTTGAGGTGGTCTCCGCAGGATTTACTTCGGGTTAAAGAGGTTTGACTCGGGGTGGGTCCTGACATCTTCGCTTCCTCCAATCACCAAGTTATAGACAATATGCAAACAAACAACAATAACATTAACATCAACTCCACGCAAGCCAAAATCACAAAAACAAACATAAGGCAGAAGCCATTTCACCTCCATCTATACGCCCTACTTCACTGCTCCCTCCTAAATCAAACTATGGGGTCACTAAAAACTCGATCCAAGTCGAAAGATTCTTCTGCTCGACAAGCAGGGCTGCTGCTTCGACCCAAAAATCCTCATTAACATCCTCCAGCGCTGCCCAGGTCTTGTCCACCTCGTGTCTGGTCCCCAAGTACCTCCACCAGCGCCACACCACCTCGGTGACACTGTCGCATCCCGAGGACTATTCCTGGCCCCAGAACACGACGGTAACCGCCGTAATCCCGATCTAGCGAGTACTCAATACGTCATTTGACGTATTGATAACCCTCCGGACCGAAACTACAAGGCTATGAATAAAGTAATCAACACATGAATAATATAAATGTCAAATACGAAATGACAAATGCACAGAGTAGCATACAAATGTTTTACAAGCGAAAGATAACAATGGAAAATACCCGAGACGAATATAATACAAGGAAAAGTCTCGGGACAACGAGCCCGAATAATGTCTCAAAGTATTCAACAGATTATCAAACATCAAATATGGAAATCACATGATATGGAGTCCACACCAGAATGGGTGCCCTCGGAAGCGGAAGTGCACGATAACCGACGACGCTCCACGAACTCCTAGTCCAGCTCCTCTAGAGATGGGTGCTGAAGACCTGAATAGATGTAGAGGTGAGCAACTCGTCCTCGCTAACCCAAATGGGGCCAAAGCCAACTGTTTCCGGGTAAACTCGCGGTCCCTTTAGCGGGTTGCACGGTTCCAGAAATAGCGAACTCCCTCGTACTCCGAGTTTTCCTGTGTAAAGAACAAACACGTCAAAGAGGCGTCCCCGGGTTTACCGAGGGAAACCACTCCGATGCTTAAGTCAGACACTGTCAGCTAAGCAGAAAACTCAAGAATAGTTAAGAAGTTGCGCGTCGTCTTACCGGGAGGCCCACGCTGGTATTTATGGTAGCATTAAAGGCAACCTGCCTTGTCCTTTTCCAATGTGGGAACAATCTCCCTTGCTTTTCCTTAACTTTACGATGAACTGGGCCCTGACAAAGGACCCAGAGTGGCTTCTCATATCTGATTGGGCTTTCACCCTGTAAACAACACTTCAAGCACAATAAACAATGCATATTTAATAATTGACCAGACATTTGGAGGTTCTTTCTTGAGTTGTAACCCAGTAAAGGTGAAATATTAGGTTCCACCTATAAACAAGTCCCCCAAGTCCTCAGTCAAGGGGTACGCTTGGGTGGGGACTTAAAATATTTTCTTTACCGGGTTACAAAATTAGCAACCAAACCCGGGGTACCCAGTCCCCCAAGTCCGTACGCAAGCGTAACCCGTAGACACTCTCTACGTTGGGAATTCAAAACGACGTCTCCGGGTTGTAGTGGGGGGAAACTGAAAAGTTTTTCGGTTTTGTGAAGCGGCATGCGTGACACGTGTCGTTTCCCTCGAGAAACTGAAACGTCCCTTCAGTGCACGCCCTTAACTGTATAAATAGGGGTTGAGGGTGACAGTTTTGTCTCACCTCCAAACCCGATAACTTTTTCGTGCGTTTTGCTTTCGCTCTCTTTTGTCGTTGTTTCTTTTGACTCCCAAACTCAAATCTGTCTCAAAACCTCTTCAGGCCTTTATAAGTAAGGTATTGTTTCTTCTTCCCTCCTTTTTGAGTGTTTTGGGATGATTTTTGTACTGTTTCTGGGTTCCCAGGAAGGTTTTCTGGGTTTCTGCGTTACTGTGTGGGAATTTAGCTTTGTGGCCGCCGGGTTATCTAGGTTTTTGTTGACGTTCCCGTGTTTTTGTCTTTGCAGATGACCAATCCCGCAATGGACACTCACGTCCCCGAGTCAAACTTCGTAACCTTCACTGATGGGACCGCTCTCGACCCTCCCGGGTACTCATTGACAGCGGAGGAGATCGTGGAACTAAGGAGCAACTGGAAAATCCCCAAGTCTGTTGAAATACGGCCCTTAGAACCCGAGGACCAGTTCTTCGCTCCCGGGGATGGGTGGACGCTGTGCCACGAGTATCAGCTACGCTGCGGCCTGTCACTCCCGCTAAAGGTAAAGGTGCAGTATCTCTTAGCTGCGAGCAACTTCGCAATCGGGCAAATTGGCCCGAACATGTGGAGGCAGCTACTCGGGTTGTGCGTTATGTACAAAGTACTGAAGCAGCAGATGCCGACATACCACGAGTTGCACGCCATGTACCGAACCGAGTACTCCCGGAAGGCGGGTTTTAGCGGGACTATCCAACTGAAGTCCAAGGCGACCTTTAAGAAGATTGTCGAGGACCTGCCAACCTCCGTGAGCCGGACCTGGAGGGAGAAAAGTTTCTTGATAAGAAACTTTCAAGACCCGGGATACGCGCTTCAAGTACCGGGTGACTTCCAACCACTGATAAGTAAGTTCCTCTCTCTCCGGGTTTTTTTTTGTTTTTTTTTGTTGGAGTTCCGGGTTATAATATTTTTTTTTTGTTGCAGGTATCCCTGATATTCTTCTGGAGCCGGTGATGGAGAAGAGGATCCGGAGGATGCTATGGGCCTTTCGGGGGCAAGATGACCGGAGTTCATACCGGCTTTGTAGGCTGTACGTGTACAGCAGGTGCCGGTTGATGGAGCTACCAGGTTTGTCCAGTGTCCTTTTAAATTTTTGTTGTCATATGGCATGCTCTTTGTGTAACAGGCTGTGTTTTTTGTTGCAGCTCTTCTTCCGATGGAGTTCACCAAACGGAAGAACCCGGGAATATATGACGGCTTTGAGGATAAAGCTGTATGGGCCGGGATCCGGACGCAAGGGGCGGATGGTCTACAGTACGATATCGACCTGACCACAAAAGCGGCTTTCCTGCGCCCAGACGCCGAGCAAGGGGATCTTCAGCAGTTCCATGTTGACACCTTGCACTACAACGAGGTCCCCGGGTACTTGGCTGAGGTTCTCGGACCAGAGGTTTATCAGGAGGAAGAGGAAATTGAAGGGAATCCCTCGGAGGCGGGTGAAAACCCGGTATTTGAAGAACCGGTGACTCAATTTACCTTCACCGATGAAGAGACTGAAGAACCGGTGATGAGCGCGGTGCCCTCATCTGTGCTCCCGGGTGAAGAGGAGTTGACTGAAGATGAGGCTGACGACGGGGGTGAAGAAGTTGTTGGTTTCGAAGGGGTGGTGAGTGAGAACCCTGAGGGGAGTGATGGGAGCGACGAAGTGCACGAAGTGGAACCCGTCCCCTCCCACAAACGCACCCGGGAGGCATCCAGCTCGGCAAGGTCTGAGAGGAAGAAGAGGAGGAAGGAGAGGAGGGAGAGGAAGGAGAGGAGCCAGCACCGGGCCATTCACGAGATCATGCAAGAGTTGGCGAGTGGAGGGGTGGCGGACGTGGCCGTCCAGAGGATGGTGGCGGACCTGAAGAACTGTGCCGCGGTCTCCTGCATCCTGGGGCACGAAGACCCGGTAGTTACCCTCCGGAGGACACAGGAGAAGCTGATGCGAGTTAGTGTTTCCTTCGTGTGACTTGTGTTTGGGGTTTCTTTCTTTTTCTTGATACTAACCCGCTAAATTGTTTTTTTGTAGGCGGTCAGGATGTCATACTTGGCAACTGATCGGCTAATCAATGAAGGAATCCCCGAGAGGGAGAGAGTGCTCAGGGAAGATCTCCGGGCGGCCCTGGACCAGGCGACAGTTAGCGAAGAATGCCTGGCTCGGTTCCGGGAAGAGGCAAGCGCAGCAGCGGTCGCGTCGTGGGCGGAGTTGGCCAAGGCAGAAGAACAAATAGCGGAGTTTGTGGCCAAAAAATCGGAGCTTGAGAGGGTCGTTGAAGGTCACCGGGAGGACCGGTGTGCTCAAGATGCCGCTATTGCTCAGCTTACTCAACAGAATCAAGCGCTGCAGCAGCAAGTGACTTCTCTGGAGCAGCAGAAAGGAGAATTGGTGCAGTCTGTTTCCCGGGCCAGGGACTCTGCTGTCTCTGAGTTTCTGGCGAGCCCCGAGTTTGAGCTGAAGCTGGGGTCGGCAAGGGCTGAGGCTCGTGCCGAAATTGTTAGCGCCGGAATTCGCCAAGGCTGGCTCGACAAAGCTGGTTATGATGGTCACCAAGGTCATGTCAGACCCGATGAGGCTGCAGGCACCTCCTGGTCGACTCCTGCTGTGGCTGCAAACCCTAGGGCTCCTGCAAACCCGGTTCGGAGTCCCCCGGTTCGTTCTTCAGCAGCCCGGAAAGGTACTTCCCGTGGTGGGATTGTCGGTGGTCCTCAAAACCGGCCACCGCCCCGTAGGGGACAGTTTATCATACGGCCCCGGGGAGGACGTGGCGGCTCGAGCACTGGTGGGGGTAGCGGGTCTGCAGCGCCATGAGCTGGAGCCTCTAAGTTTTTTGTCTTTGCTTTTGTAGACTAGACTTTACTTGTAACGGTTCGCTACTTTTTGTAATTGTCCTCTTTGAAGTAATCAAGCTTTTCCTTCGCATAATTCCTCCTGTGAAATAACACGGTAACCTGATGCATAGTATAAAAATTTACACATAATGCCGGTTTGACATGTAAATAAAGATAGTGCCGCTAGGGTATACGGGTCCGTTAGGACTTCCATGGGCCGCTAAGGCCTTGCGGGGGAATGTCTTTCTATAACACGGTTTTTTTTTTTTTTTTTTTTTTCTGTAAAATAACACGTTAAACTGATGCATAATTTTGCAAGTGTTGACAAAATTTACACAATGCCGGTTAGGCATGTAAATAACAATAGCGCCGCTGGGGCTGTACTGGTCCGTTAGGACTTTCAAAGACTAAAATAAGGCCGTGAAAGGCTTGCAATATTTCAAGTTATGGAGATTACCGGAGATTATCGGAGATTATCGGAGATTGCCGAGTTTGACAGTGAAATAAGGCCGTTAAGGCTTGCAATATTTCACGTCATGGAGATTACCGGAGATTATCGGAGATTATCGGAGATTGCCGAGTTTGACAGTGAAATAAGGCCGTTAAGGCTTGCAATATTTCACGTCATGGAGATTACCGGAGATTATCGGAGATTGCCGAGTTTGACAGTGAAATAAGGCCGTTAAGGCTTGCAATATTTCACGTCATGGAGATTACCGGAGATTATCGGAGATTGCCGAGTTTGACAGTGAAATAAGGCCGTTAAGGCTTGCAATATTTCACGTCATGGAGATTACCGGAGATTATCGGAGATTGCCGTTTAAGGCATTCAAGTAGGGCCGCTAAAGGCTGCGTTCACTCAACAAACTGATTGATAAACATAACCCGGTAGGGTTTTATGCATGGTAGGCCTGAAAGGCTTTATATATAACATCAAAACATAATAAATTTGGACATTCACATATAACTTGGTACCTATTTGGGGAAGAGATGTAGATGTTGTGCGTTTCATGGTCGTGGAAGCATGACTCCATCTGTACCCCTGATGTAAAATGTGGCCGGGCCTACCATTTCAACAATTTCATATGGGCCGTCCCATGGAGCTTTCAACCCGTTGGCTTAGGGATTACCTCCTTCATTACCCAATCCCCGAGTTTGAGTGGGCGCTTGATAACCCGGGAATTGTAATGTTTGGCCACCTTTTGCTTATTGTTGATATTCCGGAGATGTGCACACTCCCGGCGTTCCTACAGGAGGTCCAAGTTAAGGCGAATGCCTTCATTATTGGTTTCCCTATCAAACAGTTGTACCCGGTCACTCGGGACTTCCATCTCTACCGGGATCACTGCCTCAAAGCCAAAGGTCATAAAAAATGGGCTCTCCCCATTGGCTTCTGTCGGAGTTGTTCTAAGTGCCCACAAAACCTCTGGAAGTTTCTCAGCCCATAAACCCTTTGTGTCCTCCAGCTTCTTCAGAACTTGCTTGATTAGCTTGTTAACAGCTTAAGTTTGTCCATTAGTCTGCGGGTGTGCAGGGGAGGCATATAGCACCTTTGTCCCATTGGAATGTAAGAATTCCCGGAACTCGTCATTGTCAAACTGTGTCCCGTTATCTGTGATAAACGTCTCTGGGATTCCAAACCGGCAAAAGACATTGTTCCAGAGGAATTTCTTAACATTTGCGGTTGTGATCCGAGCCAGGGGTTGAGCTTCTATCCACTTGGAATTATAGTCCACTGAGACAATGGCGTGTTTGAGCTGTCCCGGAGCTGTGGGTAGAGGTCCAATGAAATCAATCCCCCACATGCAAAATGGATATTGAGAAATGATTACTGATAGTGGTACCGATGGGGCCCGGGGAAAGGTTGCAAACCGGTGACATTGAAGACAGGAATCTACAACGACTCTGGCATCCTGTTCCAGAGAAGGCCAGTAATATCCCATTCTGAGGGTTTTGAAGGCCAGGTTACGGGCTCCGAAGTGATTTCCACATACCCCGCTATGAAGTGACTGCAAAACCCGGTCTCCCTCCTCGGGTGTAATACACTTTAAATCAGGGAAAGTATGTCCTCGTCGATATAGTTTCCCTTCACGGATACTATACTGTGCCGCTCGAACCCGTAGTCGTCTGGCTGCTACCGGGTCCTCAGGTAGGATTCCGTGTTGGATGAAGTTAACAAATTCACTCATCCAAGAAGGTGGTGGCTTTGCTTCCACTGCGAAAATCTCAGAGAAGGAGAGTGATATACTTGGTTTCTCCAATGTCTCGACCAGTAGGCTTTTAAACTTGGCACCGGGATCTTCCCCTGTTGCAATCCTAGCCAGAGTATCTGCTCTTACGTTCTGCTGCCTTGGTATCTGAGTGACCTCAAAGGTGTCGAATTTTTCAAGCAAGAAAGCCGCTAACTTTTGATAGGAGGAAAGATGTGCTTCCTTTGCCTGAAATCCGCTGTTAACCTGCTACACTACCAGTTGTGAATCACTAAATATGCGGAGATGCCGGGCGCCCATATCTTTAGCGAGTTGAAGCCCTTTGATTAAGGCTTCGTACTCAGCCGTGTTGTTTGATGCTTTGAAGTTAAAGCGTAAAGCATAATCAAACATGTTACCCTCCGGGTCCACCAATGCAATTCCTGCTCCACACTGCCTCTGATTGACCGATCCATCTACAAATATTTGCCAACTCTCCGGTTCAGCTTCTGTAGGAAGAGTTTCAGCAACTGAGGAATCTGCTAGGATTAACTCGGCAATAAAGTCTGCTGCTGCCTGCCCTTTGATTGCCGTGCGCGGTTTAAAGTGCAAGTCATGTTCCCCCAACTCAATTGCCCACTTGACCAATCTTCCTGAAGTCTCCGGCTTTTGCAGAACCTGCCGTAGTGGTTGGTTGGTGAGCACATGGATAGAATGTGCCTGAAAGTAGGGTCTTAGCTTTCTTGCTGCTACAACCAAGGCCAGGGCCAGTTTCTCAATATCTGGATAACGAGTTTCAGGATCATTGAATCCTTTTCCAGTATAGTAGACCGGCAGTTCTTCAGACTCTGGCTTTCTTACCAAGGCACAGCTCACAGCCGTTTGAGATACCGCCAGGTATAGATAGAGTATTTCCCCCGGGTTAGGTCTGGATAAGGAAGGAACTGATGCCAAGTATTCCTTCAACTTTTCAAAAGCTTGATTGTGCTCTTCCTGCCATGTAATCCGGTCGCGGTGTTGACTCTTGAGAATTTTGAAGAAGGGGCACATTTATCTGTTAACCTGGATATAAACCGGGATAAGGCTACCAGCCTGCCAGTAAGTTTCTGGACTTCATTCCTGGTTTTTGGCGGTTCCATGGCCAAGACGGCCTGAACTTTGTCGGGGTTTGCCTCAATTCCCCAAGCGCTGACCATAAACCCGAGAAACTTTCCTCCTGAAACACCGAACACACACTTCTCCGGGTTTAATCTCATTCCCTTGCTCAAGGCAATGTCAATAACGGTCTCCAAGTCATCCGGGTGTTTGCTTGTTTCCCGGCTTTTGACCAACATATCATCTATATAAACCTCCATAGTATCCCCGAGTTGGTTTGCAAACATGCCCACTACCAGGCGCTGGAACGTGGCTCCTGCATTCCGGAGTCCAAAAGGCATCACTTTGTAATAATACATCCCCTTGTCTGTTGTAAAAGATGTGTGTTGTTGATCCGCGGGATCCATCGGAACTTGGTTAAATCCCGAGTATGCATCTATAAAACTCAACTGGGGGTGGCCCGCGGTTGAATCCACCAGTTGATCAATCTTTGGGAGGGGAAAACTATCCTTCGGGCAAGCCTTATTCAGATCTGTGTAGTCTACGCACATCCTCCACTTTCCGTTTGCCTTCTTGACCATCACCACATTGGCCAACCAATCCGGGTATGTTGCATCTTCAATGAACCCGATATCCTTAAGACGTTTAACTTCTGCTTGAATGGCCTTGTACTTCTCTGCACAAAATGCACGACGCTTCTGTCTTACCAGTTTAATACCCGGGATAATATTGAGGGAATGCGTCATAACCTCTGGAGAAATCCCGGGCATGTCTGCATATGACCATGCAAACACCTTCTGTTTCCGGGTTAGCAGCTCAATCATCCGGGTTCTGACCTCTGGGTCAAGGCCTGTGCCAATGCAAATCTTCCTCTCCGGGTATTCCTCTGAAATCTGAATCCATTCTGTTGTTTCGATTGGGGCTGGCCGGGGGAACTTGGCAGGATACTTCTGGCTCTTCTTTTGTGCCGTCTTACTGATGGGCAAGGAATCCGGGTCATCTCTGGGGTCATCGGGTTTGTCAAATGGGGATAGGAAAAAACCGGCTGAAAACATCTCATGCTGGGACTGAGCTGTTGCTATCGCGTTGCATCTGAAGGCGGCTTCTTGGTCTCCGAGAATTGTAACCCAGCCCCCGGGTGTAGGTACCTTCATAAGCAGCATATGACCCGCTATAAAACTCTGTAGGCCCCAAAGGGCATCTCTCCCAAGTATGGCATTGTAGGATGATGGGCAGTCCACAATTATGAAGGGAACTACAATTCTTGTGGACTGGTGCCCGGTTCCAACTGTAACTGTTAGCTGATCTGACCCCAACGGTTGAGTTGTCTCACCTGAAAAACTGATCAATGGCTCGTGATTTCTATAGAGCTTATCTTTTCCTCTTTTAAACCCCTTATAGCAACTGCTGAACATGACGCTGACAGCGGCTCCCGTGTCTATTAGAACCCTCCGAGTTCGCCAATGGTCAATCTGAAGAGTAATAATGAAAGGATCATTATGATGCATTTTCAGCGTGTCTTCAGACTGAGAAAATGACACGGTATCTCAAGCTGCATTATCTCTAACTCCGGGCCTCTTGGGCAAAGTCTTTTGGCCCGGTGACCTGACACTCCTTGGGTGCCACCCCCGTGAATTGTCATTATTTCTCCATATACTTCAATCAGGTTGACACATGTAGCAGGTGACTTATACTGCTGTAGCTTGCCGTTCTGAATCATATATTCAATGCTGTTTCGAAGGGAAAAGCACCGGTCGGTAGTGTGGCCGGACTCGTTGTGATAGGCACAATGTTGCCCGTTGTCCGGCCCTGCCTTTTTGGGAAACTTCCTTTTTGGAGCCGGGGGAATGTCATTCCTATGGCGGTTCCAAATTTCTTCATATGAGGCAGTCAAGTTGGTTAACACTTCATATCGAGGGATGTAAGTGGTTTTTTCCTCCCGGGCTGGATGTCTTGGGTATGGAGCCTCTCTTGGTTTCTCCCTTGGTCTGTTTGAACTTTTGCCGTAGTATCCCTGGCCACTCTTATTCTGCCCTTCCTTTTTCCAAGCATCAGCCCGCTGGCTTGTGAACCCGGTATTCGTCCGGCGTTCCCCGAAGGTGTCATACTCGGCTTGAGCCTGCCGGGTGACTTCGTTAATCAAATCGTCGTAGCACCTGAACCGCTGCTTTCTGAGATCAACCACAAAGCGGGTTGGCTTGAGCGCCTGCAAGAACGCCTCTGATGCCACTGACTCATCCAAGTGCCCACATTTGGAAGTCGTGGATAGCCAACGGGTTACAAAGACTTTCAAGCTCTCATCATCCCTTTGCTGGACTTTGAATAATGAAGTGGTGCTTCGGTTGGCACTAGACAGCAGGATAAACCGGGAAAGGAACTTCTGTGTCAGCTGACCATAGGTTTCTATTGACAAAGCCGGTAACTTGAGGAACCAACTCAATGCCTCCTCACTGAGTGTTTCCTGGAAAGCGTGGCATGCTTGGGCATCCGTGAACCGGGTTGAATCCAACTGAGACTGGAACAACTCTAGGTGTGCATATGGGCAGCCCGTTCCGGCATATTTCTTGATCTTAAATGGCTTTGCTTCCGGTGGCTTTTTATCTGCTTGAACCCGGGTGGAGAATGGGCTTGCACGGGTAATAAATGGTTGGTATTGCAGTGGTCCTGTTCCCGAGTTAAGACGCTGCTCAAGTTGAGTCACAGTTTGCGTCAACTGTAAGAGAAGCCGGGTCTGGGCATCGGCTGGGGGAAGTGGTTGATTTAACACCGGCTTTGGAGGTGGAGGAGGTCCTGAAAGATTGTGATTAAACAAAGGATTGGAGAGATGGATAATTTATGGATTTGGGTTAGGGTGGGCAATGGGTGGGAGAATAGCGGGTGGGATGTATGCATTGTCAAAAGTTCGCGTATGCATTGTCAAAAGTTCGCGGGTTTCCATAACCCGGAGGATTCCCTTCTGAGGTAATGACATCAGCGAGTCTGGCTGACGTCCCAATGACATTCGCCCTTTGAGTTAGGGTTGCCTGAAGAAGCCCATGCTCGGCCTGGATAGTCGCTAATTGCTCCCTTACCGTCATTAACTCGGCATGTTCTCGAGTAGATTGCTCCTTCTGAGCGAGAAAATCCTTTTTCAAGAGCTCAAATGCTGCTGCCAAATCTGTTTGGCCAAACTAGGTCTCGGAGGCCCCCGAGTTATCATCCCCTGAGAAATTAAGCCTCCTAGTTGGATCTTGTTCTCCTGCCATTTCCACCGTCCTTAAAAATATTAAACGGGAGGTCTTGAGTTCGGCTCTCAACGAGAGCACCAATTGTTTCCGGGTAAACTCGCGGTCCCTTTAGCGGGTTGCACGGTTCTAGAAATAGCGAACTCCCTCGTACTCCGAGTTTTCCTGTGTAAAGAACAAACACGTCAAAGAGGCGTCCCCGGGTTTACCGAGGGAAACCACTCCGATGCTTAAGTCAGACACTGTCAGCTAAGCAGAAAACTCAAGAATAGTTAAGAAGTTGCGCGTCGTCTTACCGGGAGGCCCACGCTGGTATTTATGGTAGCATTAAAGGCAACCTGCCTTGTCCTTTTCCAATGTGGGAACAATCTCCCTTGCTTTTCCTTAACTTTACGATGAACTGGGCCCTGACAAAGGACCTAGAGTGGCTTCTCATATCTGATTGGGCTTTCACCCTGTAATCAACACTTCAAGCACAATAAACAATGCATATTTAATAATTGACCAGACATTTGGAGGTTCTTTCTTGAGTTGTAACCCGGTAAAGGTGAAATATTAGGTTCCACCTATAAACACCAACCAAGTCAGGGTTTAAAACCCATGAGAAAACATATAGCTTATATATGTAGGTATTCGTAAGTATACGAAAGGAGCATGTGGAAATGTAAATGCAAAGCCACGCACACAAAGCTTGGTAAAACATGTTAACCACACATGAGAGAACTTTCTGGATCTATGCGGCAGAAATTCCGGGTTTGTCTTCACTGCAAACCGGGGCCAACTACCTATGCGCCCGAGTGCGCGTAGTAGCGAGAACGTCCATTTACAGCTAACATCCAACTGACAGCACACCGCACTTACGTCACGCTTAACTCTGTACGAGGCGAGCGTAAGCGGGATAATTAAAATAAACAAGGCATTGCCCGTCCGGAGGTTCACGGTCATCGACACCGCGAGTGTGCTAGATACTAGGTCCCGTCACTCTCAGGCCAAGCACCGGAAATCAGGACCACGCACACCAAATGCTATAAGAAGCGTGTGGTCAAGCTTAAAATAATGCAACTGTACTTTTATAGATATAAGTAAAGAGAAAAAGCCACCGACCCAAGAGGGTTTTGGCTCACCCATTGGGCGTGCCCCCCTACTACCTGGTATGACAATATAGCTGGCTGCGCTCCAACTCCTGGTCCTCCTGAAGCCAACGTCGATGTGCTCTTGAGTCTGTGGGTGAGATAACAATGACAGTCAGGCATATGTAATTCGAGGATCTACAATCTACGATTAAGACTTGATAAACATTCTTTGTTTATCTTTCTGACATTAGGGTTTAACTTGTTTAACACTCCGATTCTCGAACCAGCGAGAATTCAGGATTATTTCTTATTCAGTACTTACGTTGTTTTGCCACGTTTGTAAATCAAAAGTCTTTAAAACGTTTAACCGTAGTGATCGAAAACGTAAAGTAGGTGTTCTACGGTACAAGTTAAAAGTCAACTTTGAAATAGTAAAAGTCAACGGTCAGCGGTCAACCAGTGAATAGTAAAAGTTAACGGTCAAAGTCAATGAGTGAATAGTAAAAGTTAACGGTCAAAGTCAACCAGTGAATAGTAAAAGTCAACAGTAAAAGTAAACAGTACCAGTAAAAAGTAAAAGGTAAAACAGTAACATTAAACAAGGTAAACAGTAAACAGTAATGGTAATTATTCAAACAGTCAGGGGTATTTTGGTAACTCTACCCCTGGGTAAAACTGTAAAAGTGAAACTGACACGGTAAAAACTCTGGTTTTTACCGTGCCGGTCTCCGATCGACTGTTTCGCCGGAAAGGGTTGGTTTTACAGCCAAATCGAGTCCTTTGGCTCCTCTCTTCTCCTTCTACACAACCTAGGCTAACCAACAACACCTCAATCAGAAGAAAAGATCAAGATTTCGTACCTCACACTGCCTCCCTGGTTTTTCCGGCGGAGCTCCGCTGGCCTTCTCCTCCTTCCTCCTTGCTCCTGGGCAGCTCCTGGTGGCGCCTGGGAGCTTCCTAGCTCTTCAAACCCTCCGGTTCACTTCGATCTGCTTTGCACAGTGTTCTTGAGCTTTCGTCCTCTGCTGGGCGGCGCTGGCGTCGCTGGTGGTCTAGGCAAGGTCGTCGGGGTGAGGCGAGGCGGATGGAGGTGGCGGTAAGTGTAGACGCGCGTTGGGCGGAGGAGCAGCTGAGCTGCTGGGTGGAGAGCAGGAGAGAGGAAGACTTTCCGCTTCGGGCGAAAACAGAAGAGGAAAGAGAAGAAAAGGAAAGTGAGGGAGAAAGGAAGAAAGGGAAAGAAGAAAAGGGGAAAAGGAGTGGTGAGGGAGTGGGTAAGGAGATAGGGTTTTAAAGAAAAACGAATGGCCACGATTTAATCTCACTTCCAAAATAATTTTTAAAACCAAATTCATTTTCGAAAATTCATTTAAAACAACCAAACGTTGAATTAAATCATAAAAATTGTACGATTCCCGAAAAATATTCCGTAAATACTTTCAGGCATGTGGCGACGTGTGTCCTAACGTAAAAACGTTAGACAAAATTTACGACGTACGGAAAAGTAATCGGAATTAAACCCTAAATGTGTCGGAAAATTAAATAAAATTATCAGGGTCTCACACTCTCCCCCCCTTAAATTGAATTTCGTCCTCGAAATTTACCTGACATCAGAAGAGGTGTGGGTGAGCCTGCCGCATGACTGACTCAAGCTCCCAAGTAGCCTCTTCCTCACTATGGTGATCCCACTGCACTTTCACAACTAGAACCTCACGGTTCCTGAGCTTCCTCACATCACGATCCAAGATGCGGTACGGTCTCTCCTCGTAAGAAGCATCGCTGCGCAGCTGTACATCAGTCCAAACAACATTCTGTGGGGCTCCCGGTGGGCTCTTCCGTAACTGTGAGACGTGAAACACGTCATGTATATGCTGCAATCGTGGTGGCAGGTGAATCCGGTATGCAACTGATCCAACTCTCTGAGCTATCCTACAAACCTTGGGGCCAACTTCCCTTTAACCCCAAATCGTTTAACTCCCTTGAGGGGACTAACTTTCAAGTACACAAAGTCTCCCATTGCAAACTCAAGGGGTGTCCGACGTGTATCTGCATACGACTTGATCCTACTCTAGGCTGCCCCAAGCCTCTCCTAGATAATCAGAAGTTTCTCTGAAGTCTCCTGTATCACATCAGGACCAAGTAAAACCTTGTCCTCGCTGTCCAACCAACACGTAGGGGACCTACATGGTCGACCATACAGTGCCTCGAATGGAGCCATACCAATGCTACGGTGGTAGCTATTATTTCATGCCACTTTTCATCAAAATCAACTATGCACGCTCGAAGCATGTCCTCCAAGGTACGAATCGTAGGCTCAGACTGTCCATCTGTCTGAGGATGATATGCTGAACTCAAGTGTAACTCGGTGCCCAACTCTTTCTGCAATGACTTTCAGAGCTTGGAAGTAAAACGCGGGTCAAGGCCTGAGATGATGCTCTTTGGTATCCCATGAAGTCTGATAACCTCACTAATATACAAATCTGCAAAGTACTGTGTACGTGAGCTCATCTTGACAGGTAGAAAGTGTGCAGATTTCGTCAACCTATCAACTATCACCCATATTCCATCATGACCTTCCCGTGAACGGGGTAGGCCGGTGACAAAATCCATGGTGATATGGTCCCACTTCCACTGGGGAACTGCTAAGGCTCAAGAAGTCTTGTTGGATGCCTGTTCTCTGCCTTTACTTGCCTGCACACTTCACATCTAGCTACATACTCCCCAATACTCTGTTTCATGCCTTTCCACCAAAACTGGCGCTTCATGTCCTGATACATCTTCGTAGCTCCAGGATGCATGGTGAAACTAGTCCGGTGCGACTCATCCAACACAAGTTTCTGGATGTAATCATCACTAGGAACAAAGACACGTCCCTTATACCGGATAAGTCCATCATCACTGACGCTCCACTTGCTTTCGGCTTCACCTGAGTAAACCTGGGCTCGAAGCAAGTGACTCTCTGGATCATTCCACTGGTACTCTCCCACCTGCTGTAAGATGTGGGGCCTGAATGACACACTAGCCAAGAACCCATGAGAATCCCCGAACCGTACATCCAAATCATAATCCTCCAGCGTCTCCAAAGCCTCTATGCGAGAGAGAAAAATACTCGCAAGCTCATACCTCAGCTTTTGACATGTCAAAAGTTGACCTGTGCAATTTTAAAAACCCTATCATTGTAGCTTTAGTAAGTAGGGATCGTTCTAACCGGGGACACTAGGGAAGGATTTATATTCTGCAAAACAAATCGTTAGTACTTTCAAAAGAATACAAGTATAAACATATACACAAAATATTATGGGGGATTTAAAGATGGTTCGAAACATATAAAGAAAATAAAGACACTTATTTACAAAACATGGTCAATCAATACTCAAGCATAAAACAACTTAGCACCGTGAAGAAAGACATGTCACAAATTTCGCAAGTTTAAGAAGTCGTATTTACGTTTTCACAACTTGTAATTAATTCCAACTATTTAGACTTCTCATGTAAACTTAGTGCCTACAATCGCTTGACACTAAGTTTGTATATGTGTCATCCTGTTCAATGCCTACAATCGCCTGACATTGAGACAAAATACACTGATCGAACGAGAGTCATTGGAAACATGGTCCTAGGTATGGCGTCACTCATCCTATTCATCATGCAAATCTCTCACCCTAGCAACCCTTGGTAGTGACTAAGAATCAAGACCTACAATCGTCTGATCTCAACCCTTAGAACACTACGGCATATGAAACTCCCCCCTAATAGCTAACTTGTCATGATTCAAGCTAACCTAGAGTTCGATTACGTGTACAGGTGAGGATTAATCAATTCAAGTTATTACTTACGTGAACACAAACAACTTAATCTAAATCGTCATCCTAACATGCAATTCTACACGTTACAATCATAAACACAATCACATGAAAATCACCAAGAAGAACAAGCAAACATGTTTATAACGTAAAACCGAAAACCAATACAAACATATATATAAATAACCATCATCCATACAGTAGATACACACATAAACCTTGACTGAATTCATACCTAAACCTACCCTAAGAGTCGGCAAGGATTGAAGAATGGATTGGTGGCGGCAAGGCTATGCAGTCGGCAGCAAAAGATGCAATCGGCAGCAGGGTTTTGGCGGCGGCAAGGCTATGGTGTTCTTATGTAGGGAGGGTTTTTAAGTAGAGCTAGGCTATTCTAAGGCTTAGAGCAATTGAGAGACACTAAAATTGATGTACATAGGTCCTATTTATACAGAAAATTTCGAAGAGAAACCCTAGAGAAATCGGCTAGATCTTTCTTTTGCAACAAGAAAAGATCTTCTTGTATTCCTTCTTGAACACAACTTGTACTTCTTTCTTTCTTGACAAGAAATTTCGACCTGGACCTTGAATCTTCTGCTCTTGGACTCTCCTACATGTTAATGGATCAATGTAGGCCTTATTGCACAAGTCTTGGGCTTCTAGGCACCTCCCAAACTCGTGTGACAACTTAGGCAGAAACTGCCCAGTTTTGCAGCTTGACCTCTGTCCATTGTTTTGATCATAACTCCTTATCTGAACTCCAAATGCTGCGATTAAAGAAGATCTGAAAACTAGACTTCCGTAGCTTTCCAATGATATATGGCTCATCCTCAGATTCCTGCTGGATCTTTAGATATGATTTTCCGAAGTTGATGTAGGGTTTCTGAAAATTTCTGCTCGGATCAAAATCTTATGTTTCGGAGTTTCTTCTTTTGCATGGCCTCTCTTGTTGTCTTCCATGAGTCCAATCTTCATGATTCTTGTTCTCATATGCTTATTTACATGTCATCTACACATTAAACCAAATTCATCAAAATTGACAATGTAAAGGTATAACGAATCATAAGAGAAAACAACCAAGTCTTTGTTCCAAATCGAGTTTTCAACACTTAAGCACAATTGTTTCCGGGTAAACTCGTGGTCCCTTTGGCGGGTAGCACGGCTCCAGAAATAGCGTACTTCCTTGTATTCCGAGTTTTCCTGTGTAAAGAACAAACACGTCAAAGAGGCGTCCCCGGGTTTACCGAGGGAAGCCACTCCGATGCTTAAGTCAGACACTGTCAATTAAGCAGAAAACTCAAGAATAGTCAAGAAGTTGCGCGTCCCCTTATCGGGAGGTCCGCGCTGGTATTTATAGTAGCATTAAAGGCAGCATGCCTTGTCCTTTTCCAATGTGGGAACAGTTTCCCTTGCTTTTCCTTAGCTTTACGGCGAATTGGGCCCTGACAAAAGACCCAGAGTGGCTTCTCACATTTAACTGGGCTTTCACCCTGTAAACAATACTTCAAGCACAATAAATAATGCATATTTAATAATTGACCAGACATTTGGAGGTTCTTTCTTGAATTGTAACCCGGTAAAGGTGAAATATCAGGTTCCACCTATAAACAAGTCCCCCAAGTCCTCAGTCAAGAGGTACGCTTGGGTGGGGACTTATAATCTTTTCTTTACCGGGTTACAAAGTTAGCAACCAAACCCGGGGTACCCATTCCCCCAAGTCCGTACGCAAGCGTAACCCGCAAACACTTCTTACGTTGAGAATTTAAAACGACGTCTCCGGGTTGTAGTGGGGGTAACTGAAAAGTTTTTCGGTTTTGTGACGCGGCATGCGTGACACGTGTCGTTTCTCTCGAAAACCCGAAACGTCCCTTTAGTGCACGCCTTTAACTGTATAAATAGGTGGTGAGGGTGACAGTTTTGTCTCACCTCCAAACCCGATAACTTTTTCGTGCTTTTTTGCTTTCGCTCTCTCCTGTCGCTGTTTCTTTTGATTTCCAGACTCAAACCTGCCTCAAAACCCCTTCAAATCTTCACAAGTAAGGTATGGCTCCTTTTTGTGTGTTTTGGGATGACTTTTGTACTGTTTCTGGGTTCCCAAGAAGGTTTTTATGGGTTTCTGCGTTATGCTGGGTGGGATTTTAACTTGTGGTCGCCGGGTTATCTGGGTTTTTGTTGATGTCCCCGTGTTTTTGGTTTTGCAGATGGCCAATGAAGCAATGGACACTCACGTCCCCGAGTCGAACTTTGTAACCTTCACTGATGGTACCGCTCTTGACCCTCCCGAGTACTCACTGACAGCGGAGGAGATCGTGGAATTGAGGAGCAACTGGAAGATCCCCGAGTCCGTTGAGATACGCCCTTTGGAACCCGAGGACCAATTCTTCGCTCCCGGGGATGGGTGGACGCTGTGCCACGAGTACCAGCTGCGGTGCGGCCTGTCACTCCCGCTGAAAATAGAGGTGCAGTGCCTCTTAGCTGTCAGCAACTTCGCTATCGGGCAAATTGGCCCGAACACGTGGAGGCAGCTTCTCGGGTTGTGCGTTATGTATAAAGTATTGAGGCAGCAGATGCCGACATACCACGAGTTGCACGCCATGTACCGGGCCGAGTATTCCCGGAAGGCGGGTTTTAGCGGGACTATCCAACTGAAGTCCAAAGCGACTTTTAAGAAGATCGCCGAGGACTTGCCATCCTCAGTGAGCCGGACCTGGAGGGAGAAAAGTTTCCTAATAAGAAACTTTCAAGACCCGGGATACACGCTCCAAGTACCGGTTGACTTCCAACCATTGATAAGTAAGTTCCTCTTTCTCTCCGGATTCTTCTCTTTTCGCTATCCCGGGTTATAATTATGTTTGTTGCAGATGTCCCCGATATTCCTCTGGAGCCGGTGATGGAAAAAAGGATCCAGAGGATGCAATGGGCCTTCCGTGGGCAAGATGACCGGAGTTCATACCGGCTTTGTAGGCTGTACGTGTACAGCAGGTGCCGGTTGATGGAGCTACCAGGTTTGTCGAGTGTCCAGTGTCCTTTGAATTCTTGTTGTCATATGGCATGGTCTTGTGTAACGGGCTGTGTTTTTTGTTGTAGCTCTTCTTCCGATGGAGTTTACCAAGCGGAAGAACCCGAGGATATACGACGGCTTTGAAGATAAAGCTGTATGGGCCGGGATCCGGACGCAAGCAGCGGATGGTCTACTGTACGATATCGATCTGACCTCAAAAGCGGCTTTCCTGCGCCCAGAAGCCGAGCAATGGGATCTTCAGCAATTCCACGTTGATACCTTGCACTACAACGAGATCCCCGAGTACTTGGCTGAGGTTCTCGGAACAGAGGTGTATCAGGAGGAAGAGGAGAAAATTGATGGGAATCCCGCGGAGGTGGCGGAAAACCCGGTAGTTGACGAACCGGTGACTCAGTTCACCTTGGTAGATGAAGAGGAGATTGAAGAACCGGTGATGAGCGCGGTGCCCTCATCTGTGCTCCCGGGTGAAGAGGAGTTGACTGAAGATGAGGCTGACGACGGGGGTGAAGAGGTTGGAGGTTTTGAAAGGGTGATGAGTGAGGAAAACCTTGAGAGGAGTGACGGGAGCGACGAAGTTCACGAAGTGGAACCCGTTCCCTCTCGCAAACGCGCCCGAGAGGCATCCAGCTCGGCGAGGTCCGAGAGGAGGAAGAGGAGGAAGGAGAGGAGGGAGAGGAAGGAGAGGAAGCAGCACCGGGCCGTCCACGAGATCATGGAAGAGTTGGTGAGTGGAGGGATGGCGGACGTGCCCATTCAGAGGATGGTGGCGGACATGAAGAACTGTGCCGCTGACTCCTGCATCCTGGAGCATGAAGACCAGGTAAATGTTTTCTTCGTGTGACTTGTGTTTGGGGTTTTTTCTGTTTCTTGATACTAACCAGCTAAATTTTTCTTTGTAGGCGGTCAGGATGTCATACTTGGCAACTGATCGGCTAATCAATGAAGGTATCCCCGAGAGGGAGAGAGTGCTCAGGGACGACCTCCAGGCGGCCCGGGACCAGGTGACAGCGAGCGAAGAATGCCTGGCTCGGTTCGAGAAGAGGCTAGCGCATCAGCGGTCGCGTCGTGGAAGGAGTTGGCCAAGGCAGAAGACCAAGTGGCAGAGTTGGTGGCCAAAAACTCGAAGCTTGAGAGGGTCATCGAGGGTCACCGAGAGGACCGGTGTTCTCAAGATGCCGCTATTGCTCAGCTGACTCAACTGTCTCCGAGTTTCTGGCGAGCCCCGAGTTTGACCTGAAGCTGCGGACGGCAAGGGCTGAGGCTCGTGCCGAAATTGTTAGCGCCAGGATTCGCCAAGGGTGGCTCGACAAAGCGGGTTACGATGGTCACCAAGGTCATGTCAGACCCGATGAGGTTGCAGGCGCCTCCCGGTCGAATCCTAAAGTGGCTGCAAAGCCTAGAGCTCCTACAAACCCGGTTTGGAGTCCCCCGGTTCCTGCTTCAGCAGCCCGGAGAGGTACATCCCGTGGCGGGATTGTCGGGGGTCCTCAAAACCGGCCACTACCCCGTAGATGACAGTTTATCATATGGCCCTGGGGAGGACGTGGCGGATCGATTATTGGCGGGGGTAGCGGGTCTGCAGCGCCATGAGCTGGAGCTTCTGAGGATTTATGTCTTTGCTTTCGTAGACTAGTCTTTACTTGTAGCGGTTTGCTAGTTTTGTAACTGACCTCTTTGAATGAAAGTAATCAAGCTTTTCCTTCGCATAATTCTTCCTGTGAAATAACACGGTAACCTGATACATAATATCCAAGTATTGACAAAATTTACACATATAATGCCGGTTTGGCATGTAAATAAAAATAGAGCCGCTAGGGCTTTACGGGTCCGTTAGGACTTCCATGGGCCGCTAGGGCTTTACGGGTCCGTTAGGACTTCCAAGGGCCGCTAGGGCTTTACGGGGGGATGCCATTCTATAACATGGTAATTTTTCCTGTAAAATAACACGTTAATCTGATGCATAATCTGCAAGTGTTGACAAAATTTACACATATAATGCCGGTTTGGCATGTGAATAAAAATAGGTGATTCACATCTTTTCAAGTACTTAATTTAAACACTCAATCAAACACGAAAACAATTAAAACCCTTCTTTGTAGATGTAGCATTGACAAGTAGGGATCGTTCTTAACCGGAGATTGAGGGTGCATGCATAACTATGCTAGATTTAAATGGGGGTGCAAAGTTGGTTTGTTTAACTAATTTCCTACGAAATATAAGAACAAAACGTGGCAACCATACACAAATAGGAACCTTAGAATTCTAACATGCTTCACTCATAGACAAGCAAACAATCAAGAACCCTAAAGACCCTAAGCATGCATAGTTGTCGAAAATCAATCTATATCTAATATTTACAAGATCAACTCTTCAAGTTACCTATCCTTTAATAACCTAACCAATTTCATGCAACCTATTTGGTCTCTAAGTCATTAGCTACGTTTTACATGCATATCTCAAAATTAAGTGCCGAACTCAGGAATTGCCCGATATTCAACACATCATAATCTAAACCGGGAATTGCCCTGCATTCAAATTAAGCGTTAGGAAAAAATAAGCATGAGTAACCAATTTCGAAGAACACCAAATGTCACACCCCGAATCTTATAATTTCACTGTGAGTTACCTTCCCTCCTTTATCCGTGAATTTACGGTGTCGATAATGAGGTTTGAACAATAAAAATTAACTGTCGGGATTGTTGTCGGTAATTTAAAAATTATCGGGGATTTTTAGTGGGGTTCCCCGCGTTTTAGGAAGTTTCCTTATTTGGAAACTTCTTTTATTTTCCCTCACTTTCCCTTTTCGGTCACTTTCCTTTTTCTCCTTTCTTCTTTCTTCTTTCTCTCTTTCCTCGTGTTCGACACTCTCTCCCTGGGTTCCGGCACTGTGCACGCCGAGATCCGCCACCACCGGCTGCTGTGGGGCGCGTGACCGGTCTTCCTCGACTCGGCGGAGGTCCGGCAACCCAGCTGGCTATTGTTAAGGGGCAGCGCCGCCGTGTGGAGAGAGAGAGAGAACTCTCGAAATCCGACTGTACACTCGGGTTTCCGATCGGGTCGGGCCTCCGTGCCGTCTCCAGCCGTTCGCAGCCGGTCCACAGTCAACCTCCGAGCCTCCCAAAGTCAGAGAAGTGGACGATTTCGAGCTAGGTGAGAGGATTGATCAAGATTTTCCTAGATTTGGGATTTTTACTGTTCTTCATGATTGGTGGTTGTTAGAGTTGTTTTTGGTTGTTGAGTTGTAAAGGAAAGTGGTAGGGGAGGTTGAGAGGAGCAAGAAGATGGCCGGAGATCGCCGGTCGGAGGCCATTTGGCCGGCGGCCGAAGTGTACTGTTCACAGGGGTATTTCAGTCATTTCACGAGAAAATTTACTTTTAACAGTTATGGTAAATGAGTTAGGGGTAAAGGTAAAAATGATTCTAAGTTAAATTTTGGAGAATTGGAAGTAAAAATGATTAAGGGAAGTTAAGTATATAAATTCTTGTGGAGGAGGATTAATGGCCGTATCGTTTAAGTTACGGTTATTGTTAAAAATGTCGTTTTGGTTCGGAAAGAGAATTCCATGTAATCGTTGGTCGGGAGTGAGCGAGGATTGTTAAGAGAATACAAGTATTGAGCTAGTTTAATACGGAGTCTATACTAATGTCTCCGGAGACCCGACTTTACGAATTGGAATAATTAACATGTTTATGTCATTTAACAGGACGTGAGGATTTACGTTCCGGGGAGGCACAGGATCGCTCCCAGGGCTAGTCCCGTCACAGTGAGTGGACAGTTTATTTTATTTAAATGAATGCATGCCCTAATTGTTGATATAATTGCATGGTTTTTATGATTGTTTCGAGTACGATATGTTCCTCGGGTGCTCGGATATTATATTTGGATATATGCTTATATGTCGTGAAATAGATTTAATTATTTGTTTGGGAAGAGTATTCGAGAAAAGTATTGTTAGGAATTTCCTTTATGGGTTGTCCAATGATTATGCTAGCTAGAGTAGCGTGAGGGCGCTACTAGAGCTCTTAGCTCCGACCCTAGCCTGAGAGGTCAGGCAAATTACGTAGTGCACTATGAGGGTTGTCCATCACCACCTACCTAGAGCTCTTAGCTCCGACCCTGGTCTGAGAGGACAGACACGCCTGAGATGTCAGGTGGATATTCTAAGGGTTGTCCATCACCACCTACCTAGAGCTCTTAGCTCCGACCTTGGTCTGAGAGGACAGACACGCCTGAGATGTCAGGTGGATATATTAAGGGTTGTCCATTACCGTTTTATATAGCTAGCATAGCGTGAAGGCGCAACCAGAGCTCTTAGCTCCGACCCTAGTCTGAGAGGCCAAGTTTATTGTGTTTGTGAATAATACTCTTCCCATAATCTTTATTGGTTTATATTATCATGCATTTGTGGAGATTTAGAATTTGGGCATGCATAAATGTTATTTAAATCCATAAATCTTTGGGAGAGCATGAGGCATTGGTTTGATTTATTGTGGCGATTTTCTTTGTGGTTCATGGTTTATTTTTCGTCCACTCACTCTAACATTTTCCATGTTTCTCCCCTGGGCCTTTGTTTTTCTTAAAATGCCCAGACTGCAGAGTTCGGCCAGCAAATTAGGAGGCGCATAGTGGTTACCTCTCCACACAGTTTTCACTAGTAGGTTTCTGAAAACCTACAAGTGTATTTTCTTTCTTTATATTAGAGCTCTGATAACCTGGGTGTATTTTACTATGTTTCGGGGTAGAGCACGGAACTTATTCGGTATTATTTTAGAAATTGTTGATTATTATTTATGTTGAAGATTTTTAATGCGGTTGCATTTGTGGAGATGTTGTGTGTTGATGTGAGCAGGATGGAATTAGAAGTGTGTTTACTTTGCTTTTAGGTGAAGGGTTACCCACTATTAGGGGACATTATGCCGAAATTTCGGTAACTACCCTTCTAGGTGGGTCCCGCAGGAGTCATTTCGGGATTTACTGGGAAATCTCGGGATGGGTCCTGTCATTGGTATCAGAGCCAGGTTATTCGATTCCTTTCCTAATTGTTACTGCTTATTCCTTGTGTGAAACTAGTATCTATAGAGTGATGGACCGACCGCGGCGGATCCATCAGCATTTATGCTTAAGATACGAAGTGATCATCGGGTATTTGCAGTAGCTACTATAGTATTATGTGTGCTACATGGTACTAAACATCTTGGTTTCAGGTTTAATTATGCGCCGAGCACGTGGCCGAGCTCGTAGGGAGAATCTTTCCCCTCCACCGGAAGGAGAAAACCCTCTTCCTCCTCCTTCTAGAAGAGGAAGTGAAGAGTCAGCTACTTTGGGAGCGGGTTTGTTAGAGCAGTTGGTGCAGGGTATCCGCTCTGGTATGAGTTCTGAGCTGAATTATGAGAAGGCCCGCAAGCATGGTGCTAGAGTGTTTACCCATGCTAGTGAACCCATGGAAGCACTCAGTTGGTTGGAGGAGACCGAAAAGATGTTTCGAATAGTAAATTGTCCAGAGGAAAGGAAGGTGGCGATAGCTACACAGTTCCTGGAGAGGGAAGCTTGGCATTGGTGGCTTGATGTAAGCCGTAGAGTGGGTGATGCAGCTCCGCAGATGTCCTGGGAGCAGTTTTCCGCCCATTTTAAGGAGCGTTATGTCAGTCGAGCACACATGAACCGCATGAGGGAAGAATTTCTAAATTTGAGGAAGAGTGATGACATGTCGGTTTCGGCGTTTGAGCAGCGTTTTAGGGAGCTGGCCTATTACGTTCCTGAGTTGGTAAAGACAGAGCAGGATAAGGTCTATCAGTTTGTTAGGGGCCTTGGTGGTATATACACTACTCAGATGACGGCTGTACCATATGCATCATTCATGGAGGCAGTGATGGCTGCACTTAATGTTGAGGCCCAGCAGTTTTCTTATGGCCGGCTTTCAGATGTTGGGGTTGCCCGTCGGCTTTCAGATGTTGGAGCTGCGGGTTCTGGCTCAGCTAGAAGATCGTTGACGAGGTCTAGTTCAGTATCCTCTGCTGGGAGTGGCTTTGGTAGCAGCACAGGATCCAGGTCAGGGTTCCGAGGGAAGCTTAAGAGTTTCTTCAAGAGGTCCTCTAGGGGGTTTAGAGGAGGATCTAGCTCTCAGAGTGGGTCATCTGGAGGTCAGAGTGCGCAGCAGAGTCAGAGACCGCCCCAGAGTTTTCAGCAGAGTCAGGGGTTGCATAGTCAGTGCTATCAGTGTGGGCAGACAGGTCATTTCAGGAGAGATTGTCCTCTTTTGAGCCAGGGAGCAGCATTGGCACCTACCCAGACTATGGGGCAGACGCATTCCGGTACTGTTGGTAGTGGTACCCCCTCTGTGACACAGACTAGAGGCGGCTCACAGCAGAGCAGAGGTAGTAGAGGCCGTCCTACCACTCATGCAAGACTGCATGCCATGACTCAGCAGGAGGGCCGCTCTTCTCCAGATGTTATTATTGGTACGTTATTAATTTTTGGCCGACCCGCTTTTACATTAATAGACCCTGGAGCGTCGCATTCCTTTATGTCCAGTAGATTTTCCTTACATGCCAATGTGCCGTCACTATCACTTCCTGGGGAGTGGCACGTGTCCTTGCCTTCCGGGGATGTGATGAAGATAGATTGGGTATTTAAGAGCTGTGAAGTGCTGATAGAGAGTTGCGGTTTTGAGGTTGATCTAATACCTCTTGATATTGTGGAGTTCGATGTGATCTTGGGGATGGACTTCTTGGAAACTCATAGAGCGATGGTGGATTGTTTCCGAAAAGAGGTAGTGTTAAGGAGTCCAGGGAAGCCTGAGGTCACCATTCAAGGGGAAAGAAATGTTCTTCCAAACTGTGTGATTTCCGCTGTTACAGCTAGGAAATTATTGAACAAGGGTTGTCAAGCCTACCTGGCACATGTAGTAGATACCAGGAAGGGTGAGGTGAACCTGGAAGACATTCCTGTGGTAAAGGAGTTTCCAGATGTATTTCCAGACGAATTGCCTGGATTACCGCCAGCAAGAGAGATCGATTTCACCATCGAGATGCTTCCTGGAACCGCTCCTATCTCTCAAGCTCCCTATAGAATGGCACCTGCGGAATTGAAGGAGTTAAAAACTCAATTGCAGGAGTTGGTGAATAAGGGTTTTATTCAACCTAGCACATCTCCTTGGGGTGCTCCTGTACTTTTTGTTAAGAAGAAAGATGGCACCATGAGACTTTGTGTGGACTATCGGAAGCTGAATCAAGTGACGGTGAAGAATAAATACCCTTTGCCACGAATTGATGATTTATTCGACCAGTTGAGGGGTGCCTCTGTTTTCTCGAAGATTGATTTGAGATCGGGTTATCATCAGTTGCGGATTCGGGAAAGTGATATTTCCAAGACTGCATTCCGGTCACGGTATGGACACTATGAGTTCGTAGTGATGCCATTTGGACTTACTAATGCACCCGCCGCCTTCATGGATTTGATGAATAGGGTGTTTAGTCCATTTCTCGATCGTTTTGTGATCGTGTTTATTGATGATATTTTGGTTTACTCCAAAAGTTTAAAGGAGCATGCCAGACATTTAAGGACGATTCTGCGAGTTCTCAGAGAAGCTCAGCTGTATGCAAAGCTTAGAAAATGTGAGTTTTGGTTGGATAGAGTGGGATTTTTGGGCCACATTGTGTCGGAAGAAGGTGTTAGTGTGGACCCTCAAAAAGTAGCTGCAGTGGCTAATTGGGGTAGACCCACCAATGTGACCGAGATTCGGAGCTTCTTGGGATTAGCAGGCTATTATCGTCGCTTCGTTCAAGATTTCTCCAAGATTGCTGCTCCTCTTACAAGATTGACCAGGAAGGAAATTAAGTTTGAATGGTCTGAGAAGTGCGAGCAAAGTTTTCAGGAACTCAAAGAGCGTTTGACTAGCGCACCAGTTTTGGCACTTCCAGATGATAGTGGGGAATACGAAGTATATTGTGATGCCTCTAAACACGGATTGGGGGGTGTGTTGATGCAGCATGGGAGAGTGATCGCCTATGCTTCTAGGCAATTGAAAACGCATGAGGTAAATTATCCCACCCATGATTTGGAGCTTGCTGCTGTGGTGTTTGCTCTTAAAATTTGGAGGCATTACCTTTATGGAGCCAAGTGCCAAATTTTCACGGATCACAAGAGCTTGCAATATGTGTTCACTCAAAGGGATTTAAATATGCGTCAAAGGAGATGGATGGAATTGATTAAAGATTATGATTGCTCGATTGAGTACCATCCAGGGAGAGCTAATGTAGTAGCTGATGCTCTTAGTCGCAATCCCTCTTTGTCTTTGGCATATTTGAAAATGATTCGGGTCCCACTTCTTTATGAGCTTCGAGCTACCGGTGTTGATTTAGCCTTGGATGAAATGGGTGTTTTGGTGGCCAGTTTTCGAGTGAGGCCAGTACTAGTTGATAAAGTTCGGGATGCGCAATATAATGACCCCTCCATTGTACAGTTGGTTGAGAGGGCTCAGGAGGGCTCAGCAGAGGACTTTGCGGTTAGGAAAGATGGAACCCTTTTATTTAAGGGTAGGTTATGTGTACCGAAGAGGAATGAAGAGCTTAAACGGGAGATCATGGAGGAAGCTCATACTTCAATTTATGCCGCTCATCCAGGTAGTACAAAGATGTATAGAACTTTGAAGAATTATTATTGGTGGCCGAATATGAAGAGGGAAATAGCAGCTTTTGTTAGCAGGTGTTTGGTTTGTCAACAAGTGAAAGCTGAGAGACAAAAACCCTCGGGTTTGATGGAGCCATTGCCTATTCCGGTGTGGAAATGGGATCATATCACCATGGATTTTGTCTTCGGCCTGCCTCGTACTCGTAATGGGTATGATGGAGTTTGGGTGATTGTGGATCGTTTGACGAAATCTGCTCATTTTCTCCCGGTTAATAAAAAGTTTTCCCTTGATCGGTTGTCTTTGATTTATGTGAATGAGATAGTGAGACTACATGGGGTTCCAGAATCCATTGTGTCAGATAGAGATCCACGGTTTGTTTCCCAATTTTGGGGAGCTTTGCAGGCAGCATTGGGCACACAACTTCATTTTAGTACTGCTTTTCATCCTCAGACCGATGGGCAGTCTGAGAGGACCATTCAGACCTTGGAAGACATGTTGAGGTCATGTGTTCTACAGTTTCGGGGGAGTTGGGATAAAAATTTGATGTTAATGGAGTTTGCTTATAACAATAGCTACCACTCTAGCATTGGCATGTCACCATTTGAGGCATTATATGGAAGGCAATGCCGTACTCCCTTATGTTGGAATGAAGTTGGGGAGAGAGAATTTTGTGGTCCGGATATCATCTTTGAGACCAATGAGAAAATCAAGGTGGTAAGAGATCGACTCAAGGTGGCTCAAGATAGGCAAAAGACTTATGCGGATAACCGCAGGAAGGACCTGGAATTTCAAGTTGGTGATTGGGTGTTCTTGAAATTATCTCCTTGGAAGGGAGTGGTGCGTTTTGGGAAGAAGGGCAAGCTTAGCCCTAGATACATTGGTCCTTATGAGGTCCTTGAAAGAATTGGTCCACTTGCCTACCGATTGGATTTACCTCAGGAGTGGTCAAAGATTCATAATGTCTTCCACGTATCCATGCTTCGGAAGTACATTGCTGATCCCTCTCATGTGTTGCATGCGCCACCTGTTAGTCTGAATAAAGACTGGACCTACGTAGAGGAACCGGTGCAAATTATTGATCAAAAAGAGCAGGTGCTTCGGAACAAGACCATTCCTCTTGTTAAAGTGTTGTGGAGGAGTCATGAGGTGGAGGAAGCTACATGGGAGCCCGAAGCTCAGATGCGACATCAGTATCCGCACCTATTCGAATAACAGGTATGTAAATTTCGAGGACGAAATTTTTATAAGGGGGGGAGAATTGTCACACCCCGAATCTTATAATTTCACTGTGAGTTACCTTCCCTCCTTTATCCGTGAATTTACGGTGTCGATAATGAGGTTTGAACAATAAAAATTAACTGTCGGGATTGTTGTCGGTAATTTAAAAATTATCGGGGATTTTTAGTGGGGTTCCCCGCGTTTTAGGAAGTTTCCTTATTTGGAAACTTCTTTTATTTTCCCTCACTTTCCCTTTTCGGTCACTTTCCTTTTTCTCCTTTCTTCTTTCTTCTTTCTCTCTTTCCTCGTGTTCGACACTCTCTCCCTGGGTTCCGGCACTGTGCACGCCGAGATCCGCCACCACCGGCTGCTGTGGGGCGCGTGACCGGTCTTCCTCGACTCGGCGGAGGTCCGGCAACCCAGCTGGCTATTGTTAAGGGGCAGCGCCGCCGTGTGGAGAGAGAGAGAACTCTCGAAATCCGACTGTACACTCGGGTTTCCGATCGGGTCGGGCCTCCGTGCCGTCTCCAGCCGTTCGCAGCCGGTCCACAGTCAACCTCCGAGCCTCCCAAAGTCAGAGAAGTGGACGATTTCGAGCTAGGTGAGAGGATTGATCAAGATTTTCCTAGATTTGGGATTTTTACTGTTCTTCATGATTGGTGGTTGTTAGAGTTGTTTTTGGTTGTTGAGTTGTAAAGGAAAGTGGTAGGGGAGGTTGAGAGGAGCAAGAAGATGGCCGGAGATCGCCGGTCGGAGGCCATTTGGCCGGCGGCCGAAGTGTACTGTTCACAGGGGTATTTCAGTCATTTCACGAGAAAATTTACTTTTAACAGTTATGGTAAATGAGTTAGGGGTAAAGGTAAAAATGATTCTAAGTTAAATTTTGGAGAATTGGAAGTAAAAATGATTAAGGGAAGTTAAGTATATAAATTCTTGTGGAGGAGGATTAATGGCCGTATCGTTTAAGTTACGGTTATTGTTAAAAATGTCGTTTTGGTTCGGAAAGAGAATTCCATGTAATCGTTGGTCGGGAGTGAGCGAGGATTGTTAAGAGAATACAAGTATTGAGCTAGTTTAATACGGAGTCTATACTAATGTCTCCGGAGACCCGACTTTACGAATTGGAATAATTAACATGTTTATTTCATTTAACAGGACGTGAGGATTTACGTTCCGGGGAGGCACAGGATCGCTCCCAGGGCTAGTCCCGTCACAGTGAGTGGACAGTTTATTTTATTTAAATGAATGCATGCCCTAATTGTTGATATAATTGCATGGTTTTTATGATTGTTTCGAGTACGATATGTTCCTCGGGTGCTCGGATATTATATTTGGATATATGCTTATATGTCGTGAAATAGATTTAATTATTTGTTTGGGAAGAGTATTCGAGAAAAGTATTGTTAGGAATTTCCTTTATGGGTTGTCCAATGATTATGCTAGCTAGAGTAGCGTGAGGGCGCTACTAGAGCTCTTAGCTCCGACCCTAGCCTGAGAGGTCAGGCAAATTACGTAGTGCACTATGAGGGTTGTCCATCACCACCTACCTAGAGCTCTTAGCTCCGACCCTGGTCTGAGAGGACAGACACGCCTGAGATGTCAGGTGGATATTCTAAGGGTTGTCCATCACCACCTACCTAGAGCTCTTAGCTCCGACCTTGGTCTGAGAGGACAGACACGCCTGAGATGTCAGGTGGATATATTAAGGGTTGTCCATTACCGTTTTATATAGCTAGCATAGCGTGAAGGCGCAACCAGAGCTCTTAGCTCCGACCCTAGTCTGAGAGGCCAAGTTTATTGTGTTTGTGAATAATACTCTTCCCATAATCTTTATTGGTTTATATTATCATGCATTTGTGGAGATTTAGAATTTGGGCATGCATAAATGTTATTTAAATCCATAAATCTTTGGGAGAGCATGAGGCATTGGTTTGATTTATTGTGGCGATTTTCTTTGTGGTTCATGGTTTATTTTTCGTCCACTCACTCTAACATTTTCCATGTTTCTCCCCTGGGCCTTTGTTTTTCTTAAAATGCCCAGACTGCAGAGTTCGGCCAGCAAATTAGGAGGCGCATAGTGGTTACCTCTCCACACAGTTTTCACTAGTAGGTTTCTGAAAACCTACAAGTGTATTTTCTTTCTTTATATTAGAGCTCTGATAACCTGGGTGTATTTTACTATGTTTCGGGGTAGAGCACGGAACTTATTCGGTATTATTTTAGAAATTGTTGATTATTATTTATGTTGAAGATTTTTAATGCGGTTGCATTTGTGGAGATGTTGTGTGTTGATGTGAGCAGGATGGAATTAGAAGTGTGTTTACTTTGCTTTTAGGTGAAGGGTTACCCACTATTAGGGGACATTATGCCGAAATTTCGGTAACTACCCTTCTAGGTGGGTCCCGCAGGAGTCATTTCGGGATTTACTGGGAAATCTCGGGATGGGTCCTGTCACCAAACAAGTCATATGTTTCCGGGTGGCTCGTGGTCCCTTTAGCGGGTTGCACGGCTCCAGAAATAGCGGACTTCCCTGTATTCCAAGTTTTCCTGTGTAAAGAACAAACACGTCAAAGAGGCGTCCCCGGGTTTACCGAGGGAAGCCACTCCGATGCTTAAGTTAGACACTGTCAATTAAGCATAAAACTCGGGAATAGTCAAGAAGTTTCATCGTACTTTTATGGGGAGGCATGTGCCGGTATTTATAGTAGCATTGAAGGCAGCATTCCTGTCCCTTTCCAATGTGGGAGTAGTTTCCCTTGCTTTACTTAGCTTTATGGCGAATTGGGCCCAGACAAAGGGCCCAGAGTGGCTTCACATTTAATTGTAACCCGGTAAAGGTGAAATATTAGGTTCCACCTATAAACAAGTCCCCCAAGTCCTCAGTCAAGGGGTACGCTTGGGTGGGGACTTAAAATCGTTTCTTTACCGGGTTACAAAGTTAGCAGCCAAACCCGGGGTACCCAGTCCCCCAAGTCCGTACGCAAGCGGAACCCGCAGACATTCTTTACGTTGAGAATTCAAAACGACGTCTCCGGGTTGTAGTGGGGGAAAACTGAAAAGTTTTTCGGTTTTGTGAAGCGGCATGCGTGACACGTGTCGTTTCCCTCGAGAAACTGAAACGTCCCCTTAGTGCACGCCTCTAACTGTATAAATAGGGGTTGAAGGTGACAGTTTTGTCTCACCTCCAAACCCGATAACTTTGTCGTGCTTTTTGCTGTCGCTTTCTTTTGTCGCTGTTCCTTTTGATTCTCAATCTCAAATCGATCTCAAAAACCCCTTCAAACCCTCAAAAGTAAGGTACTGTTTCTTCTTCCCTCCTTTTTGATTGTTTTGGGACGATTTGTGTACTGTTTCTGGGTTCCCAGGAACGTTTTCTGGGTTTCTGCGTCTGAGAATTTAGCTTCGTGACGCCGGGTTACCTGGGTTTTGTTGACGCCCCCGAGTTTTCTTGTTTTGCAAATGGCCAACGAAACAATGGACACTCACGTCCCCGAGTTTGCCTCCGTAACCTTCACTGATGGGACCGCTCTTGACCCTCCCGGGTACTCACTGACAGCGGAGGAGATCGTGGAGCTAAGGAGCAACTGGAGAATCCCCGAGTCTGTAGAAATACGGCCTCTAGAACCCGAGGACTAGTTCTTCGCTCCCGGGGATGGGTGGACGCTGTGCCACGAGTATCAGCTACGCTGCGGCCTGTCACTCCCGCTGAAGGTAGAGGTGCAGTACCTCTTGGCTGCGAGCAACTTCGCAATCGGGCAAGTTGGACCGAACATGTGGAGGCAGCTACTCGGGTTGTGCGTTATGTACAAGGTGCTGAAGCAGCAGATGCCAACCTATCACGAGTTACACGCCATGTACCGGGCCGAGTACTCCCGGAAGGCGGGTTTCAGCGGGACCATCCAACTGAAGTCCAAAGCGGTTTTCAAGAAGATCGTCGAGGACCTGCCAACCTCCGTGAGCCGGACTTGGAGGGAGAAAAGTTTCTTGATAAGAAACTTTCAAGACCCGGGATACGCGTTTCAAGTACCGGGTGACTTCCAGCCACTGATGAGTGAGTCCTTCTCTCTCCGGATTCTTCTTTCTTTTCTCTATCCCGGGTTATAATTATGTTGTTTGTGTTGCAGATGTCCCCGACATTCCTCTGGAGCCGGTGATGGAGAAGAGGATCCGGAGGATGCTGTGGGCTTTTCGGGGGCAAGACGACCGGAGTTCATACCGGCTTTGTAGGCTGTACGTGTACAGCAGGTGCGGGTTGATGGAGCTACCAGGTTTGTCCAGTGTCCTTTTAAATTTTTGTTGTCACATGGTATGCTATTTGTGTAACAGGCTATGTTTTTGTTGCAGCTCTTCTTCCGATGGAGTTCACCAAACGGAAGAACCCGGGAATATATGACGGCTTTGAGGATAAAGCTGTATGGACCGGGATCCGGACGCAAGGGGCGGATGGTCTACCGTACGATATCGACCTGACCTCAAAAGCGGCTTTCCTGCGCCCAGACGCCGAGCAAGGGGATCTTCAGCGGTTCCATGTTGATCCCCTGCACTACAACGAGGTCCCCGGGTACTTGGCTGAGGTTCTCGGGCCAGAGGTTTACCAGGAGGGAGAGGAAGTTGAAGGGAATCCCTCGGAGGCGGATGATAACCCGGTATTTGAAGAGCCGGGAACTCAATTTACCTTTACCGATGAAGAGATTGAAGAACCGGTGATGAGCGCGGTTCCCTCGTCTGTGCTCCCGGGTGAGGAGGAGTTTACCGAAGAGGATGACGACGGGGGTGAAGAAGTTGTCGGTTTCGAAGGGGTGGCGAGTGAGAACCCTGAGGGGAGTAATGGGAGCGACGAAGTGCACGAAGTGGAACCCGTCCCCTCCCACAAACGCACCCGGGAGGCATCCAGCTCGGCAAGGTCCGAGAGGAAGAAGAGGAGGAAGGAGAGGAAAGAGAGGAGGGAGAGAAAGCAGCACCGGGACACTGACGAGATAATGGAGGAGTTGGCGAGCGGGGGAATGGCGGACGTGGCCATCCAAAGGATGGTAGCGGACTTGAAGAATTGTGCCGCCGACTCCTATGTCCTGGAGCATCATGACCCGTTGATCGTAGCCCGGAGGACGCAGGAGAAACTGATGCGAGTTAGTGTTTCTTTCGTGACTTGTGTTGGGGGTTTCTTTCTTTTTCTTTGATACTAACCCGTTGAATTGTTTTTTGTAGGCGGTCAGGATGTCATACTTGGCAACTGATCGGCTAATCAACGAAGGCATCCCCGAGAGAGAGAGAGTGCTCAGGGACGACCTCCGGGCGGCCCGGGATCAAGTGACGGCGAGCGAGGAATGCCTGGCTCGGGTCCGGGAAGAGGCAAGCTCATCAGCCATTGCGTCGTGTGCGGAGTTGGCCAAGGCAGAAGAAAAAATAGCAGACTTGGTGGCCAAGAACTCGGAGTACGAGAGAGTCATCGAGGGTCACCGGGAGGACCGGTGTGCTCAAGATGCTGCTATTGCTCAGCTTACTCAACAGAATCAAGCGCTGCAGCAGCAAGTGACTTCTCTGGAGCAGCAGAAAGGAGCGTTGGTGCAGGCTGTTTCCCGGGCCAGGAACTCTGCTGTCTCCGAGTTTCTAGCGAGTCCAGAGTTTGAGCTGAAGCTGCGGTCGGCGAGGGCTGAGGCTCGTGCCGAAATTGTTAGCGCCGGGATTCGCCAAGGGTGGCTCGACAAAGCCGGGTATGATGGTCACCAAGGTCACGTTGGACCCGACGAGGCTGCAGGCACCTCCCGGTCTACTCCTGCCATGGCCGCAAACCCTAGGGCTCCTGCAAACCCGGCTCGGAGTCCCCCGGTTCATTCTTCAGCAGCCCGGAGAGGTACTTCCCGTGGTGGGATTGTCGGTGGTCCTCAAAACCGGCCACCGCTCCGTAGGGGACAGTTTATCATACGGCCCAGGGGAGGACGTGGCGGCTCGAGCACTGGCGGTGGTAGCGGGTCTGCAGCGCCCTGAGCTGGAGCCTAAGTATTTGTCTTTGCTTTTGTAGTGTAGTCTGTTTTGTAGCGGTTTACTGCTCTTGTAATTGACCTCTTTGAAGTAATCAAGCTTTTCCTTCGCTCTTGTGAAATAACACGGTAACCTGATGCGTAGTATAAAAATTTACACAATGCCGGTTTGACATGTAAATAAAGATAGTGCCGCTAAGGCTTTAGGGGTCCGTTAGGACTTCCAAGGACCGCTGGTTTTTACGGGGGGAATACCATTCTATAACACGGTATTTCTTCCTGTAAAATAACACGTTAATCTGATGCACAATATACAAGTGTTGACATTTTATACATAATGCCGATTTGGCATGTAAATAAAGATAATGCCGCTAGGGTATACGGGTCCGTTAGGACTTCCATGGGCCGCTAGGGCTTTACGGTTCCGTTAGGACTTCTAAGGCCCGTTGCATAACCTGCAAGAGTTGACAAAATTCACATAGTGCTGGTTTGGCATGTGAGTAAAAATAGGGCCCGCTAAGGCTTTACGGGTCCATAAGGACTTTCAAGGGCTTCCTGCCAAATAACACGGTAATCTGATGCAAAATATGCAAATGTTGACAAAATTTATACATAATGCCGGTTTGGCATGTGAATAAAAATAGGGCCACTAAGGCTGTACGGGTCCGCTAGGACTCAAAGACTGAAATAAGGCCGTGAAAGGCTTGCAATATTCCAAGTTATAGAGATTACCAGAGATTATCGGAGATTACCGAGTTTGACAGTGAAATAAGGCCGTTAAGGCTTGCAATGTCTCACGTCATGTAGACCGGAGATTATCGGAGATTTATCGGAGCTTGCCGAGTTTTGACCATGAAATAAGGCCGTGAAAGACTTGCAATATTTCATGTCAAATGGAGATTACCGGAGATTATCGGAGATTTATCGGAGCTTGCCAAGTTTTGACAATGAAATAAGGCCGTGAAAGGCTTGCAATATTTCATGTCAAATGGAGATTACCGGAGATTATCGGAGATTTATCGGAGCTTGCCAAGTTTTGACAATGAAATAAGGCCGTGAAAGGCTTGCAATATTTCATGTCAAATGGAGATTACCGGAGATTATCGGAGATTTATCGGAGCTTGCCAAGTTTTGACAATGAAATAAGGCCGTGAAAGGCTTGCAATATTTCATGTCAAATGGAGATCGCCTGTATTCACTCAACAAACTGATTGATAGACATAACCCGGCCGGGTTTTATGTGGGCCTGAAAGGCTTTATATATAACATCAAAATATAATAAATTTGGACAGTTGTAGATAACTTGGTACCTATTATCAAGCGGGTGGAAGGGTAGCGGGTTTGATGTATGCACTGTCAAAAGTTCGCGGGTTTTCATAACCCGGAGGATTCCCTTCTGGGGTTATCACATCAGCGGGTCTGGTTGACGTCTCATTGGCATTTGCATCATTGTTCTTCAAAATATTAAGCGGGTGGTCTTGAGTTCAGCTCTCAACGAGAGCACCAATTGTTTCCGGGTGGCTCGTGGTCCCTTTAGCGGGTTGCACGGCTCCAGAAATAGCGGACTTCCCTGTATTCCAAGTTTTCCTGTGTAAAGAACAAACACGTCAAAGAGGCGTCCCCGGGTTTACTGAGGGAAGCCACTCCGATGCTTAACTTAGACACTGTCAATTAAGCATAAAACTCGGGAATAGTCAAGAAGTTTCATCGTACCTTTATGGGGAGGCATGTGCCGGTATTTATAGTAGCATTGAAGGCAGCATTCCTGTCCCTTTCCAATGTGGGAGTAGTTTCCCTTGCTTTACTTAGCTTTATGGCGAATTGGGCCCAGACAAAGGGCCCAGAGTGGCTTCACATTTAATTGTAACCCGGTAAAGGTGAAATATTAGGTTCCACCTATAAACAATCTATATCTAATATTTACAAGATCAACTCATCAAGTTACCTATCCTTTAATAACCTAACCAATTTCATGCAACCTATTTGGTCTCTAAGTCATTAGCTACGTTTTACATGCATATCTCAAAATTAAGTGCCGAACTCAGGAATTGCCCGATATTCAACACATCATAATCTAAACCGGGAATTGCCCTGCATTCAAATTAAGCGTTAGGAACAAATAAGCATGAGTAACCAATTTCGAAGAACACCAAACAAGTCATACAAAACTAATTAAAATTATTTAACCAAAAGACTTCAAGAAACCAATCCATAGTAATCGTAAATTTACACAAGGAAGAAGAATAAAGAGAAGAAGACATGGTTACACTTTTAGAGTAAGGGAATTGCCCTATACTAATCCGTGCTTGATGCTCCTTCGATGGATGGACGATGAAGACACCTTGGGATTGCCAAGCTATGTATTCGGTCCTTGAAGGATGGTGGAGGCGGTTTGTGAAGATGTGCGGCTTCCTTGGAGACTATGACGTTTTGGAGAGGCTTGAGAGGACTCTAGGACAGGGGTTCGGCTCTTTGATTTGTGATCATGCCTTCTTCCTCCAAAGCTCTCTTTATATAGGAGATGATTGGCATGAATGCAATTAATTTCAGCCATAAGTATGTAATTAAAGGTCCGTTTGTAACCGTCCAGCCATTCACTCCATCCATTCATGCTATGCAATTATACAAAAACTGTTTCAGCCATAAGTATGTAATTAAAGGTCCATGTTTGTCAGCCATTACATCACCATCCGTTCTTCTTCAGAATTAGGAACGTCTCCCTTAGCACGCACTTTGCTCCAAATCGCCTCCTTTATTGTTTGCTCCTTTATTTCTACCTAAAAACATAAAATAAGTTAAAACATATTTACTAAGCATAAAACAAAGCTAAATGTAGAGAGAAAGACATTAATAATCAAGCGTAAAATGCGTAGATCAAATTCCCCCACACTGGACTTTGCTAGTCCCTAGCAAATACAAAACAAAACAAGGACTCAAAAACAAAGAAAACAAATAAAGGAAAAATAACAATGGGAAAAACGTCACACTTTATATGTACAAAACACTTAGAGGTCTCAATGTTTCAAAGCCGCAAATTTTCATGTTATCATGTTTGAAAACGTAAGAGATACTAAGTAAAACAACACTAACCCCTTAGTCAAAATTTGTCTCAGAAATTTCTTTATGTATATGGCGATGGAATCACAATGTGTCTAGTATGAATGATCTTTGAATTCACTAGATAATAGAGACATGATCATGTTATGAACAAGTAAGACATAGAGAAAACAATGGTGAGTTTAAGTCTGTGCATGCTTCGAATGAAGTTCAAATAAACTCACATGGATGCTCTCATCGTACTTCCACTCATGCAAAGGTTTCACTCAAAGTGTTTAAATCAATGAATGGAATGAATTACTTGCTCAAATGAACCAAAACCATATGCTTACTCATGCAACTTACTCCACAGATTGAAGGCTACTCATCTTAAGGATCAAAAAGGACTTTTAAAGGGTTGTAATAGGGCTCAGGTTAAGGCATTCGAAGTTTAGATATGTGGTGTTTAAGAACATTCTAAAGACTTAGCCAAAGCACCAAAACTTGATCAATTTTAAACTCTCATACCACCAAAACGTCACCATGTATGTCTTTGAAGTACAAGGGCCAGATTTCATCATGTTGGGCCCTACGTTCATTCTAAACTTTCCCTTGAGCTTTGTGAATATGACAAAGGCTAAATTCCTTGACTTTTGGGCCTTCAATTCAAAACAAACTCCAAATCCACAAGTATGGGGGACATTAATTCAAACAATGTACATTTAAAACCTATTGCCGAAGAGCTTTTGATCTTTCTTTTCTGTTCTTTCTTTATTTTCGGCAATTTCTATTTTAACAAGCTGTTTGAACAAGTATATCCCCATACATACATTCCCTTACATGATTCTCATGCCATCTTCTTTGTTTTAGCTTCAAAAATCCCACCAAGTCTTTAGAACAAGGGTATGGATAATCTACACTAAGTTTAAGTGTTTAGATTCATATGGCAATGAAAGAAAGGCTAAATGTAGGCTCAAATGGGTTCATCTAGGGATGTCGCAACTCGTGCGCACAAAATGGGATACAAGGTTGTTTGGCAAAGTGGTGGAAAATCCTAAATGCCTTTAATCATATCCAAAATCAGAGTATGTATCAACTATAAGCTTTGCAAATTGACATGAGTAAGTTCTAGTATTCTTTAGTTCATTAAGATCTATGGCAAGTGAGTGTATGAATGATTTTGAGACCTAATATTTATAATGCACAAATTTTTACTCTCAAAGGAAGTGTTTAGGCTCAAAATCTCACTTTAAGGCTCATATGATTCAAAACTTATTCTAACATGCGAATTTCTGTACCAAGTTTTACAAACCATATCTACTACATGTCATAACACTCAAAGATGTCTCAATTAGCAGTTGAATTCCTTCTTAATGATTTCCAACGCCATAGGTATGTTCTTTCGGTCCATTTTCATCATCGACTAACTAAGGGCATCCTAAGACTCTTTAAAAACACTAGTTACACAAAAAGACTCGAATTTAGGGCATCATCCGTCGGAAAGTTCCATTGTCCGCCCGATTTTTTTAATTTTATGTCTCAACAAAGTTGCAAACCCCTCCCCCACACGTAAACTCTACATTGTCCTCAATGTACCAAAGTAAAGTCATAGAATTTAAGCATAGAAGAGAGACTCACGAAAATTTCTAATTAATGAAAGAAAATTTACGAAAATTTAAAAGAGAAAGGGAAGAGAATGCAAATCTGTTGAAGACTCCTCCATTGGGTTGTCTCCCAATAAGCGCTTGTTGTTTAACGTCTTCCAGCCTAGACGTGATGCATCCTTCATGTGGTTGAAGTTGGTGGCTCCTTAAGCTTCACATCTTCAACGAGTTCCTCCTTGAAATTTGCATAATATGGCTTCAAACGATGGCCATTGACTTTGAACTCATTGCCAGTTATTGGACTTTTGATCAAAACAGCTCCATGTGAGAATACTTCAATAACAATGAAAGGTCCAATCCATCTTGAGTGTAGCTTGCCCGGAAAAAACTTGAGTCGAGAGTTGAATAAGAGAACTTGTTGACCAATCTCAAACTCCTTCCTTCGGATCATCTTGTCATGAAACACCTTTGTCTTCTCCTTGTAGATCCAAGCATTGTCAAACGCATCATTCCGGATTTCTTCTAACTCACATAGCTGCAACTTTCGATGTAATCCAGCTTCATCCTTGTCCATGTTGAACTTCTTCACCGCCCACCAAGCTTTGTGTTCTAGCTCCACCGGAAGATGACAAGACTTCCCATAAACAAGTCTATAGGGTGACATGCCTATAGGGGTCTTGTACGCTGTTCTATATGCCCACAAAGCATCATCCAAACACTGGCTCCAGTCTTTGTGGTTTGGTTTGATAGTTCGCTCCAAGATCTTCTTGATTTCTCGATTTGATACCTCCGCCATGCCATTTGTTTGTGGATGATAAGGTGTAGAAACTTTGTGCTTGACCCCATACTTTCTCATCAACGCTTCCACTGTCTTGTTGCAAAAGTGACTTCCTCCATCGCTGATTAGAACGCGTGGCATTCCAAACCTAGAAAATATGTTCGTCTTGAGGAAATCTGCAACAACTCGCGAATCATTAGTACGGGTGGCTTTTGCTTCCACCCATTTCGAAACATAATCAACAGCGAGTAAGATGTAAGTAAAACCATTAGATGGAGGAAAAGGTCCCATAAAATCAATGCCCCAAACATCAAAAATTTCGACATTTAGTATGAACACTTGTGGCATCTGATCTCGAGATCCAAGATTGCCGGATCGTTGGCACCTATCACACTTAGCACAAAAATCATTAGAATCACGAAATAGGTTAGGCCAAAAGAAACCACAATCTAACACTTTTAGGGCAGTCTTTTTCGAACCAAAGTGACCTCCACAGGCACCACTATGACAAAACTCAAGAATAGATGCAAACTCACTATCCGTAACACACCTTCTAATCACTAAATCAGCACATTGTTTCCATAAGTAAGGTTCATCCCAAATAAAAGTCCTTGCATTACTCCTAAGCTTGTCACGTTGGGTCTTATGCATAGATGGTGGAAACTCTCCAGTAACTAAGTAGTTAACAATATCTGCATACCATGGAGTTTCAGAGGCACTTACCTGAAGTCCGAAGAGTTGTTCATCCGGAAAATGCTCCTCAATTGCAACGTTGGATCTCTCTCTCTCAATCCTAGAGATGTGGTCGGCTACCACATTCTCTACTCCTTTCTTGTCCTTGATTTCCACATCAAACTCTTGTAGAAGTAGTATCCAACGTATGAGCCTTGGCTTTGCATCCTTTTTCTGCATCAAATACTTCAAAGCAGCATGATCAGTGTAAATTATAACCTTACTCTGAAGTAAATAGGACCGAAACTTGTCCAATGCAAACACTACTGCCAACATCTCCTTCTCGGTTGTAGTGTAGTTGGCTTGAGCCTCATCAAGTGTCTTAGAAGCATAGTTGACAGGACCCATCTCGAGATTTCCCAGTAAATCCCAGAATGACTCCTGCGGGACCCACCTAAAAGGGTAGTTACCGAAAGTTCGACATAATGTCCCCTAATAGTGAGTAACCCTTCGCCTAAAAATCCAAGTAAACACATGCAGTACACTTCTAATTTCATCCCCCTCCTTATAAAAATCCAACCTGCTCACAACAACACAGAACTACCACCACAAATACAACCACAATAACATAACACAATCACAAACATCCTTCAACTTAATAAATATCCGAAATTCCTGGAATAATAATGAATAAGTTCCGTACTCTACCCCGAAACATAATAATAATATACCCAGGTTATCAGAGCTCTAATACAAAGGAGGAAAAGGGCACTTGTAGGTTTTCAGAAACCTACTAGTGAAAACGGTGTGGAGAGGTAACCACTATGCGCCCCCTAATTTGCTGGCCGAACTCTGCAGTCTGGGCATTTTAAGAAAAACAAAGGCCCAGGGGAGAAACATGTAAAACGTTAGAGTGAGTGGACGAAAATAATACATGAAACGCCAAAAAATTCATCACAATAATTAGAACCAATGTTTCATGCTCTCCCAAAGATTTATTTATTAAAATAACATTTATGCATGCCCACAAATAATAACAATTCCACAAATGCAAGATAAAATAACCAAGTGAGGATTATGGGAAGAGAAATATGCACAAACATAATAAGTCTGACCTCTCAGACTAGGGTCGGAGCTAAGAGCTCTAGTAGCGCCCTCACGCTACTCTATGCTAGCTATATAAAATAATACGGTCAACCCTTGAAATATCAACCTGACCTCTCAGGCTTGTCTGTCCTCTCAGACCAGGGTCGGAGCTAAGAGCTCTAGATAAAGTGATAACGGTCAACCCTTATAATATCAACCTGACCTCTCAGGTTTGTCTGTCCTCTCAGACCAGGGTCGGAGCTAAGAGCTCTAAATAAAGTGGAAATGGTCAACCCTCATAGTGCACTACGTAATTTGCCTGACCTCTCAGGCTAGGGTCGGAGCTAAGAGCTCTAGTAGCGCCCTCACGCTACTCTAGCTAGCATATTCATTGGTCAACCCTTATAATATAATTTCATAATAGTACTTTACTCAATTCTCTTCCCAAAACAAATAAGTGAAACTAATCCTCAACATATATGCATCCAGCCAAATACACAATCAAGAACCCGAGGAAATTATAATGCTCGAAACAATCGTATAAATCTTGCAAATAACACAATAATTAGGGCATGCATTCATTTAAAAATAAACTGTCCACTCACAGTAAAGGGACTAGCCCTGAGAACGATCCTGTACCTCCCCGGAACGTAAATCCTCACGTCCTGTTTAATAAAATGAATATGTTAATTATCCCGAATCGTAAAGTCGGGTCTCCGGAGACATTAGTATAAACTCCGTATTAAACTAGCTTAATTCTTGTATACTCTTAGAAATCTTCGATCAATCCCGACCAACGATAACATGTAATTCTTTTTCCGAACCAAAACGACAATTTGAATAATAATCGAAACTTAATCGACTCGGCCATTAATCCACCTTCACAAAGTTTTATAAACAAAACTTCCCTTAATCCTTTTTACTTTCAATTCTCCAAAATTACTTAGGATTATTTTTACCTTTACCCCTAACTCATTTACCAAACTGTTAAAAGTAATTTCTCAAGGAAAGGACAGAAATGCCCCTGTGAACAGTAAAATCCGGTCACCGGCCAATTGGCCTCCGACCGGCGATCTCCGGCCATCTTCCTGCTCCTCTCCACCTCCCCTACAACTTCCCTTTACACCACAACAACCAAAACCAACCCTAACACCAACAAATCACAATGAACAGTAGAAAAAAAACCCAAAATTTGGAATTCTTGATTGAATCCCTCACCTAGGCTGTAATCGACCGGCGCTCCACCTTTGGAAGGTTCGGAGGTGGCCTGTGGACCGGTTATGAACGGCAGGCGACGGCACAGAGGCCTGACCCGACCGGAACCCGAATCACAGCAACCTTTCGGAGGGTTTCCTCTCCCTCCACGCGGCGGCGCTGCCCCGATCCGAAGGCCTGCTGGGTTGCCGGACCTCCACCGAGTCTAGGGAGGCCAGTCACGCGCCCCACGGCGGCCGGTGGTGGCGGAGCACAGTGAGGGTGCGTACTGACCCAGAGAGGAGGACGACGCGAAAGAGAAGAAGAAAGAAAAGAAAGAAAAAGAAGGAAAGTGACGCGAAGAGAAAAGGAAACAAAATAAAAGGGGAAAGTTTCCAAACAAGGAAACTTTCTAGAAACACGGAACCCCTAAAATTTTTCCTTCGTTCAAAACCGGAATTTACCCCAATAAAAAAATCCCCGATAATTTTAAATTACCGTCAACAATTCCGACAGTTAATTTTATTGTTCAAACTTTAATGTCGACACCGTAAATTCACGGATAACGGAAGGAAGGTAACTCGCAGTGAAATTATAAGGTTCGGGGCGTGACAATAGTAGATGGCATAAGGCTTCTTGTTCCTCCTTTGTCCCAAAACAGCTCCGACGGCATAGTCTGAAGCATCACACATGAGCTCAAAAGGTAAGGACCAATCTGGTGCTTGAAGAATAGGAGCACATGTGAGCAACGCCTTGAGCTTCTTGAATGCAACGTCACACTCATCATCAAACACAAAGGGAGTGTCTTTCTGAAGCAACTTGCACAAGGGACGTGAGATGTGTGAAAAATCCTTGATGAACCTCCTGTAGAATCCTGCATGTCCAAGAAAAGAACGAATCTCTCTAACCGAAGTTGAAGAGGGTAAGTATTTCACAAGATCTACTTTTGATTTATCAACCTCTAACCCTTTTTTCGACACAATATGTCCAAGAACAATCCCTTGAGTTACCATGAAATGGCATTTCTCCCAATTGAGTACTAAGTTCGTTTCAACGCATCTCTGCAAGATAAGTTCTAAATTTCCCAAGCATGTATCGAAATCTTTCCCAAAAACACTAAAGTCATCCATGAATACTTCAATTTTTTTCTCAATGTAATCAGAAAAGATAGAAAGCATGCAACGTTGAAATGTACCTGGGGCATTACAAAGTCCAAATGGCATGCGTCGATAAGCAAATGTTCCAAAAGGGCATGTGAACGTTGTTTTCTCTTGATCCCCTCAGCAATGCTAATTTGGTTGTAACCTGAATATCCATCAAGGAAGCAGTAGTATGAATGACCAGCCAATCTCTCAAGCATCTGATCAATGAATGGCAAAGGAAAGTGATCCTTTCGAGTGCTGGCTTTGAGCTTCCTATAGTCAATGCAAACTCTGTGTCCAGTGATAGTGCGTTGAGGCACTAACTCATTCTCCGCATTCTTCACAACAGTGATTCCAGACTTCTTAGGAACAACTTGCACAGGTGAGACCCATCGGCTGTCTGGAATCGGATCAATGACCCCACAATCCAAGAGTTTGATGACTTCCTTCTTCACAACCTCCATCATTGGTGGATGGAGTCTCCTTTGAGCTTCACGTGTTGGCTTGGCGCCATCTTCAAGCAGAATACGATGAACACAAGTGGCCGGATTGATACCTTTGATATCCGCGAGTGTCCAACCAATGGCGGGCTTGTACTGTTGAAGCATTCGAACTAGCTTGTCCTCTTGTTCTTCCTCCAATGTTGATGAGATGATAACTGGTAATGTCTCATTGTCACCTAAGTAAGCATACTTCAAATGATCCGGTAATACCTTGAGGTCTAATTTTGGTGCTCGAATGATGGAAGGAACAAGCTTGTTTTCGCCATAGACCAAGGGAATTGGTGGAGGTCTAGACGTCACAAAGGCTGCTTCATTAAGTGCCAACGCCATTTCTCTAAGTCTGGGCTCCAAGACGTCAATCAAAACGTCAACTAGGGCATCATCTCTAGTGTAGGTCAGCCCAATTCCATTTTGAAGGACAGTGTCAAGCTCATCCTCTCTAAGTACATCCAAATGCTGCTGTGCCATATCTTTGACTAAATCCAACGAAATGCATGAGTTGACAGTAGCAATGGGAACCTTCATAGCATCAAGGATGTTGAACTCGATCTTCTCCCCATCAATCTCCATGGAAAACTTGCCTTCAAACACATCTATCTTTGTTCTTGCGGTTCTCATGAAGGGACGTCCAAGCAAAAGTGTCGTAGTATTCAACGGACTCTCCTCCATGTCAACAATGTAAAAGTCTGCAGGGAATATCAAATTGTTGACTTGCACAAGAACATCTTCAACGTACCCTCTTGGATACTTGTGAGAACGATCGGCTAGTTGAATGATGACATTGTCTTGCTTAAGCTCGCCAAGCTCCATGGAGGCATAAAGATTGTAGGGCATCACGTTGATGGATGCACCCAAGTTGAGCATGACATCTTCAAATCTCTTGTCACCAATCACGCAGGGAACAGAAAAACTCCCAGGGTCCTTCAATTTAGGGGGTAGCCGTCGTTGCAACACTGCAGAAACTGTTGCATTCACCTTCACAACCTCCTTCGCTCTCGTTTGCCTCCTTTGGGTGCATAGCTCTTTCAAAAACTTGGCATAGATAGGTACTTGCTTTATGCACTCGATCAAGGGAAGATTCACTTGCACCTTCCGAAAGATGTCCAGAATTTTCTCGTATTGATCATCTTTCTTTGATTTGGATAACCTGTGTGGAAATGGTGCACGAGCAAACGATGCATTAGTATTAACTAAACTTGAAGGGGTAGAGTCAATACCTTTCATTGGGGTAGGGTGCGTCGGTGTTGATGTTGGTAGTGGCAAAAGTGGCGCCACTTTCTTCTTCCTTTTGAGCTCTTCAGTAGCTGGATCTTCTTCAAAAATTTCTTCCACAACGACTTCATCTGGTGATGACGTTGCCTTCTGCTTTGGCAGCTCCAAAACCTTCCCACTTCTTGTAGTAACCGCACTCACATTCCTAGTAGGTGGCGTTGGTTGAGATGGAACCTGTCCAGTTGTTCGAATATGTCCCATAAAGTCCATAAGTTGGCCCATTTGCTTCTTGATTTCATTGATGTCTTGACCATGTGCATCCAACGTTGCTTTTGTTTCTTTTTGTCCATCCAAAAGTACTTGAGTTGAGGCAGACAGTTGAGCAATCATCTTATCATAATTCGGATTTGTGAAAGTCTGAACCAGAGGGGGTAAGGGCACTGGTGACGTTGGGGCCATTGGTGGCCTTGCTTGATATTGTTGGGGATGTTGGTATTGCTGCTGATGAGGTGCTGGAGGGTTAAGACATCCCTCATTGCTGCTCCACCTGAAACCAGGATGATCACGGTTTCCAAAGTTGTTGTAATTGTTGTAGCGTTGGCCTCCTTGATATCCTCCTATGGCATTCACCTGTTCTTCATGTGGTTGCTCGGCCAAGGTAGGACATTGATCACCTAAGTGCCCTTGAGAATGGCAGACACCACATAATTGTCCAAGAGAGACTTTCTGACGTTTCACTTCAAGCTTCATCATCTGCTCCATTAAGTCAGAAAGTTTGTCATACTTGTCATCTGCAGCGACTTTTGCTGAGCTCATTTCGACAACAGTCTTCCTTGGAGCCATCCCATATTGAGCATCATTGTTAGATCGGTTCTCCAAGAGTGCACGGGCACGTTCTTCATCTAAATCCATGAAGGCTCCATTTGCAGCAGCATCTAGAAGCTCTCGATCAATCGGTTTGAGTCCATCATAGAAGTAGTTCATAAGATTCATCTCAGAGAAACCATGGGAAGGGCATGTGGCGCAGAGAACTTTGAAGCGATCATAGTACTGCCCAAATGACTCATCTGTTGCTTGTGTGATTCCAGTGATCTTTTTCCTCAAAACAGTGATCTTTGAGGCCGGAAAGTACTTGCTCAAGAAAGCATCTGCAAGTTGCTTCCATGTAGTAATGTGATTCGGTGGGAGCTCCATGAGCCAAGTCTGAGCTCTCTCCTTCAGAGTGAATGGAAACGCCTTCAATTTCAAAAGCTCATCATCCGCATCAGTGGGCTTCATACTCGAGCAAACAAACTGAAACTGCCTCAAATGCATGTTCGGATCTTCATGCGCCATCCCTTGAAAGATTGGAAGGCGATGGAGAAATCCACTCTTGAGCTCAATATCCTGCTTGTCATCTTGAGGTTCAGGAAATCGAATGCATGAGGGGCCATCACTCCAATCCGTTGAGCAGGTTTGTTGGCGAAGAGTTCTCCTCACAACGTTGTTGCCTCCACCATTGTTAAGAAGCACATTGTTGTTGTTGTTATTCATCCTAGATTCCTCTTCTTGATCTTGCTCGGAATGATGGGATCTTGGTGAGTCAACTTCGTCCTCAATAATAGGTCGGTCCAAGTCTTCCACTGTGCTAGGAGGAATGATCACTGTGCGGTTACGGAGTTGAACTTCACGTGGAGCAGGTTTGGTCATTCACAACCTGAAATTCAACCAAGATCAATTGTTAGTATAAAAAGAATACACAAGGAATGCATGATACTTTGATCAAAACGTTGAAAACTTTACAAAAATACTCAAAACAAGTCACGCGAATCAAAAGTAGGCAAAAATACACCAAAATCATACAAAGACACTAGGCTACGTTTAAGACACATTGTACACACACTAGCTACGGCTAAGACACTAATATGAAATGCAAGAGCTCTAAGTTTATCCTAAAATGAATGCAAGTTACTAAGAACAAGTTATGTACATTTGTACATGTATCCTGCAAGGGTTAGTTAAATATACAATGTTAAAGTTATGTAAAACGTCATATATACATAATTGTCACTCAAAAGATGCAAGCACTCATAATCCACGAAATTCATGCAAGAATTCATTCAAACTTTCATTCAAAGTGCATCAAGCAAGAACCTAAGTGAAAGATGGAGTGAATGCATAAGAGAAAACGTTAGAAAACCTGCAGAAAACACAAGAGTTACGTGCTAATTACATGATGCAACGTGACCACTCGTTTGGCCTTATGCCCCTAACTTCACTTAGGTTAGGGTGTGTGGTGACGAAATCCACACATCACAAAGCCGCCAGAGGGTTATGCAAGCTACAAATGCAAGTGTTTAAATCCTTTACACATTTGACACAACAACACAATTCCGTTGGTTTATGTACATGTATGGTTTGTTGAGTTGCGCTTTAGATTTGAAGAGAGTACATTCGCTTGATCTTTAGGTCGTTCAAAGGACGTGCGACCCACGCGATAAAGTGTACACTTTCAATCGAATGGTCTTGGTTCAATCGATAAACATGGCCAGTTAGGGATAGATGTAATGCGAGAGGCAGGACTAATTTCAATAATGCAACCCGAGGCTAACCGACTATGGAAAGTAGATTTTAGTCCTTATCTTCTTTGGGCAAACTCAACGGAATGGCCAGTTAGCGAGAGAGACCACGAGAGGTAGGACCGATTTGAGATCTCGGATCCAAAACCTGTCATAGAAACCGTCACCTTCTAGACACCATTGCGTTGAGAATTTCTTACTCAAAGATAAGAATTCATCCACCAACCGAGTCTTTGGTATATACTCCAATGTTACAAGTCTTTCTTAGATCCAAATCCTGTCACCAGTCATAACCCGTTTCTAGACACCATGTCCGACATTCAACCAATCTTTCGAAAATGTACAACTCCCTCATAGTCCAATGTAGACTCCGCCCTCAACCTCATGTCCATAACTTCACTTAGGTTATGGTGTATGGTGATGAAATCCATACATCACGAGGGGTTAAGGAGATAAACATGGAAAAGAAACGCCATCTATTCAACAATGAGTGCGACTTAATCAACCAAGCTCATGTACTCAATGCAAATCCAAGCTTCCTTTTACGTTACATGGATGTAAAAACAACAATATGAACAATGTTAGTTATCTCGAGGATTTACAAGTATTTATGCACAAAAATTTCACAACTTTACAAAGAACACATGCAATTCCAGATTCTGCCAAACATGAACACAGCAGCTTGTCGAATTTTTTTTTTAAGAATTATTGGCTCGGTCGACTGGGCTGAAATTTTTCAGGCACAAACTAGACACATAACCAAACATTCCTGCAAAATTTCAGATTTTTGTGAGTCCTCTAGCTATGTCAAATAATTTGCACAAAACCGGGCAGTGCATAGTTCCGAAAAACAGAAACTATAAACATATTTACGAGCATAATCACACAAAATTGATTCACAATCCCCGGCAACGGCGCCAAAATTGATTCACATCTTTTCAAGTACTTAATTTAAACACTCAATCAATCACGAAGACAATTAAAACCCTTCTTTGTAGATGTAGCATTGATAAGTAGGGATCGTTCTTAACCGGGGATTGAGGGTGCATGCATAACTATGCTAGGTTTAAATGGGGGTGCAAAGTTGGTTTGTTTAACTAATTTCCTACGAAATATAAGAACAAAACGTGGCAACCATACACAAATAGGAACCTTGGAATTCTAACATGCTTCACTCATAGACAAGCAAACAATCAAGAACCCTAAAAACCCTAAGCATGCTTAGTTGTTGAAAATCAATCTATATCTAATATTTACAAGATCAACTCATCAAGTTACCTATCCTTCAATAACCTAACCAATTTCATGCAACCTATTTGGTCTCTAAGTCATTAGCTACGTTTTACATGCATATCTCAAAATTAAGTGCCGAACTCGGGAATTGCCCGATATTCAACACATCATAATCTAAACCGGGAATTGCCCTGCATTCAAATTAAGCGTTAGGAACAAATAAGCATGAGTAACCAATTTCGAAGAACACCAAACAAGTCATACAAAACTAATTAAAATTATTTAACCAAAAGACTTCAAGAAACCAATCCATAGTAATCGTAAATTTACACAAGGAAGAAGAATAAAGAGAAGAAGACATGGTTACACTTTTAGAGTAAGGGAATTGCCCTATACTTATCCGTGCTTGATGCTCCTTCGATGGATGGAGGATGAAGACACCTTGGGATTGCCAAGCTATGTATTCGGTCCTTGAAGGATGGTGGAAGCGGTTTGTGAAGATGTGCGGCTTCCTTGGAGACTATGACGTTTTGGAGAGGCTTGAGAGGACTCTAGGACAGGGGTTCGGCTCTTTGATTTGTGATCCTCTCTTCTTCCTCCAAAGCTCTCTTTATATAGGAGATGATTGGCATGAATGCAATTAATTTCAGCCATAAGTATGTAATTGAAGGTCCATGTGTAACCATCCAGCCATTCACTCCATCCATTCATGCTATGCAATTATACAAAAACCGTTTCAGCCATAAGTATGTAATTAAAGGTCCATGTTTGTCAGCCATTACATCACCATCCGTTCTTCTTCGGAATTAGGAACGTCTCCCTTAGCACGCACTTTGCTCCAAATCGCCTCCTTTATTGTTTCCTCCTTTATTTCTACCTAAAAACATAAAATAAGTTAAAACATATTTACTAAGCATAAAACAAAGCTAAATGTAGAGAGAAAGACATTAATAATCAAGCGTAAAATGCGTAGATCACCTTCCTTGCTCATTAAATCTCCCTATGAAATCCACAACTTGACCCATCTGAGTCTTCAATTTTGTAATATCCTTAGACATCATTGCAATGTCGTTGGTGTTGGTTTGAGTTGTGGCCAACTACGATTGAGTTGAAGTGGCAATGTTCTTGAAAATCTCATCATAGTTGCTTCCACCACTTGGCTGTCCTCCTTGTTGTGCATATGGTTGGTACGGCCTTAGCATGAAATTGCCTTGAGGTCATGCCACAAATCCTCCTGGTTGCTACCCTTGTGTGCTTGGTTGAGGATTCAGCACGTTGTTGTTGTTGTTCCAACGAAAGTTTGGGTCGTTGGCTCTTGGATTGAAGTTCTGAAAACGTTTCTGACCTCCTTGACTTTGGAAGTTGCCGAGCTGCTGTCCATAACCCACAACATTGACCTCTTCAAAACTGTTTCCAACTTGACTGCATTGCTCAGACACATGTCGTTCCATACTACACACTCCATAGACTTGTACTCCTTTACTCTTAGCTAAATTCGACACTATCAGATTCAGCTTGTTTAAATCTTCTTTAAGCTCTGTTATGACACTTGACTCTCCATAAGTGTTTGACTCTCCATAAGTGTTTGCTTCATTAACATGCCTTGTTGAAAATGAACCAAATTGTTGATTGTTTGTAGCACGCATCTCCAACAAGTTGCTGGCTTCTTCTCTGCTTTTCTCCATCAATGATCCTCCAGCTGCAGAATCAAGGAATTGGCGTTCCATAGGGTGTAGTCCCTCATAAAAGTACTGAAGCAGAAGTCCCTCACGTATCTCATGGTTAGGACACGAAGCAACCAAAGCCGTGTACCTCTTATAGTACACATCAAAAGCTTCATCCATGTCTAGCTTAATTGAAGTAATCTTCTTTCTGATCTGTGTCACTCTAGATGATGAAAAATACTTAAGGAGAAACTCTTTCATCATTGTTGCCCATGACATGATTCGTCCAGCTGGCACTGCAAAGAACCATGTCCTAGCTTTGTTCTCAAGTGAAAATGGAAAAGCCTTCATCTTGACTAGTTGCAAATCGGCACCCCTAGGACACATAGTGTCACAACAAAATTTAAACTGTTTCAGATGATGGTTCGGATCTTCTCCACTAAGTCCATGAAACTTTGGCAATTGGTCGAAGAAACCACCTCTCATTTCAAAGGCAGCCGATTTTCCTGCTGCTGCAGTTGGATAGGTAATGTTATTCGGCCTTACCCCTGTTCCATTGACATGACCATTCTCTTTCCTTAATGAATTCATTCTGATAGTTTCAGAAATTGGATTCTGGTGAATTACTGGTAACGTTTCACAAGATGATGATCGAAACACTGGTGAATGTGATGGTGATAAATTTAGTGAAATCTGATGTGATGTCGATGGATTGTCAATGTCGTATTCTTCTTTGACACGCCTAAGTCTGTTGTTGATGTCTCTTATCCACGTGTCAGAATTGTTCATTCATATGCTCCTGCACAACCAATCAGCACAAATGACCAAAGATCAAGTTATCATGATCATACACTAAGTAAAAACAAAAATAAAAAACGAGACTAAGCTAGGCAATATTAGAATGCACACGGCATGAATGTAAACAATCACACAAAACACAAACAAAAAAAATGCAATATGCAACATTAATGGCAAACATAACACACTTAAACGAAAATAAAAACTTACAAAACAAAAGAAAATGTTAGGAATGAACTATGTTAATTCGGCATGGCTTGACAACAAGGAACAACAAGGCACACGACATCACATATACATGAATCAAATTTAAGCATAAGATGGCGTGACAACCTAGTTGTTTCTAGTTGATTTTATTAACCCCTAATTATTAAGATACATGGAGCAGGGAAGACCACTGTGCAATGGGCTGATACAGCCCATGGTAGAGTTATCCTTCATCCGAGTTTGCATTGACTATAGCCCATGGTAAAGACGTATTGATCACTCGCTAGATCGGGATTACGGCGGTTACCGTCGTGTTCCGAGACCGAGAATAGTCCCCGGGATGCGACAATCGGAGATTGCCGGAGATTATCGGAGATTGACAGTGAAATAAGGCCGTTAAGGCTTGCAATATTTCACGTCGTATGGAGATTGCCGGGTTTGACAGTGAAACAAGGCCGTTAAGGCTTGCAATATTTCACGTCATGGAGATTACCGGAGATTATCGGAGATTGCCGGGTTTGACAGTGAAACAAGGCCGTTAAGGCTTGCAATATTTCACGTCATGGAGATTACCGGAGATTATCAGAGATTATCGGAGATTATTGGAGATTGCCGGAGATTATCGGAGATTGCCGGAGATTATCGGAGATTGACAGTGAAATAAGGCCGTTAAGGCTTGTAATATTTCACGTCGTATGGAGATTGTCGTTTAAGGCATACAAGTAGGGCCGCTAAAGGCTGCATTCACTCAACAAACTGATTGACAAACATAACCCGGTAGGGTTTTATGCATTGTGGGCCTGAAAGGCTTCATATATAACATCAAAACATAATAAAATCGGACATTCATAGATAACTTGGTACCTATTTGGGGAAGAGATGTAGATGTTGTGCGTTCCATGGCCGTGGAAGCGTGACTCCATCTGTACCCCTGATGTAAAACGTGGCCGGGCCCATGACTTCAACAATTTCATATGGGCCGTCCCATGGAGCTTTCAACCCCGTTGGCTTAGGGATAACCTCCTTCATTACCCAATCCCCGAGTTTGAGTGGGCGCTTGATAACCCGGGAATTGTAATGTTTGGCCACTTTTTGCTTCTTGTTGATATTCCGGAGATGTGCACGCTCCCGGCGTTCCTCTAGGAGGTCCAAGTTAAGGTGAATGCCTTCATTATTGGTTTCCCTGTCGAACAGTTGTACCCGGTCACTCGGGACTTCCATCTCTACCGGGATTACTGCCTCAGAGCCAAAGGTCATAAAAAATGGGCTCTCCCTATTGGCTTCTGTCGGAGTTGTTCTAAGTGCCCACAAAACCTCTGGAAGTTTCTCAACCCATAAGCCCTTTGCGTCCTCCAGCTTCTTCTTCAGAACTTGCTTGATCAGCTTGTTAATAGCTTCAGTTTGTCCATTAGTCTGCGGGTGTGCAGGGGAGGCATATAGCACCTTTGTCCCATTGGAATGTAAGAACTCCCGGAACTCGTCATTGTCAAACTGTGTCCCGTTATCTGTGATAAACGTCTCTGGGATTCCAAACCGACAAAAGACATTGTTCCAGAGGAATTTCTTAACATTTGCGGTTGTGATCCGAGCCAGGGGTTGAGCTTCTATCCACTTGGAATTATAATCCACTGAGACAATGGCGTGTTTGAGCTGTCCCGGGGCTGTGGGTAGGGTCCAATGAAATCAATCCCCCACATGCAAAATGGATATGGAGAAATGATTACTGACAGCGGGACTGATGGGGCCCGGGGAAATGCTGCAAACCGGTGACATTGAAGACAGGAATCTACCACGACTCTGGCATCCTGTTCCAGGGAAGGCCAGTAATATCCCGTTCTGAGGGTTTTGAAAGCCAGGTTACGGGCTCCAAAGTGATTTCCACATACCCCGCTATGAAGTGACTGCAAAACCCGGTCTCCCTCCTCGGGTGTAATACACTTCAAATCAGGGAAAGTATGCCCTCGTCGATACAGTTTCCCATCACGTATACTATACTGTGCCGCTCTAAGCAGTAATCGTTTGGCCGCTACCGGGTCCTCAGGTAGGGTTCCATGTTGGATGAAGTTAATGAACTCATCCATCCAAGATGGTGGCGGCTTTGCTTCCACTGCGAAAATCTCAGAAAAAGGAGAGTGAGATACTTGGTTTCTCCAACGTCTCGACTAGTAGGCCTTTAAACTCGGCATTGGGATCTTCCCCTGTTGCAATCCTAGCCAGAGTATCTGCTCTCACATTCTGCTGCCACGGTCTCTGAGTAATCTCAAAGGTGTCAAATTTTTCAAGAAAGAAAGCCGCTAACTTTTGATAGGAGGAAAGATGTGCTTCCTTTGCTTGAAATCTGCCGTTAACCTGCTGCACCACCAGTTGAGAATCACTCAATATGTGGAGATGCCGGGCGCCCATGTCTTTAGCGAGTTGAAGCCCTTTGATTAAGGCTTCGTACTCAGCCGTGTTGTTTGATGCTTTGAAGTTAAAACGTAAAGCATAATCAAACATGTTACCCTCCGGGTCCACCAATGCAACTCCTGCTCCACACTGCCTCGGATTAACTGATCCATCTACGAATATCTGCCACCTCTCCGGGTCACCTTCTGTAGCGAGAGTTTCTGCAACTGAGGATTCTGCTGGGATTAACTCGGCAATAAAGTCTGCTGCTGCCTGCCCTTTGACTGCCGTGCGCGGTTTAAAGTGCAAGTCATGATCCCCCAACTCAATTGCCCACTTGACCAATCTTTCTGAAGTCTCCGGCTTTTGCAGAACCTGCCGTAGTGGTTGGTTGGTGAGCACATGGATTGAATGTGCCTGAAAGTAGGGTCTTAGCTTTCTTGCCGCTACAACCAAGGCCAAGGCAAGCTTCTCAATATCTGGATACTTCGGGATCAGTAAATCCTTTTCCCGTGTAATAGATCGGCAGTTCGTCAGACTCTGGCTTTCTCACCAAGGCACAACTCACAGCTGTCTGAGATGCCGCTAGGTATAGATAGAGGATTTCCCCCGGGTTAGGTCTGGATAAGGAAGGAACCGATGCCAAGTATTCCTTCAACTTGTCAAAAGCTTGATTGTGCTCCTCCTGCCATGTAATCTGCTCCCGGTGTTGACTCTTAAGAATTTTGAAGAAGGGGGCACACTTATCTGTCAACCTGGATATAAACCGGGATAAGGCCACCAGCCTACCTGTGAGCTTCTGGACTTCATTTCTGGTCTTTGGCGGTTCCATAGCCAAAACCGCTTGAACCTTATCTGGGTTTGCCTCAATCCCCCGAGCGCTAACCATAAACCTGAGAAACTTGCCTCCTGAAACGCCAAAAACACACTTTTCCGGGTTTATTCTCATGCCCTTACTCAAGGCAATGTCAATAACGGTCTCCAGGTCATCCGGGTGTTTACTTGTTTCCCGGCTCTTCACCAACATATCATCTATATAAACCTCCATAGTATCCCCGAGTTGGTTCGCAAACATGCCTACTACCAGGCGCTGGAATGTGGCCCCTGCATTCCGGAGTCCAAAAGGCATCACCTTGTAGTAATACATCCCCTTGTCCGTTGTAAAAGATGTATGCTCTTGATCGGTGGGGTTCATCGGAACTTGGTTAAACCCCGAGTATGCATCTATAAAACTTAGCTGCGGGTGGCCCGTGGTTGAATCTACCAGTTGATCAATCTTGGGAAGTGGAAAACTATCCTTTGGGCAAGCCTTATTCAAATCTGTGTAGTCGACACACATCCTTCACTTTCCATTTGCTTTCTTGACCATCACAACATTGGCCAGCCAATCCGGATATGTTGCATCTGCAATGAACCCGATGTCCTTAAGACGTTTAACTTCTGCTTGAATGGCCTTATATTTCTCTGCACAAAATGCACGACGCTTCTGTCTTACCGGTTTAATACCCGGGATAATATTGAGGGAATGTGTCATAACCTCTGGAGAGATCCCGGGCATATCTGCATATGACCATGCAAACACTTTCTGCTTTCGGGTTAGCAGCTCGATTATCCGGGTTCTGACCTCTGGGTCAAGGCCTGTGCCAATGCAAATCTTCCTTTCCGGGTACTCCTCTGAAATCTGAATCCATTCTGTTGCTTCAATTGGGGCTGGCCAGGGAAACTTGGCGAGATACTTCTGGCTCTTCTTCTGTGCCGTCTTACTGATGGGCAAGGAATCCGGGTCATCCCTGGGGTCATCGGGTTTGTCAAATGGGGATAGGGAAAAACCGGCTGAAAACATTTCATGCTGGGACTGAGCTATTGCTATCGCGTTGCATCTGACAGCGGCTTCTTGGTCTCCGCGAATTGTAACCCAGCCCCCAGGTGTAGGCACCTTCATAAGCAGCATATGACCCGCTATAAAACTCTGTAGGCCCCAAAGGGCATCTCTCCCAAGTATAGCATTGTAGGATGATGGGCAGTCCATAATTATGAAGGGAACTACAATTCTTGTGGACTGGTGCCCGGTTCCAACTGTAACCGTTAGCTGATCTGACCCCAATGGTTGAGTTGTTTCACCTGAAAAACTGATCAATGGCTCGTGGTTTCTATACAGCTTATCTCTTCCTCTTTTAAACCCCTTATAGCAGCTGCTGAACATGACACTGACAGCGGCTCCCGTGTCTATTAGAACTCGCCGAGTTCGCCAATGGTTAATCTGAAGAGTAATTATGAAAGGATCATTATGATGCATTTTCAGCGTGTCTTCAGAGTGAGAAAATGACACGGTATCCCAAGGAACCAGTTCCTTGCGGCATTCCTGATGAAGCTGCATTATCTCTAACTCCGGGCCTCTTGGGCAAAGTCTTTTGGCCCGGTGACCTGACACTCCTTGGGTGCCACCCCCGTGAATTGTCATTATCTCCCCATATACTTCAATCAGGTTGACACCTGTAGCGGGTGACTTATACTGCTGTAAATTGCCGTTCTGAATCATATATTCAATGCTGTTTCGAAGGGAAAAGCACCGGTCGGTAGTGTGGCCGGACTCGTTGTGATAGGCACAATGTTGCCCGTTGTCCGGCCCTGCCTTTTTGGGAAACTTCATTCTTGGAGCCGGGGGAATGTCATTCCTATGGCGGTTCCAAATTTCTTCATAGGAGGTAGTCAAATTGGTTAACACTTCATATCGAGGAATGTAAGGGGTTTTTGCCTCCTGGGCTGGAGGTCTTGGGTATGGAGCTTCTCTTGGCTTCTCTCTTGGTCTGTTTGAACTTTTGCCGTAGTACGCCTGGCCACTCTTATTTTGCCCTTCCTTTCTCCATCCATCAGCTCGCTGGCTTGTGAACCCGGTATTCGTCCGGCGTTCCCCGAAGGTGTCATACTCGGCTTGAGCTTGCCGAGTTACTTCATTAATCAAATCGTCGTAACACCTGAACCGCTGCTTCCTGAGCTCAACCACAAAGCGGGTTGGCTTGAGCGCCTGCAAGAACGCCTCTGATGCCACTGACTCATCCAAGTGCCCACATTTGGAAGTCGTAGATAGCCAACGGGTTACAAAGACTTTCAAGCTCTCATCATCCCTTTGCTGCACTTTGAACAATGAAGTGGTGCTTCGGTTGGCACTAGACAGCAAGATAAACCGGGAAAGGAACTTCTGTGTCAGCTGATCATAGCTCTCTACTGACAAAGCCGGTAACTTGAGGAACCAACTCAATGCCTCCTCACTGAGTGTCTCCTGGAAGGCATGGCATGCTTGGGCATCCGTGAACCGGGTTGAATCCAACTGAGACTAGAACAACTCTAGGTGTGCATATGGGCAGCCCGTTCCGGCATACTTCTTGATCTTGAATGGCTTAGCTTCCGGGGGCTTTTTATCTGCCTGAACCCGGGTGGAGAATGGGCTTGCACGGGTAATAAGGGGTTGATACTGCAGCTGCCCTGTCCCCGAGTTAAGACGATGCTCAAGTTGAGTCACAGTTTGCGTCAACTGTAAGAGAAGCCGGGTATGGGCATCGAATGGGGGAAGTGGTTGATTTAATACTGGTTCTGGAGGTGGAGGGGGTCCTGAAAGATTGTGATTAAACAGAGGATTGGAGAGATGGATAATTTGGGGATTTGGGGTAGGGTGGGCAATGGGTGGCAGAATAGCGGGTGGAAGGGTTGCGGGTGGGATGTATGCACTGTCAAAAGTTAGCGGGTTTCCATAACCCGGAGGATTCCCTACTGGGGTTATTATATGAGCAAGTCTGGCTGACGTCTCATTGGCATTCGCCCTCTGAGCTAGGGTTGCCTGAAGAAGACCATGCTCGGCCTGGATGGTTGCTAACTGCTCTCTTAACGTCATCAACTCGGCATGTTCTCGAGAAGACTGCTCCTTCTGAGCAAGAAAATCCTTTTTCAAGAGTTCAAATGCTGCTGCCAAATCAGTTTGGCCAAACTGGGTATCGGAGGCCCCCGGGTTATTATCCCCTGAGAAACTGAGCCTCCTAGTTGGATCTTGTTCTCCTGTTATTTCCACCATTGTTCTTTAAAATGAGAAGGTCTTGAGTTCAACTCTCAACGAGAGCACCAATTGTTTCCGGGTAAACTCGTGGTCCCTTTGGCGGGTGGCACGGCTCCAGAAATAGCGTACTTCCTTGTATTCTGAGTTTTCCTGTGTAAAGAACAAACACGTCAAAGAGGCGTCCCCGGGTTTACCGAGGGAAGCCACTCCGATGCTTAAGTCAGACACTGTCAATTAAGCAGAAAACTCAAGAATAGTCAAGAAGTTGCGCGTCCCCTTACCGGGAGGTCCGCGCTGGTATTTATAGTAGCATTAAAGGCAGCATGCCTTGTCCTTTTCCAATGTGGGAACAGTTTCCCTTGCTTTTCCTTAGCTTTACGGCGAATTGGGCCCTGACAAAGGACCCAGAGTGGCTTCTCACATTTAACTGGGCTTTCACCCTGTAAACAATACTTCAAGCACAATAAATAATGCATATTTAATAATTGACCAGACATTTGGAGGTTCTTTCTTGAATTGTAACCCGGTAAAGGTGAAATATCAGGTTCCACCTATAAACAACAATTTTCTGTATAAATGCACGTTTTAGCCATTGCTCTACAGAAAAACCCTTTTGACTCAATATAAGTAAAAACAACATTACTAAGGAATAAACAAGGTACAAATGAGGGTAAAAACATATTAAAAACATAGCGTAAAACGCACTTATCAAACTACCCCACACTTACCCTTTGCTAGTCCCTTAGCAAACTGACTCTAAAACTAAAAACAAAAACAAATGACTTAAAAACTTCTAATACCCTTAGAAAGATTGTCTCAGGATCTTTTTCATGCATAACCTTCAAGTTAGAACATTCGAATGAAAAGCATAATTGCAAAGCTTCATAAGCATGTATCATAGCATGAACAAGTAAGATATGAGATCATATAGCACAAACATGTATGATAACCGTTCCTCCTTACAATGGCATACTCTCTTCTAATCACTCATCCATGGTATTCACTCAATCGTATATGCAAGGGAAAAGATGATAAGATAACAAATAACTTGCATATTTCAACAAATAAAAGCTCTTTGTGAATAGAAATTTATGGAAAAACCTCATATAACAACTATGTGCAATAATGGACCAAAACCATATGCTTGATTCATGAGAAAATCTCCACAAATCAAATTTAGCTATCTTAAGAATCATGAATTAATCTCAATAATATGATTGTAATGGGGCTTGGTTTCATAAGGTAGGAATTTTTAGATAAGTGGTGCTATAAGAAATCACCAAGACTTTAGCAAATCTCGCTCCTCCTCATGTCTTCACTTCAAGGGTCGAGTTTCTTCATGTTGGACCCATACGTCATTCTTGACTTCTCCCCATATTGTGAACATGACAAAGGTCATATAAACACTTTTAGACCTTCAAATAATTACTAACTCCAAATCCACAAAACATTACAAAAAACACCAAACTTTGTGCCTTTTACTTTTGATCCGAAACTCTTTTATTTTCCGATTTCTTTTTTTTTTCTTTTTTTTCGGAAATTTTTTTCATAATCTTTTTTCGGATATACACATTTCGGCACATATACAATACAAAACATTGGTGTTTAACCCCACACTTGCTCTTTATTACCTTGTCCACCCCACACTTGCTCCTCAGCATCACTCATTACAGCTCCATCAGAAGTACTTTGCCAAGTCTTGATAACAAGGTAAAGGTTTAGCTATTCTAAGAAAAGGAATTCTGTTTAAAGGTGATGAAATAAAAGGCTCAATGTAAGCTCAAAGAGTTAACTAAGGAGTCCCACAACGGGCACAAAATAGACATAAGTTTTATTTGGCAATGGTGGTGATCCTAATGAGATTTAATTCAATCATATTCAAAATCAAGACATGTTATGATTATAAAGCTTTGACAATCACATAAGCAAGTTCTAGTAAATTCTAGAGTCCATTAAAAAGCTATAGCACATAGTCATTGAATATGCTAAGAAAATAATGAGGTCTTGAAAAGATAGTGAAATTTCAAAAAAAAATTTAGAATTTTATCGCTCAAAAAGAAAGTATTTAGGCTCACATTCTCACATAGGTTTTAATGGAAACAAATTGATCAAACATGCATACTTCATTATCAATCAAATCTCAAATATTCATATTAATTCACATATCCATGAAACTTGCAATTTCTTAGAATAAATGCATTCAAAGATATAGTTCATCATAGACTTTTAAGGGTATATCCTAAGACTCAAAAACAAATAAAACATTTAAAACAAAATTTAAAAATTAAAAACAAATTTCGAAACAAAAGTATTTTTTTATAAAATTACGGAAAAATGTAAAAATTTCGATAAAAAAATTGAAAAAATTGAAAAAATTTTGGAAAAATTAAAAAAAAACAAAATACATTACTATGTAACATCTACCCCACACTTAGAAAATTACATTGTCCTCAATGTAAACCCAGAATCATGTCATAATTTCCTAAGCATGTGTTTAAGTCACATAATAAACGTAGAATCAAAATAATTCAACCATAAAAGTGAAGGGTTAAGAAAATTCAAACTCTCGTAGACGGCTCCTCCACTGCTACGGTTGAAATGAGTTGCCTCTCATGCAGCGCTTAATGTTTATAGTCTATCAGCCTAGCCTCTTCTCCTTTTTTCTTTGATGGCGCCATCCTTTGTTGCCATGGCTCTCCCACATTGTGTTTTTCAACATTTGTGCTCTTGTTGCTCATTCAACGTTGATGACACAATAACTGGTAGAGTGTCATCTTCTCCAAGAAAAACGTACTTCAAATGTGGGGAAAAAGCTTTAAGCTCTAACTTAGGGCCTGTTCCACAGATGGTCACAACTTATTAGTGGAAATTGGAATTGACAAGGGAGTATACCTTTTGTAGATTGGTTGTGAATCAAGCTCCTTCACAACTTCAAGTATGGACGGCTCCAAATATTTTAAAGCCTCCTCATCTCGTTCTCCATACTTGTCATACCCGACCCCTTGCTCGATCACTATGAAAAACAAACAACACAAAAATGCAATATGCACACGATATGCAAAACAATAAAACATAAGTATGAATGAATGCAAAATGGATGTAGTGCAAACACAATCCGGATAACATGAAACAAAATGCAATATGGTATGATGCAAACAAAACAAAAAATGCAATATGCAACATGATATGCAAAATGATGAGGCTAAACTAAGAAATATGATAAGGCTTCGGCAACTAAGATGAAACTAACACAAATAACTTTGCTAACACACACACACATGACATTGACACTCAACAAGATTAACACACATACATGGCAAACACATACATTTATCAACAAAGCATAAATATAAGTTAGACACACACACGGCATTCATAGTTACATATAGACAAAAATCATGACAAAAACATATTGTGATGACGTCTCACCCTAAAATGTTTCTACTTGATTTTATTAAACTTTAATTTTTAAGGTACGTGGAGCAGGGAAGACCACTGTGCAATGGACTGATACAGCCCAAGATAGTGTTATGCTTCGTCCGATATACCTCAAAAATTAAAGGAATATACAACTTTCACACAAAGGAATATACAAGAGAGAAATTGTTAGTCAAAAATATGGCACAAAATATACAACTTTCACACAAGGGAATTCGGCACATACACTAATATACAATGTACAAATCGGTAATACACATGAATATAAGAGAAAAACGTTAGCACAAAATATACATACAAATCCTTTTTAGCATCCCCGGCAACGGCGCCAAAAATTGACGTGTCATAATATGACCTGCAATTTAAAAACCCTATCGTGTAGCTTTAGTAAGTAGGGATCGTTCTAACCGAGGACACTAGGGAATGATTTATATTCTGCAAAACAAATCGTTAGTACTTTCAAAAGAATACAAGTATAAACATATACACAAAATATTATGGGGGATTTAAAGATGGTTCGAAACATATAAAGAAAATAAAGACACTTATTTACAAAACATGGTCAATCAATACTCGAGCATAAAACAACTTAGCACCGTGAAGAAAGACATGTCACAAATTTCGCAAGTTTAAGAAGTCGTATTTACGTTTTCACAACTTGTAATTAATTCCAACTATTTAGACTTCTCATGTAAACTTAGTGCCTACAATCGCCTGACACTAAGTGTCACATCCCGGGGACTATTCTCGGTCCCGGAACACGACGGTAACCGCCGTAATCCCGATCTAGCGAGTGATCAATACGTCTTTCGACGTATTGATGACCCTCTGGACCGAAACCACAAGGCTATGAATGAAACAAACAACACATGAATAATAATATGAATGTCAAATACAGAATGACAAATGATCAGAGTAGCATACAAATGTTTTACAAGCGGAAGATAATGGAAAAATACCCGAGACAGAAATAGTACATGAAAAAGTCTCGAAACAATGGGCCCGAAAAGCGTCTCAAAGTATCCAACAGATTACAACATCAGAAAATACGGAAATCAAGAAACATGAAAACCACACCAGAATGGGAGTCCTCGGAATCGAAAGTGCACGATGACCGTCGACGCTCCGCGATCTAGTCCAGCTCCTCTAGTGATGGGTGCTGTAGACCTGAAAAGATGTAGAGGTGAGAAACTCGTCCTCGCTAACCCAAATGGGGCCAAAGCCATCCAAGTCGGGGTTTAAAACCCATGAGAAAACATTTCGTATATATGTATATGTAGGTACTCGTAAGTACGAAAGAGCATGTGGAAATGTAAATGCACGCCACGCACACAAAGCTCGGTAAAACATGTGACCACATATGAAAGAACTCTCTGGATCTGAGCGGCCGAAATCCCGGGTTTGTCTTCACTGCAAACCGGGGCCAACTATCTAAGCGCCCGAGTGCGCAGAATAGCGAGAGCGTCCATTTCTAGCTAAAGCCCAACAAATAGCAGGCCACACTTACGTCACGTTTTACTCTGTACGAGACGAGCGTAAGCGGGATGAATGAATAAAATAAACAGGGCATAGCCCCTCCGGAGGTTTACGGTCATCGACACCGCAGGAGTGCTAGAATACTAGGTCCCGTCGCTCTCAGGCCAACCACCGGAAATCAGGACGACGGTACTACTTTTCGATCCAAAACTCACTCACACACACCAAGTGCTATAAGAAGCATGTGGTCAAGCTTTAAAACAATGCATCAGTATTTAATAAATATAAAGTGAAAGAGCCGCCGACCCAAGAGGGTTTCGGCTCACCCATTGGGCGTGCTCCCCCTACCTGGTATGATGGTACAGTTGGCTGCGCTCCAACTCCTGGTCCTCCTGAAGTCTGCGTAGACGAGCTCCTGAGTCTGTGGGTGAGACAACAGTGATAGTCAGGTATAAGTAATTCGAGGTCTACTATCTACGACTAAGACTTGATAAACATCCTTTGTTTATCTTTCTGACATTAGGGTTTGACTCTCCGATTCTCGAACCAGCGAGAAGTCGGGATTATTTCTTATTCAGTACTTACGTCGTTTTTGCCACGTTTACAAACTAAAAGTCTTTAAAACGTTTAACCGTAGTGTTCGAAAACGTAAAATAGGTGTTCTACGGCATAAGTTAAAAGTCAACTTTGGAATAGTAAAAGTCAACGGTCAACAGTAAAGTCAACGGTCAACGGGCAAAAAGTCAACCGTCAAAAGTCAACGGTCAAAAAGTCAACCGGTCAAAGTCAAAAAGTCAAAGTCAAATAGTCAACCGGTCAAAGTCAACCGTAAAAAGTAAACAGTAAAAGTAAAACTGTAACAGTAAAACAGTAAATGTAAAACATTAAAACAGTAAAAGTAAACAGTAAAAACTGTAACTGTAATTATTTCAAACAGTCAGGGGCAAATTGGTAACTCTGCCCCTGGGTAAATAGTAAAAGTAAAACTGACACGGTAAAAACCAGAGTTTTTACCGTGCCGGTCTCCGATCGGTTTCTTCGCCGGATTTGACTGGTTTTCCGGCCAAATCGAGTCTTCTGACTCCTCCTAACACCTTCTAAACATCCTAATCTACCCAACAAAGCTTCAAACATCAAGAAAGATCGAGTTTTATACCTCTCACTGCCTCTACTGTGTTTTCCGGCGGAGCTCCGCTGGGCTCCTCCTTGCTCCTAGGCGGCTCCTGGTGGCGCCTGGGAGGTCCCTTGCTCCTCAAAAGCTCTGGTTCTCTTCGATCTGTGTTGCACAGTAGATCCGAGCTTCTCCTCGTTGCTGGGCGGCGCTGGCGTCGCTGGTGGTCTAGGCTAGGTCGCCGGGGCGAGGCGAAGCGGTTGGAGGCGGCGGTGAGGCACGACGCGCGCTGGTGGAGGTGCAGCTGAGCTGCTGTCGAAGAGAGAGGAGAGAGAGAGAGCAGATTCTGCTCGAAATGGAAAGGGAAGAAGACAGAAGGAGAAAGGAAGAAAAAGGAAAGAGAAGGAAAGGAGAAAAAGGAAAGTGGGGAAAAAGAGAAGAGAAAGATAAGATATTTAAAAGAAAATGAGTGGCCACGATTCGTCGATCGAATCAACGGCCACGATTCGATCCCCATCCCAAAATAAATTTCAAAACCAAAACCATTTTCGAAAATTCATTTCAAATAACCAAACATCGAATTTAAACGTAAAAGTCGTACGAAAAATTACGTGAAGTGCCGGAAAATATTCCGTAAATACTTTCACGCAAGTGGCGACGTGTGTCTTAACGTAAAAACGTTAGACGAAATGACGACGTACTGAAAATTAATCGGAATTAAACCCTAAGTGTGTCGGAAAAATAAATTAAAATTTCGGGGTCTCACACTAAGTTTGTATATGTGTCATCCTGTTCAATGCCTACAATCGCCTGACATTGAGACAAAATACACTGATCGAACGAGAGTCATTGGAAACATGGTCCTAGGTATGGCGTCACTCATCCTATTCATCATGCAAATCTCTCACCCTAGCAACCCTTGGTAGTGACTAAGAATCAAGACCTACAATCGTCTGATCTTAACCCTTAGAACACTACGGCATATGAAACTCCCCCCTAATAGCTAACTTGTCATGATTCAAGCTAACCTAGAGTTCGATTACGTGTACAGGTGAGGATTAATCAATTCAAGTTATTACATACGTGAACACAAACAACTTAATCTAAATCGTCATCCTAACATGCAATTCTACACGTTACAATCATAAACACAATCACATGAAAATCACCAAGAAGAACAAGCAAACATGTTTATAACGTAAAACCGAAAACCAATACAAACATATATATAAATAACCATCATCCATACAGTAGATATACACATAAACCTTGAATGAATTCATACCTAAACCTACCCTAAGAGTCGGCAAGGATTGAAGAATGGATTGGTGGCGGCAAGGCTATGCAGTCGGCAGCAAAAGATGCAATCGGCAGCAAGGTTTTGGCGGTGGCAAGGCTATGGTGTTCTTGTGTAGGGAGGGTTTTTAAGTAGAGCTAGGCTATTCTAAGGCTTAGAGCAATTGAGAGACACTAAAATTGATGTACATAGGTCCTATTTATACAGAAAATTTCGAAGAGAAACCCTAGAGAAATCGGCTAGATCTTTCTTTTGCAACAAGAAAAGATCTTCTTGTATTCCTTCTTGAACACAACTTGTACTTCTTTCTTTCTTGACAAGAAATTTCGACCTGGACCTTGAATCTTCTGCTCTTGGACTCTCCTACATGTTAATGGATCAATGTAGGCCTTATTGCACAAGTCTTGGGCTTCTAGGCACCTCCCAAACTCGTGTGACAACTTAGGCAGAAACTGCCCAGTTTTGCAGCTTGACCTCTGTCCATTGTTTTGATCATAACTCCTTCATCTGAACTCCAAATTCTGCGATTAAAGAAGATCTGAAAACTAGACTTCCGTAGCTTTCCAATGATATATGGCTTGTCCTCAGATTCCTCATTGATCTTTAGATATGATTTTCCGAAATTGATGTAGGGTTTCTGGAAATTTCTGCTCGGATCAAAATCTTATGTTTCGGAGTTTCTTCTTTTCCATGGCCTCTCTTGTTGTCTTCCATGAGTCCAATCTTCATGATTCTTGTTCTCATATGCTCATTTACATGTCATCTACACATTAAACCAAATTCATCAAATGTAAAGGTATAACAAATCATAAGAGAAAACAACCAAGTCTTTGTTCCAAATCGAGTTTTCAACACTTAAGCACAATTTTCTGTATAAATGCACGTTTTAGCCATTGCTCTACAGAAAAACCCTTTTGACTCAATATAAGTAAAAACAACATTACTAAGGAATAAACAAGGTACAAATGAGGGTAAAAACATATTAAAAACATAGCGTAAAACGCACTTATCAGCTTTCTGCTCAAAGTATTGGCAACAACATTTGCTTTGCATGGATGGTATCGTAGAGTGAACTCATAATCTGTAAGATACTCCATCCATCTCCGCTGTCGTAGATTAAGATCACGTTGAGTGAAGATGTACTGTAGACTCTTGTGATCCGTATAGATCTCGAAGGTGGTTCCGTAGAGATAACACCTCCAGATCTTCAAAGCATGTACAACAGCGGCCAACTCCAAATCATGAGTCGGATAATTCTTCTCATGTGGCTTCAACTGTCTAGAGCCATAACAAACTACTCCGCCATTCTGCATGAGCACACAACCCAAACCAGTCCCTGAAGCGTCCGTATACACTTGGTACGGATCTACACCGTTGGGGAGAACGAGGACTGGGGCGGTAGTCAAACGGTTCTTCAACTCTGCAAAGGCCTCTTCACACACGTCACTCCACTCAAACTTGACTCCTTTCTTTGTCAAGTTGGTTAGTGGCGTGGCAATCTTTGAGAAGTCCTGTACAAAACGACGGTAGTATCCGGCTAGACCAAGGAAACTCCTCACTTCTGTAACATTCCGAGGATGTTCCCAATCTAGAACTGCCTCGATCTTCACGGGATCCACTTACAAGCCTGAAGCTGAGACTACATGTCCAAGAAACTGCACCTCTGAAAGCCAAAACTCGCACTTTGACTTCTTTGCGAAAAGCTGGTGATTCCACAAAGTCTGTAGAATGGTGCGAAGATGATACTCATGCTCTGCTTGTGTCTTGGAGTAGACTAAAATGTCGTCGATGAACACGATCACAAACTGATCTAGATAAGGCCGGAAGACTCTGTTCATGAGATCCATGAAAGCTGTGGGGGCATTCGTCAATCTGAATGACATGACAAGAAACTCGAAGTGCCCTTACCGTGTACGGAAAGCTGTCTTCTCTATGTCACCATCCCTTACTCGAAGCTGATGATAACCAGACCTCAGATCGATCTTAGAAAAGAACTGAGCTCCTGCAAGCTGATCGAACAAATCATCAATCCTCGAAAGTGGATACTTATTCTTCACAGTGGCACTGTTCAACTTTCGATAATCTATACAGAGTCGAAGGGTCTCATCATGTTTTCTGGCAAACAACACCGGTGCTCCCCACGGTGATGAACTATGCCTGATAAAACCCTTGCTCATAAGATCTTCCAACTGAAGCTTCAACTCTTGCAATTCTGCTGGTGCCATACGGTAAGGTGAAATCGAAATCGGCGTGGCTCCTGGAACTAAGTCGATCTGAAACTCTACCTCACGGTGTGGCGGCAAACCAGGTAAATCTTCAGGAAACACTCTGGGATACTCATCAACTACCGGAATATATCTGTCACCACTGGATCCACCTGTCTCCTTTGTCGATCTCACAATACTGTAGCAAGTCAAAGTCATTCTCCCACGAAAACATGGTCGCAAGAGTGGACTCGGCTGTGTGAGTCGCTCATCCATCCTGATCACCATAACTTTATCCTTGCCTAGAGTCCTCACTGTGACTGTCCTCTTTTCACAGTCTATGAGAGCTCGATACTTCTCCAACCAATCCATTCCAAGTATCAAATCATACCCATCAATGTCTAACGGGTAAACATCTACCAGTAACTTTCCTTCTTTAACCAGCAGCTGGCACTTACGAAAGATCCTATCTGTAGCTGCCCCTTCCCAAGGGCAGAGCTGAAACAGTATGTGCTACCCGTGGACTCAGACTCTAGTCCCAATGCATCCGCAAACCAAGTGGCAATAAAAGAATGTGAAGCTCCTGTATCAAACAGAACCCTAGCCTCTGAGTTAGAAACAATAATCGTACCATCCAGAGCTGTCGAGGTGTCCAGAGCTAGCTGCCCTCCTGCAAATGCATAAACCTGCCCACGTCCTCCAGCATTACGTCCACTCCGACCTCTGGTACGTGAACCCTGACTGGCCTGACTACCCTAACTCGGGACAGGCTGCTGCTGGGGTGCCTGTGGATACGGCTGCTGCGCATAGCCCTGCTGGTACTGCTGCTGCTGAGGAATCTGTGAGTAAGACTGCTGCTGCGACCCCTGCTGGTAAGGCTGCTGAACCTGTGGCTGGATACGGCTAGAGGAACCTGAAGCTGAAGCCGTGCCACAGTCTCTGTTGGGGCAGTGCCAACGGTTGTGTCCTGGCTAACCGCAGTTGTAGCAAGTGTAAGGCGCTGATCGGCCTCCTGAGGACCCACTACCGCTACTACCAGCACTGGTGTTTCCGCCAAAAGCCCTCCTGTTGCTCTTCCTGGTTGTCCTCCTGTCCCTGTTCCGAGAGTGGGATCTGCTACCATACTCATCTCTGGCCTGAGGGAAAGTCGTCTGGTCACCCTCAATCTTGTAGGCTGCACTAACAATCTCCCGGTACGTGCGAGTGGTGTTGGAGAGCAACTCGCGACGAATAGAATCCCGAAGACCAAACTCAAATCGCTGGGTCTTCACCTTCTCGGTGAGACCTGGGACATACTTCTGCAATGAAGTGAACCGCACCACGTACTCATGGACCGTCAAGCTCCCCTGGGTCAAGCTAAAGAACTCGGCCATCTTCTGATCCCTCAAAACCGGGAAAAAGTACTGGTCATAGAACAGCTCCTCAAACTGCTCCCAGGACATCTGATCAGCATCGTGGCGGTCCACAATGGTATCCCACCAACTGTCAGCCCCTCCAGTGAGGCAGTGGACTGCGAAGGCAACTCGATACTCGATAGGGGTATTGACTGTCCCCTGTAGCTTCTTGATGTGCTTCAGCCAGATCTCAGCATCAACGGCCTCTGTAAGGCTAGTAAAGTAGGTGGCCTAACTTTCAGAAAGCTCGATAAACAGTTAGACCTCCTCTCTAGCTCTAAGTCCTGCGGAGTAGGAGGTGGAACATTTCCCAAGGCACGGAACGCTCGTGTAACCTCATCCATCTCGCGGCGAGGCGGCATCGTGACTGACTCTGAAAAGAAACAATGATTAGTCACCGAATCACTGTCCAGTAAATAAAGATAATGAGGATGTCAACTACTGGAACATGAATGAACTTTTGATTTCCGTATGAAGGAATACATCATGAGATCATGCAATGATGTCTGCATTGCACACTAATAACTCGAAGTATACGACTCGAAGAAACAAACTGGTCGTACATCAATGACATGGAAGGTACCAAAACGATGCTCTAATACCAAGTAATTACTGTCGCATCCCGGGGACTATTCCCGGCCCCGAAACACGACGGTAACCGCCGTAATCCCGATCTAGCGAGTACTCAATACGTCATTTGACGTATTGATAACCCTCCGGACCGAAACTACAAGGCTATGAATAAAATAATCAACACATGAATAATATAAATGTCAAATACGAAATGACAAATGCACAGAGTATCATACAAATGTTTTACAAGCGGAAGATAACAATGGAAAATACCCGAGACGAATATAATACAAGGAAAAGTCTCGGGACAACGAGCCCGAATAATGTCTCAAAGTATTCAACAGATTATCAAACATCAAATACGGAAATCACATGATGTGGAGTCCACAAAAGAATGGGTGCCCTCGGAAGCGGAAGTGCACGATAACCGACGACGCTCCACGAACTCCTAGTCTAGCTCCTCTAGAGATGGCTGCTGAAGACCTGAAAAGATATAGAGGTGAGCAACTCGTCCTCGCTAACCCAAATGGGGCCAAAGCCAACCAAGTCAGGGTTTAAAACCCATGAGAAAACATATAGCTTATATATGTAGGTATTCGTAAGTATACGAAAGGAGCATGTGGAAATGTAAATGCAAAGCCACGCACACAAAGCTCGGTAAAACATGTTAACCACACATGAAAGAACTTTCTGGATCTATGCGGCCGAAATCCCGAGTTTGTCTTCACTGCAAACCGGGGCCAACTACCTATGCGCCTGAGTGCGCGTAGTAGCGAGAGCGTCCATTTACAGCTAACGCCCAACTGACAGCACACCGCACTTACGTCACGCTTAACTCTGTACGAGGCGAGCGTAAGCGGGATAATTAAAATAAACAAGGCATTGCCCCTCCGTAGGTTCACGGTCATCGACACCGCGGGAGTGCTAGATACTAGGTCCCGTCACTCTCAGGCCAAGCATCGGAAATCAGGACAACGGTACTACTTTTCGATCCAAACTCACACACGCACACCAAATGCTATAAGAAGCGTGTGGTCAAGCTTAAAATAATGCAACTGTACTTTTATAGATATAAGTAAAGAGAAAAAGCCACCGACCCAAGAGGGTTTTGGCTCACCCATTGGGCGTGCCCCCCCTACTACCTGGTATGACAATACAGCTGGCTGCGCTCCAACTCCTTGTCCTCCTGAAGCCAACGTCGATGTGCTCCTGAGTCTGTGGGTGAGATAACAATGACAGTCAGGTATATGTAATTCGAGGATCTACAATCTACGATTAAGACTTGATAAACATTCTTCATTTATCTTTCAGACATTAGGGTTTAACTTGTTTAACACTCCGATTCTCGAACCGGCGAGAATTCAAGATTATTTCTTATTCAGTACTTAAGTTGTTTTGCCACGTTTGTAAATCAAAAGTCTTTAAAACGTTTAACCGTAGTGATCGAAAACGTAAAGTAGGTGTTCTACGGTACAAGTTAAAAGTCAACTTTGAAATAGTAAAAGTCAACGGTCAACAGTAAAGTCAACGGTCAAAAAGTCAACGGGTGAATAGTCAAAGTTAACGGTCAAAGTCAACCAGTGAATAGTAAAAGTAAACAGTAAAAGGTAAAACAGTAACATTAAACAAGGTAAACAGTAAAACAGTAACAGTAAAACAGTAACTGTAATTATTCAAACAGTCAGGGGTATTTTGGTAACTCTACCCCTGGGTAAAACTGTAAAAGTGAAACTGACATGGTAAAAACTCTGGTTTTTACCGTGCCGGTCTCCGATCGACTGTGTCGCCGGAAAGGGTTGGTTTTCCGGCCAAATCGAGTCCTTTGGCTCCTCTCTTCTCCTTCTACACAACCTAGGCTAACCAACAACACCTCAATCAGAAGAAAAGATCAAGATTTCGTACCTCACACTGCCTCCCTGGTTTTTCTGGCGGAGCTCCGCTGGCCTTCTCCTCCTTCCTCCTTGCTCCTGGGCAGCTCCTGGTGGCGCCTGGGAGCTTCCTAGCTCTTCAAACCCTCTGGTTCACTTCGATTTACTTTGCACAGTGTTCCTGAGCTTTCGTAATCTGCTGGGCGGCGCTGGCGTCGCTGGTGGTCTAGGCAAGGTCGTCGGGGCGAGGCGAGGCAGATGGAGGTGGCGGTAAGTGTAGACGCTCGTCGGGCGGAGGAGCAGCTGAGCTGCTGGGTCGAGAGCAGGAGAGAGGAAGACTTTCCGCTTCGGGCGAAAACAGAAGAGGAAAGAGAAGAAAAGGAAAGTGAGGGAGAAAGGAAGAAAGGGAAAGAAGAAAAGGGGAAAAGGAGTGGTGAGGGAGTGGGTAAGAACATAGGGTTTTAAAGAAAAACGAATGGCCACGATTCGACGATCGAATCAACGGCCAAGATTTAATCCCACTTCCAAAATAATTTTTAAAACCAAATTCATTTTCAAAAATTCATTTAAAACAACCAAACGTCGAATTAAATCGTAAAAGTTGTACGAAAAATACGTGAAGTGCCGGAAAATATTCCGTAAATACTTTCACGCATGTGGCCACGTGTGTCCTAACGTAAAAACGTTAGACAAAATTTACGACGTACTGAAAAGTAATCGGAATTAAACCCTAAATGTGTCAGAAAATTAAATAAAATTATCAAGGTCTCACAGACACACCCCTGCCAGCACACCGAATCCTTGCCTCAGGCTCGAGTAGCCACAACAGCGACCCTAGCCTCGTATAACCCCCATTCGGCCACTAGAAGCTTAAAATGACATCAACAAGGACGGAAGAACGTCAGAAATCGTCCCTGGTGGAGAAACTCGAAAAACAAGAAAAACAAGAAAATGGGGAAAGCTGATTAGAGCTCAATCTGATCAAATAGATATATGGGAAGGAAGATAAGGATAGGAGGAGGAATATACCATCTACTCGCCGTGACGTCGCCGGGGTCGCCATATTTTCGATGAACACAGCCGAGTTACTTGTCGGCCGATCTTCTTCCAAAATTGTTAGTGGAATGAATTGGTAGGGGGGTTTTGAAGAGGAGGAAGATAGGAAGAAATTGGTGGTGGTGCGCCAATGAGAGGTGGCCACGTTCGGCGGCTCACCGGAGAAGAAAATCGGGGGCGAAGGAGACGAGAGGAAGAGATCATAGACTCGGGCTGGGCTTTTGACTTCGGTCAAAAGTCACACCCCTATTTAAAGAAAAATGGACGGCTCTAATTTAATGGGGGTAAGATCTGACGGCCCAAATTTAAGATAGGTAAAAAGTAAATGGTAGAATGGTAAAAACTATTTACCGAAAAAGTAATTAAAAATTACCATAAACTTCAGAAATTCACAGAAAATAAATGGGAGCTCCAAAAAATATTTCGAAAACACTGGGAGACATGTGTCGACACATACTGCAACATCGATTCATTAAATGTGAAATTTGAAGAGTTTAGAAAAACTCGAAAATAAACTCGAGCAATAACTTAATAATTCACCGGTCGCAGTTAACAGCTCTCAGTAACTCGTAAACCACTGTGAAAATGTAACTTCTTGGTTACGGGGTGTTACAATGTGTGCAAAAGAATCCACAAAAATAAGTCACAAAGTGGTAGGTAAGAGCGTTTTCATTTTATAGTGATGTAGATCGAGACCCAAACGTTAACGAAAATGAATTAATTTTTTTCTATGACGATATTTAAGTATACTTATCATATCAGACGGTCGGATTTTCATTTTGTTGAATTTTAGTCATTAAAACTGTAACTTACCTACTAAATGACACAAATAAGTGAGAGTATTTGAAGATTATTTTTCAGAATTCTTATATATTAAGATTTTTGATAATGTAGGAATGAAAACGTTATTAACTAAAAATAATTATGCCACCTCGGTCATTTATCATTACGTCGCTTCATCTTAGCCCTAAGTTCGGTTCTTTAAAAAAAATTAACATCATTATTTGTACCCTTTGTTCTAGTTGGAACTCTATAATGATTAGGAATAGAGAATCAACTCCTTTTTCTTATTTATTCATATGATAGGAGCTCTTTATATAGGGACTTCACATAGTTATACTAGAAAACTAGTACATGGATCCTATCTCTACAAGGACTCATAAAGCCCACATACATAGCATGGACCAAGACACACATACATGTCTAATTATCCTTGAACACTTCCCCTTGTGTCGTGCGTCTTCGTCCTAAATGGTGCATCCGGTGTTGCCTCATCAAAACCTTGCCAAGTAACAAAAACTATGTGGGAAACTAAACTTTGGTCGAATGCACTACCAGAATAACTGTTATAGCTGACGAAAACAAAATTAACAAGCTGACGAATTTTTTTTTCGTCTGCTAAAGTCTATTTTAGCCGACGAAAAAAATATCGTCGACTAAGTTAATTTTTCGTCGGCTAAAGTGGACTTTTAGCCATTGAAATGGTTTTTCGTCGGCCAAAATGTTTTTTTCTTCGGCTTTAGTCTGTAAACTATAGCCGACGAAATTTTTAAAGTTTAGCCGACGACATATATAATTTCGTCGGCTAAAAGTCCTTATATTTCCAGATCTAGACAGCAGCTCATGTGAAAGAAAAAAGAGGAGAAAAAGTTTGGGGGTTGGCGAAATTGTTGGGTGTTGTCGAAATCTGTCCGAAATTAGTTTGTGGCGCTATATATAGGTACGTATATGTGTATATATCTTGTTTTTGGGTTGATTTAAGAGTTTTATTTTCGTTATATATTGATTTTGAGTTTTAATTAGAGTTGAATTATTGGATTTTGAGTGTGATTGAGTTGATCGATTTGAATTTGATAATATATATGAAGTTGCTGTTATATATATATATATATATATATATTAATTTGATTATATTAATTAATAATTATTATATATATATTAATTTGATTATATTAATTAATAATTATTATATATATGCATGTATATATATTAATTAATTGTACGTTAACTGTAGATAGAATATTAAATGATTTGTAAATTTAATTAATTAATTAGAGTTTATACATGTATATTATGTTATCTTCTCAAGCTATGGATAAGAGTTGGATTTCGCTTCCAAAATGGGACAAAAGATATGGTAAAAGAGTTATTAGTTTTATTGAATATGTAATGGATAATGCTAAAGGGAATACAATTTTCTATTGACTGTGCATTAAATGTCAGTGTCGCAGCGATATGCATCGATTTGCAATTGACAAGGTTTGGCAGCACCTTAAAAGTAATGGGTTTTGGGAGAAGTACACAGATATATCACGGTGAAACATCATCAGGGGGTCCGCATGATTATGGGCAATTTTTTGAGACGGGCAGAACATCCAACGATCCAACAACGGCCTTTATCAACGATATGTTTCCTTATAAGAGCGGTGTATGCTCTGAAGGACCGTATATGTCTGAGCCGGTGCAGCCCTTCCCTAGAGTTGTCAACACTGCTGGTATTGACAGATACAACAAACTATTTGCTTTTCAATAGACCCCTGTGTACCCCAGTTGTCAGAAGACGGTTCTTGAAAGTGTGATGAACGTTATGAAGATTAAAGTTGAGACAAAATCGACTGTGAATGCTGTTGATTACTACCTATAGTACACTGCTTCGATGCGGCCCCACGGTCATCGTCTTCCTACCACTCATCATAAGGTCCGATGTATCCTGAAAGATCTTGGGCTTTCCTACATCAAGATCCATGCATGCAGATATGATTGTGTTCTCTTCTAGGGTAAAGATCCAAAAGGGAATGACCTTGGTGACCTTGACGCATGTCCAGTATGTCAGAGTGACAGGTATAAGCTCACTCCTGTAGGAAATAGGAAACCTGTGAAAGTACTTCAGTATTTCCCGTTAAGGGATAGGCTGGAACGGTTGTACATGTCATCACACACGGCCAAAGCTATGAGATGGCACGCTGATAGGGAATTGCATGGCGAAGATACCCTTATACACCCTGCTGATGGGGAGGCTTGGAAGCATATAGATCGTGAGTTTCCTCATTTTGCGTCAGAGGTCCGAAATGTGAGGCTCGGGCTCTCATCCGACGGGTTCAATCCTTTTGGCAACATGAGTCTTCAATACAGTATATGGCCGGTGATTTTGGTACCATACAACCTTCCTCCATGGATGTGCATGAAGAAGGAATATAATATGTTGAGTTTGTTGATTCCGGGACCCGGTTATCCAGGGAAGTGTCTCGATGTGTATTTGAGACCATTGATTGAAGAGCTTAAGTTTTTTTGGGACGTTCGTCATCCCACTTATGATAAGTTCATGCACGAGATGTTCCAGATGCATGCCATGGTTGTTGGTACCATTAGTGATTTTCCTACCCGTGGGATGTTGTCGGGCAACATTGTTAGGGGATACAAGTGTCACGCCCCGACCCAAGATTACCTCCCTAACCCTGGGTTAAGACGTGCGGGACCCAACACAAGAGAGATTTACTCGAAATCCCCCTTGAGCCAGGATAACCCTTTTCTTCATGCCCCAATTCATATAGTCCAAACGGTGCTGGAATAGACCTCAAACCAGAGGTTATCCCGATTCCCACATTTGGATCTCAAATCAACCATTTAAAGAACCTAAGGGTTCTAATAATATTTGTGACTGCACCTGAATCCCGGTCAGGCTGCCTACGTACCCTGTCCTCAGGGATCAAGCCACACGTAGCTCTTGTTCTAATTATCAAACACCAAACGCATTCTATTTAACGGTCACTTTATAATTAAGAATAGCATACACCAAACGCATATCCTAAGTTAACCTCGCAAATGAGGTATCCACCGACCAACAATCCCTCGGGGTTAACCCGAACATTCTACCATTCATATCAATAACATCCACACATAGCAAGACGGATAATAAAGGCAACACACATAACTATAAATATAAAACATAGTGGCATCCACGTAAATAAACCAAACAACCATGGGCATGTAAGATAGTTCCTCCTACTTGGCATCCCTGAAAATAACTATAATTACCAGGGGTATTTATGGAATTACCACCTCAATGGCATTCCTGTAATTACCCTAGACTGCCAGGGGCAGTTCTGTCATTTTACCTCCACGGTAACTCAGTAAGAATCCGGATCTACCGCAGTAAAACCAGGGTTTTTACCCCTCGACTACCCCGACCGCTGGTTCACCGGAAAACCTGGTCTTTCCGGCTAAACCAGCCCCTAGCATCAGAGATACTACGTTCTAAGACAACCATAACAGCTTCTTATCAACCCAATCAACCTTAAACCATCTAAAACCGAAGAACAAAGGGTGAAGAAATTACCCAGTCGAGCTCCATGATCCTCGCCGGAAATTAGGTCGCTGTCACTCCCACAACGAAGCTGTCGTAGCGCCTCCAGCCTCCTCCAGTAACCTCATGGCCTTCTGTAGCAGCGCCACTGACTGGATGAGTGTTTCCCAGTTGAGGACAGTCGTCCTCCTTCCTCGATCCACCGTCGAAAGTGGTCGTCTTGTGGCACGTGAAGCTGAGCTAGGATGAGGGGGGAGGAGCGAGGTGAAAGGTGGTGGCTGTGAGACACCACTCGCAGCCGTGTGGTTTCGCCGGAGAGGAAACAGAAAGAGGGAGGGAGAGAGAGAGATAAGAGGGATCGAGGGAGAGAGAGTGAGAACCGGAGAGTTCTCCCCCACCGGTCAACACACACACACACACACACACACACACATATATATATATATATATATATATCAACCAACGGCCCAGATTTGATTTCACAAATCCAACGGTCCAAATCTGCCAATGACTAGTTACCAAGAATAGTAAAAAGATATTTTTTCCTATTTACTTTTACCGCACGGTAACAACATATATATATATATATATATATATACATATATATATATATATATATATATACATATATATATATATATATATATCAACCAACGGCCCAGATTTGATTTCACAAATCCAACGGTCCAAATCTGCCAATGACTAGTTACCAAGAATAGTAAAAAGATATTTTTTCCTATTTACTTTTACCGCTCGGTAACAACACTTTATCCTGCGTAACTTTCACCTACGAACTCCGATTAATTCCTAGAGCATACCCACGAGTTCGTATTAACGTCCTCTACATCTTTCCCGAAGGAAACTTCCTCAAATTCTCGACTTAACGCAAAGTCCCCTTTTTCTACGGTAAAGTAACTTAACATTTGTTACATCCGTAAATTGGATAATTCGTAACTAACAACTCGTAGCTCCGGAAAATCTTCCGGACATACCGAGAAACTCGTATTAACATAATCTACCCCTCGAGACATTAATTCTAATTTCCCCCAGAACCGAGAATATCTCGATATTAATTCGGGGAAAATTAACAGTGCGGTTACCATTCTCTGTAACTCGCCAAATCCCGGTTAAAATGTTAATTTCGGGAAGGGGTGTTACAATCTACCCCCCTTATAGGAATTTCGTCCCCGAAATTTCCACTGCGAAAGGTAAAACCAACTGTCAGGGAATGTCGTCAAGTTCCACCGAACAGAGCATCAGGAAAACCAGAGTCACAAGCTCTATGCATCATTTCCTTTAGCATTCAGAGTCTCCCCGCATTTGCAATACGAAAAACATAGCTACACTCGCTTAAAACACAAGAGTACGATACCCTAGTCTCATCCCTTTCGTCGTAATCGACTCCATAAGACTTGCCTCTTAACTCTTCACAAGCTAATTTCCAAAATGGCAATTTCGACAATCTGGTAGCTTTCCCAGACGTAACCCAAACTAACTTGAAGTCGACTCGAATGCTCTACTTACACGACTGCCACACTTGACATTTAACACCAAAGTCTTCCACATGGAAGGGTAAAAATGCTACGGTCCATCACCGTGGAGGAAACTCATACATCTCTTGCACCTTTCGAGACTAAAGAGATGTGAACTTTCTACACTAGGCCTTGAGACCACAGACGTATTATCTCCTGCGTCCATAATCAAAACTCAACCCACGTTCCTAATACCCCAACTTTTATCCACAGGGCTCGAACAAGCGCGCATACCACAATGCGACCTCAAACTACTCACTTGAGCTGATGAATCCGCTATGCGACTTCGCGCCTACATGGATGTCATCTTCACATACTCAGTAACAGTGAATTTTCCTCATCCTACCCCTCTCTTATAAAAGAGTCTTCAGTTGGGCATTTTCCAACAATCAGAGCTAACAAGCTCGCACACTAACTCATGTGTGCTAAAGTCTTGCCTAATGGACAAAAATTTTGGCTTAAAATCCTATATGCATCTCATAGTGCTTCTATAATTAGTTTCCACTTTTTACACCAATTAGCTCAACATCTACCATACCTCATGAGCGGGTTTCCCTCGAAGGGATATCCTGATCTCTTTCACCATAAATTCAACCACCACACATGCAAACAATCGCGAGCAACCCGATCCGGCTCCAACTATACCCTTAGAAACAAGGTACCACGCTCCTAAATTGTATATATTATCTGTTTATAGGTGGAACCTAATATTTCACTTTTACCGGGTTACAACTCAAGAAAGAACCTTCAAATGTCTGGTCGATTAGTAAATATGCATTGTTTATTGTGCTTGAAGTGTTGTTTACAGGGTAAAAGCCCAATCAGATATGAGAAGCCACTCTAGGTCCTTTGTCAGGGCCCAGTTCATCATAAAGTTAAGGAAAAGCAAGGGAGTTTGTTCCCACATTGGAAAAGGACAAGGCAGGTTGCCTTTAATGCTACCATAAATACCAGCGTGGGCCTCCCGGTAAGGGGTAGCGCAGCTTCTTGACTATTCTTGAGTTTTCTGCTTAACTGACAGTGTCTGACTTAAGCATCGGAGTGGCTTCCCTCGGTAAACCCGGGGACGCCTCTTTGACGTGTTTGTTCTTTACACAGGAAAACTCGGAGTACGAGGTAGTTCGCTATTTCTGGAACCGTGCAACCCGCTAAAGGGGCCGCGAGTTTACCCGGAAACAATTGGTGCTCTCGTTGAGAGCCGAACTCAAGACCTCCCGTTTAATATTTTCAAGGACGGTAGAGATGGCAGGAGAACAAGATCCAACTAGGAGGCTTAATTTCTCAAGGGATGATAACCCGGGGGCCTCCGAGACCCAGTTTGGCCAAACAGATTTGGTAGCAGCATTCAAACTTTTGAAAAAGGATTTTCTCGCTCAAAAGGAGCAATCTACACGAGAACATGCCGAGTTAATGACGGTAAGGGAGCAATTAGCGACTATCCATGACAGGACCCACCCCGGGTTAAACCCCTTTAACCCGAAGTAAATCCTGCGGGGACCACCTCAAGGGAACTTCTTACCGAAACCCCCTTGAAATGGCCAACCCTTCCTACAAAACTAACTAAACCGGGTTAGTCAGAGCAGTCTACAGAGATGATTACCCCAAAGAATTTCGAGCAGCAACGGAATGATCGACTGTGCCTCGACTCTCGTACGCGCTCGACCTCCTCTCAAGAACCCTGCATCACTGGGCATTTAAAAACGAAAGGCCCAGGGGAGAAACATTTAAAAACTGTTAGAGTGAGTGGACGAAAATCAAATATAAAAGCTCCATTTCCTGTAATGCTCTCCCAAAAGTATATCAATTTAAAAATCATTTATGCATGCCCACAATTACTAAATTTCCGCAAATGCATGATAAGATAAACCAGCAAGGAATATGGGAAAAGAAATGTTCACCAAACATAATAAGTCTGACCTCTCAGACTAGGGTCGAAGCTAAGAGCTCTAGTAGCGCCCTCACGCTACGCTATGCTAGCTAAATAAAATAATACGGTCAACCCTTATAATATCAACCTGACCTCTCAGGCTTGTCTGTCCTCTCAGACCAGGGTCGGAGCTAAGAGCTCTAGAATATGTGATAACGGTCAACCCTTATAATATCAACCTGACCTCTCAGGCTTGTCTGTCCACTCAGACCAGGGTCGGAGCTAAGAGCTCTAAATAAAGTGATACGGTCAACCCTCATAGTGCACTACGTAGTTTGCCTGACCTCTCAGGCTAGGGTCGGAGCTAAGAGCTCTAGTAGCGCCCTCACGCTACTCTAGCTAGCATATTTATTGGTCAACCCTTAAAATAAACATTCATAACAATACATTAATCAAATTCTCTTCCCAAAACAATTAATTAAAACAATTCCTTGTCATATATGCATAAAACCAATTTCCAACGAAGTCTCGGGTTCAATTCCATTCGAAGGACGGCCCTCACCGTCTATAACCATTTTCGGAAGAAATAGAAAATTGAGTAATAATGTAAATACGTTCAAGAACCCGAGAAGGATATAATTTTCGGAAACAATCATAAACACCATGCAATTAACTCAATAATTAAGGCATGCATTTATTTAAAATAATATGTCCACTCACAGTACTATTGCGACATTTCCGCTCGGAAAGCTCCTCGAGCGAAACCCTCGAACTACCCGCGTAGTCGAGCCCGTCTCACATCCGACCAGAGACTGTACAACAAATCATCAAATTAGTCATATCACAGTTGACTTGGTCTTTTCCTAGTTTGACCAGGAAATCCTATTTGACCACATGTTGACCAAGTTCCTTTCTTAAAGCACTTTAACCTTTTTGACTTCCTTTAATAATTCACTTGACAGGGTTCACACATGGTAATTTGTGGAATTACTATGGACACCCATTTAACCACTTCACTAATACCTTAGGAGTCCTTAAAATACTTCTTAGAACTTATCCGGCAATAATCGATGGTCGGAATAATATTTAATTATCCGCCAATAATACTAAACTAGAACAATTCCAAAACCTAACCAAAACTCCTCCAAAAATTACCAAATTTTAACCATAGACTCCTCACAATATGTACTAATTAATGGGCATGAAAAACTGCCCAAAAAGTGGCGGCACCGCCGCCAGCTCCGCCGGCAGAAATTCCGGCCAGAATTCCGGCGACCTCGGATCGCCACCAAATTTTACCAGTAGCTTCGTCTCGTCAATTGGGACAACTTTCTAGTTCAACTAGAAGGCCAATTCGGCCTCTAACTAGGTCAAAAACTCGATGAACAGTAGACCCCGAAAAATTACACTACCAAACTTCAAATCCTCAATTCTCCCTACACACTTCAAATCAAGCTACCAAATTCTAGGGGATTGTAGTACACCTAAAACCCATCCTAAACATATAAAGAACTCAACAATTGGTGATCTAGGGAGGGAGAAATTCAATCCCGAAAATCTACTGTACACGCCAAGAACAAATCGGAATTTCTCCCGATTTACGGCGAGTTAGGTCGGAAAGCTTACCTAGGATTGAAGTAGACTCGGAGGCCGAGCTTTTGGGACCGGTGCGCCGGCGGTTGGTGGCCGGACGGCGGCGCTAGGGCGGCCGGAAGCTCGGCGCAGTTTTTCGTCGGGGAAGAGGAGAGAGAAGCCGGGTGAAAAATCTGATTTTTCACCCCGGTAACTCCTATATATAGCCGTTTTACCGCATAGTAACTTTATACTTTTGTTCATAACTTCCTCATACGAACTCCGATTTGAGCGTGCTACGTGTCCACGAACTCGTAACGACGCCCTCTACAACTTTCAAGAAGGAAGTTTTCCCAAATTCTTGACTTAACAAAAAGTCAATTTTACGATCATTGTACGGTTAAACGGTCACTTTAAATGGTAAAAGACCAAAGTAACCAACCGTAATATAATCCTAGGATCGGGATGTGACAATTCTCCCCACCTTATAAAAATTTCGTCCTCGAAATTTCTATACTAGAAGTCCAACACAGTGGGGGATAGTACCACTTAAAATAATAATATTGTTATCCAATATCAACTCCTTTCTGAGAACTCTTCAGAGACGCCTCACGAAAAGCATTGTCAAAACCCTAAACACCTGCCCTTTACGATCAACATCCTTACTGATCCTCCTTATAAGCCAATTTTCAGTACTAACCAGAAGTCTAAACAGATAAGGTGTAAGGAAATAAGCTTATTTACGTAACATGAACATACGTGACACTAGGTATCCATTAAACTCCAAGGATACCCAACATAATCCTCAAACTCATGTAACCTTGTCACATGTCACATCTAGCCAACGTAGCAGCCCTTCCTACGTGGATGATAACCTCCAATACTTTCTCTTTTTCTGACACCCAACCACTTTTCTCGGGTCAAAACTAAACCGTCTGAAGTCTTACCATGGATCACAATGATTTTCTCTTGAATCATTTATGAGGTGGAATACGACACCGCCTATGCTGATCCACCATCTGTAATCCTCGCGAAAATCACTATTGTTTTTCACCAAAAGATGATAAATTCTGTCACACGCTGAAAACATCATTTGGCAACAATTCCCTGTGGCCTAAACCAGATTATAACCATATCCTTAAAAAAAATCCAACTGCACAACACAACAACTTCGACCAGTAACCAACCTCATACCCCTTCTCATTTAATCAAACAACACCAACCATTAACCTACCAACCGCAGGTGACATCGTCACAATACCTCTATTAACATCCTGATTCAATAACCCCTCGCTTGCCGCGAGTAAAATTCCTTTAAGAGTACTTGTATTCTTTTGTTGAACTTTAAACATTAGCTCACACATTCCCTATGCAGGAACCGATTACCACGCCTGAGGAGTAGGGTCCGATGTCACTAATGGATTTAAATCTTCCGATATCAATATACAACGTGGGGTCCAAAACCCATGACAACAAATCCACCAGAAAACCATGACGACTTGTGTTACACGAACCATCACCTCATTTGAACCAGGCTCCCTGATCTGGTTTACGCTTTCTAAAAACCATTCTGTCAAGTTGTCCTGTTGTAAAGTAATTGTCTTCCCTTACTCTATCCTTACTCAAACCACTTGCACACACAGGACATGAATTGCCATGAATTTTAGCGTAAATCCAAAATCATAGCCTTTTAATCAGGGAGATACAAGTCTCCAGACATCGAGATCCAACAATATTTACTGCTCGCATGAAGACAAATTGCCAGGCTTCACACTACTACAAGCTATTCTGACCGGATAAATCTGGACTTTACCCACAAGCCGATCATTAGAATCGCCATCTCAATATCACTTGTGGAGTTACAGCGTACTTTACCCCTGGTAACACATCTCTGTACTACTCATAGGTGAGGTGCCACTGACCTCCCTAACTCTTACCTTAACCTGGAACGACGCATAGTGCAGAACTTGCACTTCAACCAACCGTGCGTCTATTAAACATTATCCGCATCACAACTGAAATAGACTGACCATTAAAAGAAATTCAGAGCCTTACCCGCTCAACAAGGATGGTTCATTCACCGATGTCCCCATTACCAAACCGTCTGGCATTAACCGACAACTTGGACATTTAACCGGATCAGACATCTACATAAAATTTAGTGCCACTGGTGCACACCCAAAGGAACACCTGATCAAAACATCGGGAATTAATTCCACACCGAACTTAGCTACATTGATCACCGAGCATCCAGTTATCCAGGCACAATTTATCAAATGTCATCGCCGCACAGGGCGCGTAAACATCACCAAGTCAACTCGTACAACCAGACAGTTTCCAACAAAACTGTCCCCCATGCTCTGCAAGTACACCATCCACCGCATCCTCTATTTGGTAGGATTCAAGAATCCCAATCACTTACCATTCTAATTGAAGAGGAAAAACAACTGCGTACACAGGAAATCACAATGCCACTTCAAATTCTAGATTACAAGATCCACTGCCACACGTTAACATCCCCTCAGATCATAACTTAATCTGAACGTGGCTTAATCACTCCACGGTTTCCGATGGAGTGTTGCACAACTAAACGACATACCTTACCAATCTCAGTAACAATTTCTACCAAACTTAGGCTCGTAACACTCTTTGAGTCATCAAGGGAAACTTTTCCTAGTTCCACTGCATTTCATACTCACCGAAATGTTGACAATTTCGAGAGTCACCTCCAAAGATCTTTCTTGTTACTACTCTACACTCGTGGCGCCAAGAACTGCCGCTAGGTCAAAAATTCCTAACAAGTAGGGTCACTACTCAAATGACCAATGACCAGAGCAACGCCAACAAAACTTTAATCCTCTCAGGATTTCCTTAATTAACCTCAATAATTGATCTCCCAGATCTTAATCCTTATTCCACATAACAAGATTGAGAATATTTCCTGTCACTGCAGTGAGTGTAACTTATAAACCCCCAAACACGACTAAGTACACCTTCGATTACAATACTTGATTAGACCACAGCCAGTGAGTGCACAAATTCCCCTGCCATTAAGCTCAGTTAATCACCTTCAACGAAACCAAGTGTCATAACGGACGACTTTGGTTGCAGGTTGAAGCTTGAGCAACTACAAACATTCTCTCCTACTCAACAATTCAGTAAACCTTGCCCCACTGCTGTCACTTCATCACTTTCGTGCATTTAGCCCAGAAAACATCAGACCACCTACTAACGACATTTAATAATTTCACAACCATCATAAAAGTCGGAGCCACTAACAATAACCTCCTTCCGACTTGTACTTAAATGGTTAGACCCTTTAATTGACGTTTAGCACAGAACTGCTAATCAAACGTCCTTAATCTCCGTTTTCAATAAATGGAACTCTCATGACACATTCTTAAGATGATGTCATCATCAGCCTTAGTCACTTACCTGATGTCATTTTTGACCACACACAGCTGTACACCATAATTATGTTTTACCAGCCTGTGCTACCCATATTTCAACTTACCACTTCCCAATAAATGAGGGTACACGTACTCCTGTGGGGTATACCTATGTACTTCTTCAACCGTCGAAACAATGTCGTCTGCACAACGACGGGTTTCTACATCACATTAATACAAAGTCAGTCAAGACCCGTATCACTAACTCCGGTACCCCGAGCACTCTTGGTCCACGACCCGGTGGCTTGTTGCCACTTCCAACAATTCCTTTAGATTCCGAAACCAATTACCTTTAATTACCACTAGTAACGCTTTCACGATCTGAAAATCGATCTCTAACACAGCCAACCTGGAGACCCCTCCACAGGTGTACTAATAAAATACTTTGACCGCAGGTGGATATCTCACCTTATGGTTGACATGAGTCCAAATATCTGGTGATACGATTTAATTCCTGCCTCCACGATAAATGGCCTAATGACCACTGTCACCAACAATTCAAATCACGCTTGGACTCACTAACAATCCAAATCCTTCTAGTACCCCAATCATGGGTGGCTGGAGCGAAGAGAATCTGGTCGTAGCTGATGACAACGATGTCAGCACCAAGACTGACCCACGCCATTAGTCTCAGTGGTTGTCCCATAAAGCATCAAGTGACCAAACTAGCCTTTACTTCCTTAACATTCTCCAATAGTGCCACATCATGGACTAGTCACTAGATCCAAACCACAAAAATAACAACACTCAACTTCCTTGAGTCATTCCACTTTCAAGTGTCCGTTGGTTTCTCTGAAACCACACTAATGACGAACCTCAACAAAGTCGTGGCAATCGTCAAATCTTAATATTTATCTCCTCACTGAATAATCGCGCTAGGCGACTTCAGCTCCTTTTTCCATGACAGGATGCAACCTCTTGCAGTAACTCGTACGACTCTTCACTTTTAAGAGCCTCATAACACGAACACCCAAGCCTTGTCTTAGGCTTCTACAGCATCCCTGTCAACAACTATGACAGCCTCCCAGGTGTGAATTAACTGTTTCACCACCGAGTACTTACACATAATGCTCAAACGTTAAACAACGTGAGTTTACAGCTCGATCCCCAACTCAAATCTCATAAATCAATGGGGAATACAAAAACATAAATACGTAACGAGCTTACCTTGTTCCTTACAGGAACTCTCTATGAGGTCGCGCGTACTGAGGCATAGTCTTGAAGATTCGATCGTTTATAGGACCACTCGGTCCATATCTCAATCAGGAAGTACTAACTCATATCCTCAATAAACACTAAGCGTCCAAGCATAAAATGCTGATGGATCCGCCGCGGTCGGACCATCACTCTATAGACACTAAGTGATACCAAGTATATGAGGTAGTAACAGGAAACGATAACCTAATGCTCTGATACCATTGACAGGACCCACCCCGGGTTAAACCCCTTTAACCCGAAGTAAATCCTGCGGGGACCACCTCAAGGGAACTTCTTACCGAAACCCCCTTGAAATGGCCAACCCTTCCTACAAAACTAACTAAACCGGGTTAGTCAGAGCAGTCTACAGAGATGATTACCCCAAAGAATTTCGAGCAGCAACGGAATGATCGACTATGCCTCGACTCTCGTACGCGCTCGACCTCCTCTCAAGAACCCTGCATCACTGGGCATTTAAAAACGAAAGGCCCAGGGGAGAAACATTTAAAAACTGTTAGAGTGAGTGGACGAAAATCAAATATAAAAGCTCCATTTCCTGTAATGCTCTCCCAAAAGTATATCAATTTAAAAATCATTTATGCATGCCCACAATTACTAAATTTCCGCAAATGCATGATAAGATAAACCAGCAAGGAATATGGGAAAAGAAATGTTCACCAAACATAATAAGTCTGACCTCTCAGACTAGGGTCGGAGCTAAGAGCTCTAGTAGCGCCCTCACGCTACGCTATGCTAGCTAAATAAAATAATACGGTCAACCCTTATAATATCAACCTGACCTCTCAGGCTTGTCTGTCCTCTCAGACCAGGGTCGGAGCTAAGAGCTCTAGAATATGTGATAACGGTCAACCCTTATAATATCAACCTGACCTCTCAGGCTTGTCTGTCCACTCAGACCAGGGTCGGAGCTAAGAGCTCTAAATAAAGTGATACGGTCAACCCTCATAGTGCACTACGTAGTTTGCCTGACCTCTCAGGCTAGGGTCGGAGCTAAGAGCTCTAGTAGCGCCCTCACGCTACTCTAGCTAGCATATTTATTGGTCAACCCTTATAATAAACATTCATAACAATACATTAATCAAATTCTCTTCCCAAAACAATTAATTAAAACAATTCCTTGTCATATATGCATAAAACCAATTTCCAACGAAGTCTCGGGTTCAATTCCATTCGAAGGACGGCCCTCACCGTCTATAACCATTTTCGGAAGAAATAGAAAATTGAGTAATAATGTAAATACGTTCAAGAACCCGAGAAGGATATAATTTTCGGAAACAATCATAAACACCATGCAATTAACTCAATAATTAAGGCATGCATTTATTTAAAATAATATGTCCACTCACAGTACTATTGCGACATTTCCGCTCGGAAAGCTCCTCGAGCGAAACCCTCGAACTACCCGCGTAGTCGAGCCCGTCTCACATCCGACCAGAGACTGTACAACAAATCATCAAATTAGTCATATCACAGTTGACTTGGTCTTTTCCTAGTTTGACCAGGAAATCCTATTTGACCACATGTTGACCAAGTTCCTTTCTTAAAGCACTTTAACCTTTTTGACTTCCTTTAATAATTCACTTGACAGGGTTCACACATGGTAATTTGTGGAATTACTATGGACACCCATTCAACCACTTCACTAATACCTTAGGAGTCCTTAAAATACTTCTTAGAACTTATCCGGCAATAATCGATGGTCGGAATAATATTTAATTATCCGCCAATAATACTAAACTAGAACAATTCCAAAACCTAACCAAAACTCCTCCAAAAATTACCAAATTTTAACCATATACTCCTCACAATATGTACTAATTAATGGGCATGAAAAACTGCCCAAAAAGTGGCGGCACCGCCGCCAGCTCCGCCGCCACCGGCGGCCGCCGGCAGAAATTCCGGTCAGAATTCCGGCGACCTCGGATCGCCACCAAATTTTACCAATAGCTTCGTCTCGTCAATTGGGACAACTTTCTAGTTCAACTCGAAGGCCAATTCGGCCTCTAACTAGGTCAAAAACTCGATGAACAGTAGACCCCGAAAAATTACACTACCAAACTTCAAATCCTCAATTCTCCCTACACACTTCAAATCAAGCTACCAAATTCTAGGGGATTGTAGTACACCTAAAACCCATCCTAAACATATAAAGAACTCAACAATTGGTGATCTAGGGAGGGAGAAATTCAATCCCGAAAATCTACTGTACACGCCAAGAACAAATCGGAATTTCTCCCGATTTACGGCGAGTTAGGTCGGAAAGCTTACCTAGGATTGAAGTAGACTCGGAGGCCGAGCTTTTGGGACCGGTGCGCCGGCGGTTGGTGGCCGGACGGCGGCGCTAGGGCGGCCGGAAGCTCGGCGCAGTTTTCCGTCGGGGAAGAGGAGAGAGAAGCCGGGTGAAAAATCTGATTTTTCACCCCGGTAACTCCTATATATAGCCGTTTTACCGCATAGTAACTTTATACTTTTGTTCATAACTTCCTCATACGAACTCCGATTTGAGCGTGCTACGTGTCCACGAACTCGTAACGACGCCCTCTACAACTTTTAAGAAGGAAGTTTTCCCAAATTCTTGACTTAACAAAAAGTCAATTTTACGATCATTGTACGGTTAAACGGTCACTTTAAATGGTAAAAGACCAAAGTAACCAACCGTAATATAATCCTAGGATCGGGATGTGACAATTCTCCCCACCTTATAAAAATTTCGTCCTCGAAATTTCTATACTAGAAGTCCAACACAGTGGGGGATAGTACCACTTAAAATAATAATATTGTTATCCAATATCAACTCCTTTCTGAGAACTCTTCAGAGACGCCTCACGAAAAGCATTGTCAAAACCCTAAACACCTGCCCTTTACGATCAACATCCTTACTGATCCTCCTTATAAGCCAATTTTCAGTACTAACCAGAAGTCTAAACAGATAAGGTGTAAGGAAATAAGCTTATTTACGTAACATGAACATACGTGACACTAGGCATCCATTAAACTCCAAGGATACCCAACATAATCCTCAAACTCATGTAACCTTGTCACATGTCACATCTAGCCAACGTAGCAGCACTTCCTACGTGGATGATAACCTCCAATACTTTCTCTTTTTCTGACACCCAACCACTTTTCTCGGGTCAAAACTAAACCGTCTGAAGTCTTACCATGGATCACAATGATTTTCTCTTGAATCATTTATGAGGTGGAATACGACACCGCCTATGCTGATCCACCATCTGTAATCCTCGCGAAAATCACTATTGTTTTTCACCAAAAGATGATAAATTCTGTCACACGCTGAAAACATCATTTGGCAACAATTCCCTGTGGCCTAAACCAGATTATAACCATATCCTTAAAAAAAATCCAACTGCACAACACAACAACTTCGACCAGTAACCAACCTCATACCCCTTCTCATTTAATCAAACAACACCAACCATTAACCTACCAACCGCAGGTGACATCGTCACAATACCTCTATTAACATCCTGATTCAATAACCCCTCGCTTGCCGCGAGTAAAATTCCTTTAAGAGTACTTGTATTCTTTTGTTGAACTTTAAACATTAGCTCACACATTCCCTATGCAGGAACCGATTACCACGCCTGAGGAGTAGGGTCCGATGTCACTAATGGATTTAAATCTTCCGATATCAATATACAACGTGGGGTCCAAAACCCATGACAACAAATCCACCAGAAAACCATGACGACTTGTGTTACACGAACCATCACCTCATTTGAACCAGGCTCCCTGATCTGGTTTACGCTTTCTAAAAACCATTCTGTCAAGTTGTCCTGTTGTAAAGTAATTGTCTTCCCTTACTCTATCCTTACTCAAACCACTTGCACACACAGGACATGAATTGCCATGAATTTTAGCGTAAATCCAAAATCATAGCCTTTTAATCAGGGAGATACAAGTCTCCAGACATCGAGATCCAACAATATTTACTGCTCGCATGAAGACAAATTGCCAGGCTTCACACTACTACAAGCTATTCTGACCGGATAAATCTGGACTTTACCCACAAGCCGATCATTAGAATCGCCATCTCAATATCACTTGTGGAGTTACAGCGTACTTTACCCCTGGTAACACATCTCTGTACTACTCATAGGTGAGGTGCCACTGACCTCCCTAACTCTTACCTTAACCTGGAACGACGCATAGTGCAGAACTTGCACTTCAACCAACCGTGCGTCTATTAAACATTATCCGCATCACAACTGAAATAGACTGACCATTAAAAGAAATTCAGAGCCTTACCCGCTCAACAAGGATGGTTCATTCACCGATGTCCCCATTACCAAACCGTCTGGCATTAACCGACAACTTGGACATTTAACCACCAAATTTTACCAGTAGCTTCGTCTCGTCAATTGGGACAACTTTCTAGTTCAACTCGAAGGCCAATTCGGCCTCTAACAAGGTCAAAAACTCGATGAACAGTAGACCCCGAAAAATTACACTACCAAACTTCAAATCCTCAATTCTCCCTACACACTTCAAATCAAGCTACCAAATTCTAGGGGATTGTAGTACACCTAAAACCCATCCTAAACATATAAAGAACTCAACAATTGGTGATCTAGGGAGGGAGAAATTCAATCCCAAAAATCTACTGTACACACCAAGAACAAATCGGAATTTCTCCCGATTTACGGCGAGTTAGGTCGGAAAGCTTACCTAGGATTGAAGTAGACTCGGAGGCCGAGCTTTTGGGACCGGTGCGTCGGCGGTTGGTGGCCGGACGGCGGCGCTAGGGCGGCCGGAAGCTCGGCGCAGTTTTCCGTCGGGGAAGAGGAGAGAGAAGCCGGGTGAAAAATCTGATTTTTCACCCCGGTAACTCCTATATATAGCCGTTTTACCGCATAGTAACTTTATACTTTTGTTCATAACTTCCTCATACGAACTCCGATTTGAGCGTGCTACGTGTCCACGAACTCGTAACAACGCCCTCTACAACTTTCAAGAAGGAAGTTTTCCCAAATTCTTGACTTAACAAAAAGTTAATTTTACGATCATTGTACGGTTAAACGGTCACTTTAAATGGTAAAAGACCAAAGTAACCAACCGTAATATAATCCTAGGATCGGGATGTGACAATCCAGGCCGAGCATGGGCTTCTTCAAGCAACCCTAACTCAAAGGGCGAATGCCATTAGGACGTCAGCCAGACTTGCTGATGTCATTACCCCAGAAGGGAATCCTCCGGGTTATGGAAACCCGCGAACTCTTGACAGTGCATACATCCCACCCGCTATTCTCCCACCCATTGCCCACCCTAACCCAAATCCACAAATTATCCGTCTCTCCAATCCTTTATTTAATCACAATCTTTCACGACCTCCTACACCTCCAGAGCCGGTGTTAAATCAACCACTTCCCCCAGCCGATGCTCAGACCCGGCTTTTCTTACAGTTAACGCAAACTGTGACGCAACTTGAGCAGCGTCTTAACTCGGGAACAGGACCACTGCAATACCAACCATTTATTACCCGCGCAAGCCCATTCTCCACCCGGGTTCAAGCAGATAAAAAGCCACCAGAAGCAAAGCCATTCAAAATCAAGAAATATGCCGAAACGGGCTGCCCATATGCACACCTAGAGTTGTTCCAGTCTCAGTTGGATTCAACCCGGTTCACGGATGCCCAAGCATGCCATGCTTTCCAGGAAACACTCAGTGAGGAGGCATTGAGTTGGTTCCTCAAGTTACCGGCTTTGTCAATAGAAACCTATGGTCAGCTGACACAGAAGTTCCTTTCCCGGTTTATCCTGCTGTCTAGTGCCAACCGAAGCACCACTTCATTATTCAAAGTCCAGCAAAGGGATGATGAGAGCTTGAAAGTCTTTGTAACCCGTTGGCTATCCACGACTTCCAAATGTGGGCACTTGGATGAGTCAGTGGCATCAGAGGCGTTCTTACAGGCGCTAAAGCCAACCCGCTTTGTGGTGGAGCTCAGGAAGCAGCGATTCAGGTGTTACGACGATTTGATTAATGAAGTAACTCGGCAAGCTCAAGCCGAGTATGACACCTTCGGGGAACGCCGGACGAATACCGGGTTCACAAGCCAGCGAGCTGATGGATGGAAAAAGGAAGGGCAGAATAAGAGTGGCCAGGGATACTACGGCAAAAGTTCAAACAGACCAAGGGAGAAACCGAGAGAGGCTCCATACCCAAGACATCCAGCACGGGAGGAAAAAACCACTTACATCCCTCGATATGAAGTGTTGACCAACTTGACTGCCTCCTATGAAGAAATTTGGAACCGCCATAGGAATGACATTCCCCCGACCCCAAAACGGAAGTTTCCCAAAAGGGCAGGGCCAGACAACGGGCAACATTGTGCCTATCACAACGAGTCTGGCCACACTACCGACCGGTGCTTTACCCTTCGAAACAGCATTGAATATATGATTCAGAACGGCAAGCTACAGCAGTATAAGTCACCTGCTACAGGTGTCAACCTGATTGAAGTATATGGGGAGATAATGACGATTCAGGGTGGTGGCACCCAAGGAATGTCAGGTCACCGGGCCAAAAGACTTTGCCCAAGAGGCCCGGAGTTAGAGATAATGCAGCTTCGTCAGGAATGCCTCAAAAAACTGGTTCCTTGGGATACCGTGTCATTTTCTCAGTCTGAAGACACGCTGAAAATGCATCATAATGATCCTTTCATTATTACTCTTCAGATTGACCATTGGCGAACTCGGAGGGTTCTAATAGACACGGGAGCCGCTGTCAGCGTCATGTTCAGCAGTTGCTATAAGGGGTTTAAAAGAGGAAGAGATAAGCTCTATAGGAACCATGAGCCATTGATCAGTTTTTCAGGTGAGACAACTCAACCGTTGGGGTCAGATCAGCTAACGGTTACAGTTGGAACCGGGCACCAGTCCACAAGAATTGTAGTTCCCTTCATAATTGTGGACTGCCCATCATCCTATAATGCCATACTTGGGAGAGATGCCCTTTGGGGCCTACAGAGTTTTATAGCGGGTCACATGCTGCTTATGAAGGTACCTACACCCGGGGGTTGGGTTACAATTCGCGGAGACCGAGAAGCCGCTGTCAGATGCAACGCGGTAGCAACAGCTCAGTCCCAGCATGAGATGTTTTCAGCCGGTTTTCCCTTATCCCCATTTGACAAACCCGATGTCCCCAGAGATGACCCGGATTCTATGCCCATCAGTAAGACGGCACAAAAGAAGAGCCAGAAGTATCCTGCCAAGTTCCCCCGGCCAGCCCCAATCGAAACAACAGAATGGATTCAGATTTCAGAAGAATACCCGGAGAGGAAGATTTGCATTGGCACAGGCCTTGACCCAGAGGTCAGAACCCGGATGATTGAGCAGTTAACCCGGAAACAGAAGGTGTTTGCATGGTCATATGCAGACATGCCCGGGATTTTTCCAGAGGTTATGACGCATTCCCTCAATATTATCCCGAGTATTAAACCGGTAAGACAGAAGCGTCGTGCATTTTGTGCAGAGAAGTACAAGGCCATTCAAGCAGAAGTTAAACGTCTTAAGGACATCGGGTTCATCGCAGATGCAACATACCCGGATTGGTTGGCCAATGTGGTGATGGTCAGGAAGGCAAACGGAAAGTGGAGAATGTGCGTCGATTACACAGATCTGAATAAGGCTTGCCCGAAGGATAGTTTTCCCCTTCCAAAGATTGATCAACTGGTGGATTCAACCGCAGGCCACCCCTAGTTGAGTTTCATAGATGCATACTCGGGGTTTAACCAAGTTCCGATGGATCTCGCGGATCAACAGCACACATCTTTTACAACGGACAAGGGGATGTATTACTACAAAGTGATGCCTTTTGGACTCCGGAATGCAGGAGCCACATTCCAGCGCCTAGTAGTGGGCATGTTTGCGAACCAACTCGGGGATACTATGGAGGTTTATATAGATGATATGTTGGTCAAGAGCCGGGAAACAAGCAAACACCCGGATGACTTGGAGACCGTTATTGACATTGCCTTGACCAAAGGAATGAGATTAAACCCGGAGAAGTGTGTGTTCGGTGTTTCAGGAGGAAAGTTTCTCGGGTTTATGGTCAGCGCTCGGGGAATGGAGGCAAACCCCGACAAAGTTCAAGCCGTCTTGGCCATGGAACAACCAAAAACCAGGAATGAAGTCCAGAAACTTACTGGCAGGCTGGTAGCCTTATCCCGGTTTATATCTAGGTTAACAGATAAATGTGCCCCCTTCTTCAAAATTCTCAAGAGTCAACATCGCGAGCGGATTACATGGCAGGAAGAGCACAATCAAGCTTTTGAAAAGTTGAAGGAATACTTGGCATCAGTTCCTTCCTTATCCAGACCTAACCAGGGGGAAATACTCTATCTATACCTGGCGGTATCTCAAACGGCTGTAAGCTGTGCCTTGGTAAGAAAGCCAGAGTCTGAAGAACTGCAGGTCTACTATACTGGAAAAGGATTCAATGATCCTGAAACTCGTTATCCAGATATTGAGAAACTGGCCCTGACCTTGGTCGTAGCAGCAAGAAAGTTAAGACCCTATTTTCAGGCACATTCTATCCATGTGCTCACCAACCAACCACTACGACAGGTTCTGCAAAAGCCGGAGACTTCAGGAAGATTGGTCAAGTGGGCAATTGAGTTGGGGGAACAAGACTTGCACTTTGTTTATATGTGGAACCTAATATTTCTCCTTTACCGGGTTACAATTCAAGAAATAACACCAAGTGTGGTCAATTATTAAATATGCATCGTTTATTATGCTTGAAGTACTGTTTACAGGGCCAAAGGCCAGTCAGATTTGAGAAGCCACTCTGGGTCCTTTGTCAGGGCCCAGTTCATTGTAAGTTTGAGGCAAAGCAAGGGAGTTCATTCCCACATTGGAAAAAGACAAAGTGCTGCCTTTAATGCTACTATAAATACCGGTGAGGACCTCCCGGTAAGAGGACGGACAATTCCTTAACTACTCTTGAGTTTTCTGCTTATCTGACAGTGTCTGACTTAAGCATCGGAGTGGCTTCCCTCGGTAAACCCGGGGATGCCCTTTGACGTGTTTGTTCTTTACACAGGAAAACTCGGAGTACAAGGAAGTTCGCTATTTCTGGAACCGTGCAACCCGCCAAAGGGGCCACGAGTTTACACGGAAACAATTGGTGCTCTCGTTGAGAGTCGAACTCAAGACCTCCCAATTCGTATTTCGAAGGACGGTGGAAATGGCAGGAGAACAAGATCCAACTAGAAGGCTTAATTTCTCAGGGGATGATAACCCAGGGACCTCGGGGACCCAGTTTGGCCAAACAGATTTGGCAGCAGCATTCGAGCTCTTGAAAAAGGACTTTCTCGCTCAAAAGGAGCAATCTACTCGAGAACATGCCGAGTTAATAACGGTAAGGGAGCAGTTAGCGACTATCCAGGCCGAGCATGGGCTTCTTCAAGCAACCTTAACTCAAAGAGCGAATGCCATGGGGACGTCAGCCAGACTTGCTGATATCATCACCCCAGAAGGGAATTCTCCGGGTTGTGGAAACCCGCGAACTTTTGACAGTGCATACATACCACCCGCTATTCTCCCAACCACTGCCCACCCTAACCCAAATCCACAAATGATCCATCTCTCCAATCCTTTGTTTAATCACAATCTTACAGGACCTCCTCCACCCCCAGAGCCGTTGTTAAATCAACCACTTCCCCCAGCAGATGCCCAGACCCAGCTGCTGTTACAGTTGACACAAACTGTGACCCAACTTGAGCAGCGCCTAAACTCGGGAACGGGACCACAACAATACCAACCCTTTATTACCCGTGCAAGCCCATTCTCCGCACGGGTTCAAGCAGACAAAAAGCCACCAGAAGCAAAGCCATTTAAGATTAAGAGATATGCCGGAATGGGGTGCCTGTATGCACACCTTGAGTTGTTCCAGTCTCAGTTGGATTCAACCCGGTTCACAGACGCCCAAGCATGCCATGCTTTCCAGGAAACACTCAGTGAGGAGGCATTGAGTTGGTTCCTCAAGTTACCGGCTTTGTCAATAGAGACCTATGGTCAGTTGACACAGAGGTTCCTGTCCCGGTTTATCCTGCTGTCAAGTGCCAACCGAAGCACCACTTCGTTATTCAAAGTCCAGCAAAGGGATGATGAAAGCTTGAAAATTTTTGTAACCCGTTGGCTGTCCACGACTTCCAAGTGTGGGCACTTGGACGAGTCAGTAGCATCAGAGGCGTTCTTACAGGCGCTCAAACCAACCCGCTTTGTGGTGGAGCTCAGGAAGCAGCGGTTCAGGTGCTACGACGATCTAATTAATGAAGTAACTCGGCAAGCTCAAGCCGAGTACGACACCTTCGGGGAACGCCGGACGAACACCGGGTTCACAAGCCAGCGAGCTGATGGATGGAAAAAGGAAGGGCAGCATAAGAGTGGCCAGGGATACTACGGCAAAAGTTCAAACAGACCAAGGGAGAAACCAAGAGAGGCTCCATACCCAAGACATCCAACCCGGGAGGAAAAGAACACTTACATCCCCCGATATGAAGTGTTGACCAACTTGACTGCCTCCTATGAAGAAATTTGGAACCGCCATAGGAATGAAGTTCCCCCGGCTCCAAAAAGAAAGTTTCCCAAAAGGGCAGGGCCGGACAACGGGCAACATTGTGCCTATCACAACGAGTCTGGCCACACAACCGACCGGTGCTTTTCTCTTCGGAACACCATTGAGTACATGATCCAGAACGGCAAGTTACAGCAGTATAAGTCACCCGCCACAGGTGTCAACCTGATTGAAGTATATGGGGAGATAATGACGATTCACGGGGGTGGCACCCAAGGGGTGTCCGGTCACCGGGCCAAAAGACTCTGCCCAAGAGGCCCGGAGTTTGAGATAATGCAGCTTCGTCAGGAATGCCGCAAGGAGCTGGTTCCTTGGGATACCGTGTCATTTTCTCAGTCTGAAGACACGCTGAAAGTGCATCACAATGATCCTTTCATTATCACTCTTCAGATTGACCACTGGAGAACTCGGAGGGTTCTAATAGACACGGGAGCCGCTGTCAGCGTCATGTTCAGCAGTTGCTATAAGGGGTTTAAACGAGGACGAGATAAGCTCTATAGGAACCACGAGCCGTTGATCAGTTTTTCAGGTGAGACGACTCAACCGTTGGGGTCTGATCAACTAACGGTTACAGTTGGAACCGGGCACCAGTCCACAAGAATTGTAGTTCCCTTCATAATTGTGGACTGCCCATCCTCCTACAATGCCATACTCGGGAGAGATGCACTCTGGGCCTACAAAGTTTTATAGCGGGTCACATGCTGCTTATGAAGGTGCCTACACCCGGGGGTTGGGTTACAATTCGCGGAGACCGAGAAGCCGCTGTCAGATGCAACGCGATAGCAACTCAGTCCCAGCACGAGATGTTTTCGGCCGGTTTTTCCTTGTCTCCATTTGACAAACCCGATGACCCCAGGGATGACCCGGACTCTTTGCCCATCAGCAAGACGGCACAAAAGAAGAGCCAGAAGTATCATGCCAAGTTCCCCCGGCCAGCCCCAATTGAAGCAACAGAATAGATTCAGATTTCAGAAGAATACCCGGAGAGGAAGATTTGCATTGGCACAGGCCTTGACCCCGAGGTCAGAACCGGGATGGTTGAGCTGCTAACCCGGAAACAGAAGGTGTTCGCATGGTCATATGCAGACATGCCCGGGATTTCTCCAGACGTTATGACACATTCCCTCAATATTATCCCGGGTGTTAAACCGGTAAGACAGAAGCGTCGTGCATTTTGCGCAGAGAAGTACAAGGCCATTCAAGCAGAAGTTAAACGTCTTAAAGACATCGGGTTCATTGGAGATGCAACATACCCGGATTGGTTGGCCAATGTGGTGATGGTCAAGAAGGCAAACGGAAAGTGGAGGATGTGCGTTGACTACACAAATCTGAATAAGGCTTGCCCGAAGGATAGTTTTCCCCTTCCAAAGATTGATCAACTGGTGGATTCAACCGCGGGCCACCCCCAGTTGAGCTTTATAGATGCATACTCGGGATTTAACCAAGTTCCGATGAATCCCACGGATCAACAGCACACATCTTTTACAACGGACAAGGGAATGTATTATTACAGAGTGATGCCTTTTGGACTCCGGAATGCAGGAGCCACGTTCCAGCGCCTCGTAGTGGGCATGTTTGCAAACCAACTCGGGGATACTATGGAGGTTTACATAGATGATATGCTGGTCAAAAGCCGGGAGACAAGCAAACACCCGGATGACTTGGAGACCGTCATCGACATTGCCTTGAGCAAGGGGATGAGGTTAAACCCGGAGAAGAGTGTGTTCGGTGTTTCGGGAGGAAAGTTTCTCGGGTTTATGGTCAGCGCTCGGGGAATTGAGGCAAACCCCGACAAGATTCAAGCCGTCTTGGCCATGCAACCGCCAAAAACCAGGAATGAAGTTCAGCAACTTACTGGCAGGCTGGTAGCCTTATCCCGGTTTATATCCAGGTTAACAGATAAATGTGCCCCCTTCTTCAAAATTCTCAAGAGTCAACACCGCGAGCGGATTACATGGCAGGAAGAGCACAATCAAGCTTTTGAAAAGTTGAAGGAATACTTGGCGTCAGTCCCTTCTTTATCCAGACCAAACCCTGGGGAAATACTCTATCTGTACCTGGCGGTGTCTCAAACGGCTGTCAGTTGTGCCTTGATAAGAAAGCCAGACTCTGAAGAACTGCCGGTCTACTATACTGGGAAAGGATTCAATGATCCTGAAACTCGTTATCCAGATATTGAAAAACTGGCCCTGGCCTTGGTTGTAGCAGCAAGGAAGTTAAGACCCTATTTTCAAGCACATTCCATCCATGTACTCACCAACCAACCGCTACGGCAGGTTCTGCAAAACCCGGCGACTTCGGGAAGACTGGTCAAATGGGCAATTGAGTTGGGGGAGCATGATTTGCACTTTAAACCGCGAACGGCAATCAAAGGGCAAGCAGCAGCAGACTTCATTGCCGAGTTAATCCCAGCAGATTCAACAGTTGCTGAAACTCTTCCTACACAAGCTGAACCGGAGAGTTGGCAGATATTTGTAGATGGATCAGTCAATCAGAGGCAATGTGGAGCAGGCATTACATTGGTAGACCCGGAGGGTAATATGTTTGACTATGCCTTACGCTTTAACTTCAAAGCATCAAACAACACGGCTGAGTACGAAGCCCTAATCAAAGGGCTCCAACTCGCTAAAGATATGGGCGCCCGGCATCTCCGCATACTAAGTGATTCACAGCTGGTAGTGCAGCAGGTTAACGGCGGGTTTCAGGCAAAGGAAGCACATCTTTCGTCCTATCAAAAGTTAGCGACTTTCTTGCTGGAGAAATTTGACAGCTTTGAGGTTACTCAGATACCGAGGCAGCAGAATGTGAGAGCAGATACCCTGGCTAGGATTGCAACAGGGGACGATTCCAATACCGAGTTTAAAAGCTTACTGGTCGAGACATTGGAGAAACCAAGCATCTCACTCTCCTTTTCTGAGATTTTCGCGGTAGAGGCAAACCCGCCACCATCTTGGATGGATGAGTTCATCAACTTCATCCAACATGGAACCCTACCTGAGGACCCGGTAGCGGCCAAACGACTACGGGTTCGAGCGGCGCGGTATAGTATCCGTGATGGGAAACTGTACAGACGAGGACAAACTTTTCCTGATTTGAAGTGTATTACACCCGAGGAAGGAGACCGGGTTTTGCAGTCGCTTCATAGCGGGGTATGTGGAAATCACTTTGGAGCCCGTAACCTGGCTTTCAAAACCCTAAGAATGGGATATTACTGGCCTTCTTTGGAACACGATGCCAGAATCGTCGTAGATTCCTGCCTTCAATGTCACCGATTTGCAAGCTTTCCCCGTGCACCATCAGTCCCACTATCAGTAATAATTTCTCCATATCCATTTTGCATGTGGGGGATTGATTTCATCGGGCCTCTACCCACAGCTCCGGGACAGCTCAAACATGCCATTGTCTCAGTGGACTATAATTCCAAGTGGATAGAAGCTCAACCCCTGGCACGGATCACGACCGCAAATGTTAAGAAATTCCTTTGGAACAATGTCTTTTGCCGGTTTGGAATCCCGGAGACGTTTATCACAGATAACGGGACGCAGTTTGACAACGATGAGTTCCGGGAATTCTTACACTCCAATGGGACAAAGGTCCTATATGCCTCCCCTGCACACCCGCAGACTAATGGACAAACTGAAGCCGTTAACAAGCTCATCAAGCAAGTTCTGAAGAAGAAGCTGGAGGACGCAAAGGGTTTATGGGCTGAGAAACTTCCAGAGGTTTTGTGGGCACTAAGGACAACTCCAACAGAAGCCAATGGGGAGAGCCCATTTCTTATGACTTTTGGCTCTGAAGCAGTGATCCCGGTAGAGATGGAAGTCCCGAGTGACCGGGTACAACTGTTTGACAGGGAAACCAACAATGAAGGCATCCGCCTTAACCTGGACCTCCTGGAGGAACGCCGGGAGCGTGCACATCTCCGAAATATCAACAAGAAGCAAAAGGTGGCTAAACACTACAATTCCCGGGTTATCAACCGCCCACTCAAACTCGGGGATTGGGTAATGAAGGAAGTTATCCCTAAGCCAACGGGGTTTAAAGCTCCATGGGAGGGTCCATATGAAATCGTTGAAGTCGTGGGCCCGGCAACGTTTTACATCCGGGGTACAGATGGAGTTACGCTTCCACGACCATGGAACGCCCAACATCTGCATCTCTTCCCCAAATAGGTACCGAGTTATCTATGAATGTCCAATTTTATTGTTTATGATGTTGTATATAAAGCCTTTCAGGCCCACAATGCATGAATTCCCCTACCGGGTTATGTTTTATTAAAGAGTTTGTTGAAGTGAATGCAGCCTTTAGCGGCCCTACTTGTATGCCTTAATCGCCAAGCTCCGATAATCTCCGATAATCTCCATGACATGAAATATTGCAAGCCTTTCACGGCCTTATTTCATGGTCAAAACTCGCCAAGCTCCGATAATCTCCGATAATCTCCATGACATGAAATATTGCAAGCCTTTCACGGCCTTATTTCATGGTCAAAACTCGCCAAGCTCCGATAATCTCCGATAATCTCCATGACATGAAATATTGCAAGCCTTTCACGGCCTTATTTCATGGTCAAAACTCGCCAAGCTCCGATAATCACCGATAATCTCCATGACATGAAATATTGCAAGCCTTTCACGGCCTTATTTCATGGTCAAAACTCGCCAAGCTCCGATAATCTCCGATAATCTCCATGACATGAAATATTGAAAGCCTTTCACGGCCTTATTTCATGGTCAAAACTCGGCAAGCTCCGATAGATCTCTAATAATCTCTGGTAATCTCCATAACTTGAAATATTGCAAGCCTATCACGGCCTTGTTTCAGTCTTTGAAAGTCTTAACGAACCCATACAGCCCTAGCGGCATTATTTTTACTTACATGCTAAACCGGCATTATATGTGTAAATTATCACATTTGCATATTTTGCATCAGATTACCGTGTTATTTGGCAAAGAAGCCCTTGGAAGTCCTAACGGACCCGTAAAGCCTTACTGGCCCTATCTTCACTTTATAATGTTAACATGCCAACCCGGCACTATGTGTGAATTGTCAACACTTGCAGGTTATGCATCGGGTTGAAAGTCCTTATGAACCCATAAAGCCCTAGCGGGACTATTTTTATTTCCCATAAACTGGCATTATGTGTGAATTTTCTCAACACTTGCAGGTTATGCATCGGGATGAAATTCCTAACGGATCCTTAAAGCCCTAGCGGCCTTTAAAGCCTTAGCGGCACTATCTTTATTCACGTGGCAAACCGGCGTTATATGTACATTTTTGTACTTATCAGGTTACCGTGTTTTGGCACGGGAAGGATAGCGAGAAGGAAAAATTTTATTACTTCAAAAATATCAATTACAAAAAGTAGCAAACCGCTACAGGTAGACTAATCTGTTACAGAAATGAAAAACATCCTAAGGCTCCGTTGACGACCCCCTACCCCCGCCAGTGCTAGAACCGCCACGACCTCCCCGGGGCTGTATGATGAACTGACCCCTACGCAGAGGTGGCCGGTTCCTAGGACCACCCACAATCCCACCACGGGAAGCACCTCTCCCGGCTGCTGAAGAACGAACCGGGGGACTCCGAGCCGGGTTCGCAGGAGCCCTAGGGTTCGCAGCCACGGCAGGAGTCGACCGGGAGGTGCCTGCAGCCTCGTCGGGTCTGACATGACCTTGATGACCGTCATAACCCGCCTTGTCCAGCCAGCCTTGGCGAATCCCAGCGCTCACTATTTCGGCACGAGCCTCGGCCCTGGCCGACCGCAGCTTCAGGTCAAACTCTGGGCTCGCCAGAAACTCGGAGACCGCTAAGTCCTTGGCCCGGGAAACTGCCTGGAGCAAATCTCCTTTTTGTTGCTCCAGGGAGGTGACCTGTTGCTGCAGCCCCTGGTTTTGCTCGGTCAGCTGGGCTATCGCGGCGTCTTGAGCACACCGGTCTTCCCGGTGACCTTCGATAACATTCTCCAGTTCCGAGTTCTTGGCCACCAGGTCTGCTATGTGTTCTTCCGCCTTGGCCAACTTCGCACTCGACGCGATCGCTGATGCGCTTGCGAATTCCCGGACCCGAGCCAGGTTTTCTTCACTCGCCGTCACCTGGTCCCGGGCGGCCCGGAGATCATCCCTGAGGACTCTCTCTCGCTCGGGGATGCCTTCGGTTATGAGCCGGTCAGTCGCCAAGTACGACAACCTGACAGCCTACACAAATAAAACAACGGGTTAGTGCAAGGAACCAAAAACAAAAAGATAACGAGTTAAAGCAGAAGACTAACTTACCCGCATCAGCTTCTCCTGCGCCCTCCGGGCTACAGTCAACGGGTCCTCATGCTCCAGGACATAGGAGTCAGCGGCGCAATTCTTCAAATCCGCTACCATCCTTTGGATGGCCGCGTCCGCCATTCCTGCGCTCGCCAACTTCTCCATTATTTCAGTAGTGTCCCGCTGCTGCTTTCTCTCCCTCCTCTCCTTCCTCTCCTTCCTTCTCTTCCTCCTCTCGGACCTCCCCGAGCTGGATGCCTCCCGGGTACGCTTGCGAGAAGGCACGGGCTCCACTTCAAGAACCTCGTCACTCCCCTCACTCCCCTCCGGGTTCTCACTACCTATTTCCCTTTCTAACCCGCCAACCTCTTCACCCCCTTCGTCATCCTCCTCGGTAAATTCCTCCTCGCCCGGGAACACAGACGAGGGAACCGCGCTCACCACCGGTTCTTCAGTCTCATCGGCAAACGGTTCTTCAAATACCGGATTATCGTCCGCCTCCGAGGGATTCCCTTCAACCTCCTCTCCTTCCGGGTAGACTTCTGGCCCGAGAATCTCAGCCAAGTACGCGGGAACCTCGTTGTAGTAAGAGACGTCAACGTGGAACTGCCGAGTTTCCCCTTGCTCGGCGTCTGGGCGCAGAAAAGCCGCCTTCGATGTCAGGTCGATATCGTACGCCAGCCCCTCCGTGCCTTGCGCCCGGATCCCGGCCCATACAGCCTTGTCCTCGAACCCGTCGTATATTCCCGGGTTCTTTCGCTTCGTGAACTCCATCGGGAGAAGAGCTGCAACAAAAGATATAACCTGTTAGACCGGAGCATGTAAACAACAAAAATTGTAAAGGAAACGAGACAAACCTGGAAGCTCCATCAATCGGCAACGGCTGTACACATACAGCCTGCAAAGCCGGTATGAGCTCCGGTCATCTTGACCTCTGAAGGCCCATAGCATCCTCCGGATCCTCTTCTCCATCACCGGCTCCAGAGGAATGTCGGGAACATCTGCAAAACGTACAATATAATTATAACCCGGGAAAAAGAAAAGAAAGAAGAATCCGGAGAGAAAGGACTTACTCATCAGTGGCTGGAAGTCACCCGGTACTTGAAACGCGTGTCCCGGGTCTTGAAAGTTTCTTATCAAGAAACTTTTTTCCCTCCAGGTCCGGCTCACGGAGGTAGGCAGGTCTTCGATGATCTTCTTGAAGACCCCTTTGGACTTCAGTTGGATGGTCCCACTGAAACCCGCCTTCCGGGAGTACTCGGCCCGGTACATGGCGTGTAACTCGTGGTAGCTCGGCATCTGCTGCTTCAACACCTTGTACATCACGCACAACCCTAGCAGCTGCCTCCACATATTCGGGCCAACTTGCCCGATGGCGAAGTTGCTCGCAGCCAGGAGATACTGCACCTCCACCTTTAGCGGGAGTGACAGACCGCAACGTAGCTGGTACTCGTGGCATAGCGTCCACCCATCCCCGGGAGCGAAGAACTGATCCTCGGGTTCTAAAGTCCGAATTTCAACAGACTCGGGAATCTTCCAATTGCTCCTTAGCTCCACAATCTCCTCCGCGGTCAGCGAGTACCCGGGAGGGTCGAGAGCGGTCCCATCAGTGAAGGTAACTGAGGCAAACTCGGGGACATGAGCATCCATTGCGGGGTTTGTCATCTGCAAAACAAGAAACACGGGAACATCGTCAAAAACCCAGATAACACCGGCGACCACAACGATAAACGCACACACTAACGCAGCAACCCAGTTTGGATCCCAGAAAACAGTACACAATATCGATCCAAAACACTCAAAAACATCGGAACTGAAAACAGTACCTTACTTGTGAGGGTTTGAAAGGATTTTGAGATCGATTTAAGTTTGGAAATCCAACAAGCACAGCGACAACAGAGGACAAGAGCAGAAGCACGAAAAAGTTTTCGATTTCGAAGGTACGACAAAACTGTCACCCTCAACCCCTATTTATACAGTTAAGAGACGTACACTGAAGGGGCGTTTAAGAGACGTACACTGAAGGGACGTTTCGGTTTTTCGAGAAAATCGACACGTGTCGCGCATGCCGCGTCCCAAAACCGAAAAACTTTTCAGTTTCCCCCACTTCAAAACTGAAAACTTTTCGTTTTCCCCCACTTCAAACCGAAAACTTATCAGTTTCCCCCACTACAACACGGAGACGTCATTTTCAGTTCCCATAGTCAACGTGTCTGCGGGGCACCCTTGCGTACGGACTTGGGGGACTGGGTACACCGGGTCTGGATGATACCCTTGTAACCCGGTAAAGAAATGATTTCAAGTCCCCACCCAAGCGTACCCCTTGACTGAGGACTTGGGGGACTTGTTTATATGTGGAACCTAATATTTCTCCTTTACCAGGTTACAATTCAAGAAATAACACCAAGTGTGGTCAATTATTAAATATGCATCGTTTATTATGCTTGATGTACTGTTTACAGGGCCAAAGGCCAGTCAGATTTGAGAAGCCACTCTGGGTCCTTTGTCAGGGCCCAGTTCATTGTAAGTTTGAGGCAAAGCAAGGGAGTTCATTCCCACATTGGAAAAAGACAAAGTGCTGCCTTTAATGCTACTATAAATACCGGTGAGGACCTCCCGGTAAGAGGACGGTCAATTCCTTAACTACTCTTGAGTTTTCTGCTTATCTGACAGTGTCTGACTTAAGCATCGGAGTGGCTTCCCTCGGTAAACCCGGGGACGCCCTTTGACGTGTTTGTTCTTTACACAGGAAAACTCGGAGTACAAGGAAGTTCGCTATTTCTGGAACCGTGCAACCCGCCAAAGGGGCCACGAGTTTACACGGAAACACACTTTAAACCGCGCACGGCAATCAAAGGGCAGGCAGCAGCAGACTTCATTGCCGAGTTAATCCCAGCAGATTCATCAGTTGCTGAAACTCTTCCTACAGAAGCTGAACCGGAGAGTTGGCAAATATTTGTAGATGGATCAGTCAATCAGAGGCAGTGTGGAGCAGGAATTGCATTGGTGGACCCGGAGGGTAACATGTTCGATTATGCTTTACGCTTTAACTTCAAAGCGTCAAACAACACGGCTGAGTATGAAGCCTTAATCAAAGGGCTCCAACTCGCTAAAGATATGGGCGCCCGGCATCTCCGCATATTGAGTGATTCACAACTGGTAGTGCAGCAGGTTAACAGCGGATTTCAGGGAAAGGAGGCACATCTTACCTCCTATCAAAAGTTAGCGGCTTTCTTGCTTGAAAAATTTGACACCTTCGAGATTTCTCAGATACCGAGGCAGCAGAATGTGAGAGCAGATACTCTGGCTAGGATTGCAACAGGGGAAGATCCCAATGCCGAGTTTAAAGGCTTACTAGTCGAGACGTTGGAGAAACCAACTATCTCACTCTCCTTTTCTGAGATTTTCGCAGTGGAAGCAAAGCCGCCACCATCTTGGATGGATGAGTTCATTAACTTCATCCAACATGGAACCCTACTTGAGGACCCGGTAGCGGCCAAACGACTACGGGTTCGAGCGGCACAGTATAGTACCCGTGATGGGAAACTGTATCGACAAGGACATACTTTCCCTGATTTGAAGTGTATTACACCCGAGGAGGGAGACCGGGTTTTGCAGTCACTTCATAGCGGGGTATGTGGAAATCACTTTGGAGCCCGTAACCTGGCTTTCAAAACCCTCAGAATGGGATATTACTGGCCTTCTCTGGAACAGGATGCCAGAGTCGTGGTAGATTCCTATCTTCAATGTCACCGGTTTGCAACCTTTCCCCGGGCCCCATCGGTCCCACTATCAGTAATCATTTCTCCATATCCATTTTGCATGTGGGGGATTGATTTCATTGGACCTCTACCCACAGCTCCGGGACAGCTCAAACACGCCATTGTCTCAGTGGACTATAATTCCAAGTGGATAGAAGCTCAACCCCTGGCTCGGATTACAACCGCAAATGTTAAGAAATTCCTCTGGAACAATGTCTTTTGCCGGTTTGGAATCCCGGAGACGTTTATCACAGATAACGGGACGCAGTTTGACAATGACGAGTTCCGGGAATTCTTACATTCCAATGGGACAAAGGTGCTATATGCCTCCCCCGCACACCCGCAGACTAATGGACAAACTGAAGCTGTTAACAAGCTAATCAAGCAAGTTCTGAAAAAGAAGCTGGAGGACGCAAAGGGTTTATGGGCTGAGAAACCTCCAGAGGTTTTGTGGGCACTTAGAACAACTCCGACAGAAGCCAATGTGGAGAGCCCATTTTTCATGACCTTCGGCTCTGAGGCAGTGATCCCGGTAGAGATGGAAGTCCCGAGTGACTGGGTACAACTGTTTGACAGGGAAACCAATAATGAAGGCATTCGCCTTAACTTGGACCTCCTGGAGGAACGCCGGGAGCGTGCACATCTCCGAAATATCAACAAGAAGCAAAAAGTGGCCAAACATTACAATTCCCGGGTTATCAAGCGCCCACTTAAACTCGGGGATTGGGTAATGAAGGAAGTTATCCCTAAGCCAACCGGGTTGAAAGCTCAATGGGAGGGTCCATATGAAATTGTTGAAGTCGTGGGTCCGGCAACGTTTTACATCAGGGGTACAGATGGAGTTACGCTTCCACGACCATGGAACGCCCAACATCTACATCTTTTCCCCAAATAGGTAACAAGTTATCTATGAATGTCCAAATTTATTATCTATGATGTTATATATAAAGCCTTTCAGGCCCACAATGCATAAAACCCCTACCGGGTTATGTTTATCAAACAGTTTGTTCAGTGAATGCAGCCTTTAGTGGCCCTACTTGTACGCCAATCTCTGATAATCTCCGATAATCTCCGGTCTACATGGCGTGAAATATTGCAAGCCTTAACGGCCTTATTTCACTGTCAAACTCGCCAATCTCCGATAATCTCCGGTCTACATGGCGTGAAATATTGCAAGCCTTAACGGCCTTATTTCACTGTCAAACTCGCCAATCTCCGATAATCTCCGATAATCTCCGGTCTACATGGCGTGAAATATTGCAAGCCTTAACGGCCTTATTTCACTGTCAAACTCGCCAATCTCCGATAATCTCCGATAATCTCCGGTCTACAAGACGTGAAATATTGCAAGCCTTAACGGCCTTATTTCACTGTCAAACTCGGCAATCTCCGATAATCTCTGGTAATCTCCTTAACTTGAAATATTGCAAGCCTTTCACGGCCTTATTTCAGTCTTTGAAAGTCCTAACGGACCCGTACAGCCCTAGCGGTACTATTTTTATTAACATGCCAAACTGGCAATATGCGTACATTTTGTCAACACTTATATATTATGCATCACATTACCGTGTTATTTGACAGGAAGCCCTAACGGACCGGTAAAGCCCTACCGGGCCTATTGTTATTTTATGACGATAACATGCCAGACCGGCATTATGTGTCAATTTTGTCTACACTTGCGAGATATGCATCAACTTAACGTGTTATTTTATAGGGAAAAAGTGTTATAGAAAGACATTCCCCCGCAAGGCCTTAGCGGCCCATCGAAGTCCTAACGGACCCGTATATCCTAGCGGCACTATCTTTATTTACATGTCAAACCGGCTTTACGTGTAAATTTTTATACTGTGCATCAGGTTACCGTGTTATTCACAGCAACAGTTATGCGAAGGAAAAGCTTGATTACTTCAAAAAGATCAATTACAAAAAGTAGCGAACCGCTACAAGTAAAGTCTAATCTATAAAAGCAAAAACAAAAATACTTAAGGCTCCAGTTCATGGCGCTGCAGACCCGCTACCCCCGCCAGTGCTCGAGCCGCCACGTCCTCCCCGGGGCTGTATGATAAACTGTCCCCTACGGAGCGGTGGCCGGTTTCGAGGACCACCAACAATCCCACCACGAGAAGTACCTCTCCGGACTGCTGAAGAACGAACCGGGGGACTCCGAGCCGGGTTTGCAGGAGCCCTAGGGTTTATAGCCATGGCAGGAGTCGACCGGGAGGTGCCTGCAGCCTCGTCGGGTCTGACATGACCTTGGTGACCGTCATACCCGGCTTTGTCGAGCCAGCCTTGGCGAATCCCGGCGTTAACAATTTCGGCTCGAGCCTCAGCCCTTGCCGACCGCAGCTTCAGTTCAAACTCGGGACTCGCTAGAAACTCGGAGACAGCAGAGTCCCTGGCCCGGGAAACAACCTGCACCAACTCTCCTTTCTGCTGCTCCAGAGAAGTCACTTGTTGCTGCAGGGCTTGATTCTGCTGAGTCAGCTGAGCAATGGCGGCATCTTGAGCACACCGGTCCTCCCGGTGACCCTCGACGACTCTCTCAAACTCCGAGTTCTTGGCCACCAAGTCTGCTATTTGTTCTTCTGCCTTGGCCAACTCCGCCCACGACGCGACAGCTGATTCGCTTGCCTCTTCCCGGACCCGAGCCAGGCATTCTTCGCTCGCGGTCACCTGGTCCCGGGCCGCCCGGAGGTCGTCCCTGAGCACTCTCTCTCTCTCGGGGATGCCTTCGTTTATGAGCCGGTCAGTTGCCAAGTACGACAACCTGACAGCCTACGTACCCTGTCCTCAGGGATCAAGCCACAAGTAGCTCTTGTTCTAATTAACACCCTAACCGGGCGAAACCCGCTATTCTATTTAACGGTCACTTTATAATTAAGAATAGCATACACCTAACGCATATCCTAAGTTAACCTCGCAAATGAGGTATCCACCGAACAACAATCCCTCGGGGTTAACCCGAACATTCTACCATTCATATCAATAACATCCACACACAGCAAGACGGATAATAAAGGCAATCACACGATTATAAACAACCAACACACATAACTATAAATATAAAACATAGTGGCATCCACGTAAATAAACCAAACAACCATGGGCATGTAAGATAGTTCCTCCTACTTGGCATCCCTGAAAATAACTATAATTACCAGGGGTATTTATGGAATTACCACCTCAATGGCATTCCTGTAATTACCCTAGACTGCCAGGGGCAGTTCTGTCATTTTACCTCCACGGTAACTTAGTAAGAATCCGGATCTACCGCGGTAAAACCAGGGTTTTTACCCCTCGACTACCCCGACCGCTGGTTCACCGGAAAACCTGGTCTTTCCGGCTAAACCAGCCCCTAGCATCAGAGATACTACGTTCTAAGACAACCATAACAGTTTCTTATCAACCCAATCAACCTTAAACCATCTAAAACCGAAGAACAAAGGGTGAAGAAATTACCCAATCAAGCTCCATGATCCTCGTCGGAAATTAGGTCGCTGTCACTCCCACAACGAAGCTGTCGTAGCGCCTCCAGCCTCCAGTAACCTCATGGCCTTCTGTAGCAGCGCCACTGACTGGATGAGTGTTTCCCAGTTGAGGACAGTCGTCCTCCTTCCTCGATCCACCGTCGAAAGTGGTCATCTTGTGGCGCGTGAAGCTGAGCTAGGATGAGGGGGGAGGAGCGAGGTGAAAGGTGGTGGCGGTGAGACACCACTCGCTGCCGTGTGGTTTCGCCGGAGAGGAAACAGAAAGAGGGAGGGAGAGAGAGAGAGATTTAAGAGGGATTGAGGGAGAGAGAGTGAGAACCGGAGAGTTCCCCCCCCCACCGGTCAACACACATATATATCAACCAACGGCCCAGATTTGATTTCACAAATCCAACGGTCCAAATCTGCCAATGACTAGTTACTAAGAATAGTAAAAAGATATTTTTTCCTATTTACTTTTACCGCACGGTAACAACACTTTATCCTGCGTAACTTTCACCTACGAACTCCGATTAATTCCTAGAGCATACCCGCGAGTTCGTATTAACGTCCTCTACATCTTTCCCGAAGGAAACTTCCCCAAATTCTCGACTTAACGCAAAGTCCCCTTTCTATGGTAAAGTAACTTAACATTTGTTACATCCGTAAATTGGATAATTCGTAACTAACAACTCGTAGCTCCGGAAAATCTTCAGGACATACCGGGAAACTCGTATTAACATAATCTACCCCTCAAGACATTAATTCTAATTTCCCCCAGAACCGAGAATATCTCGATATTAATTCGGGGAAAATTAATAGTGCGGTTACCATTCTCTGTAACTCACCTAATCCCGGTAAAAATGTTAATTTTGGGACGGGGTGTTACAACAAGGCTTGTCCAGAGTGCCTTAGTGATGAGGGGAGCAGTAGTCATTGCAACAAGATATGCAGATTAGGTCACCGTACTCTCCTTCCATATGATCATGAATGGTGGTTCGATGACAAGGAATTTGATGGGACTGTAGAAAACGGTGTGCCTCCTAGAAGATGGACGGGGGAAGAAATTTTAGCAGTGCTTAATGAGTATTTTTTTGGGCAACTCAGCAATCATCCCAATATTGTGGCTGCAATACCTGACAGACCCGACAGGTATAAATTTTGGACACATAAGAGCATATTCTGGGAACTTCCATACTGGAGTAAGTTGTTGATCAGACACTACCTAGATGTGATGCACATAGAAAAGAATGTGCGTGACAGTGTGGTGGGAACAATGCTGAACTTGGAGGGAAAGACGAAAGACGGTCCGAAGGCACGCATTGATCTTAAAAAAAATGGAGATACGAAGACATTTGTGGTTGAAAGAAGGGAAGAAAAAAATGCTTCAAGCTCCTTACACCGTGAAGCCTGACCAGAATAACGTAATTTTTAGGTGGATGAGTGATAAGTGTGTTTTACGCCATGATTATAATGTGTTTTTACCCTCATTTATACTTGGTTTATTCCTTAGTAATGTCATTTTTACTTATTTTGAGTCAAAAGGGTTTTTCTGTAGAGCAATGGCTATTACATGCATTTATACAGAAATTTGTGCTTAAGTGTTGTAAAACCGTTTTTAGACAAACACTTGGGTATTTCTCTTATGATTCATCGTACCTTTACATTGTCATTTTTGATGAATTTGGTTTAATGTGTAGATGACATATATATGGACATATTATATCAAGAATCATGAAGATTGGACTCATGGAGGACAACAAAAGAAGCTAAGGAAAAGAAGTTCTCCGAAACGCAAGTTTTGATCCAAGCACAGAAACTTCCAGAAACCCTACATCAACTTTGGAATTTCATATCTGACGATCCAGGAGGAATCGGAGGACGAGCCATATATCATTGGAAAGCTACCGAAGTCTAGTTTCAGATCAGCTGGAATCACATCAATTAGAGTTTATATGAGGGAGTTATGATCAAAACAATGGACGGAGGTCAAGCTGCAAAACTGGGCAATTTCTGCCTAAGTTGTCACACGGGTTTGGGAGGATGTTTCTTCACCAAAATACTTCCCAAATGTGTCAAAGGACTTAAGAAGACCTTAATGAAGTCATGGGAAGCTTCATTGAAGAAGAAGAAGAAGATTCGAAGAAGTCATCAAGGATAGTCGAAATAACTAAGTAGACAGCTTTCCCGGTTCAACTAGGAAAGGCTGCCTCTACCGAGTTCTTGCAATGGATTCGGCTGCCTAGAAGCCCAAGACTTGTGCCTACATTGATCCATTAACATGTAGGAGAGTCCAAGAGCAGAAGATCCAAGGTCCAAGTCAAAATTCCTTGTCAGAAAAGAAAGAAGTTCAAGTTGTGTTCAAAGAGGAATCAACAATCCTTTTCGAAAAAGGAAAGGAATATCTATGCCGACTTGAATCTAGATTCTCTGAAGTTTTCTTTATAAATACACTTGTAATAGCTCTTAGTTTAGAGTCTTCGATCTTTGTAATTTTTAGAGAGCCAAGCTCTACCTACAAAACCCTAAACACTAGAGATACAAAAAGCTGCCGCAACTTCCATTGTTCACTGCTGAGTTTTTCATCCTTCACCGATCACCCTACCTTCGCCGATTGTCTTTAGGAGGTCTTAGGTATGGATCTATGTAAGCTTTTGTATACTCTATTGTTTTTGTCGAAATTCATAAATATATATATATATATATATATATATATTGTTTTTGTGGTTTTATGTTTCAAGCATGATCATGTGATTCTTCTTTGTAATTTCTTATATGTGATTGTTTGAACATAACAATTAGATTGCATGTGTAGGGTTTGAATAAAATACTTAACTTGTTGTGTTTATATGATTAGAGAACTTGAATTAATTAATCATCACCTAAGCACATAATCAAACCCTAGGTTAATTTGAATGGTACCCAAGTTAACTATTAGGGGGAGTTTAATCTGCCGTGGTAATCTAGGATCAAGTTAGGCATATTTGATGGCTTGGTTCTAGTTGCTGCATAGGGTGGTAGGGTGAGGGATTTGCATGCTATTAGGATGAGTGACGCCATACCTATGACCATGTCTTCAACCGACTCGTGAACGGTAAGTGTATCTTGTTTAGATTAGGCATATTTGATGGTTTAAACAAGGTGACACATATATGTTTTAGGTTCAGGCATATTTGAAGTTCCTAAAAACACATGAGAAGTCATTAAAGGTTGAAATTAATTAAAGTGTTCGAAATTATAAATGTTGCTTGTTAATCCGATTCATAACCTTGCATGTTAACTAATCGGTGCTTTGTGTTGTTCTAAATGTTGAAAGGATTGAATGATCACTTGTATATATGTTTGTTTATTTTTTTTTATTTCTTTTTATTGTTTCAAACCATTTCAAAAATCCCATTCGATTTCGTATATATGTATAGTGTACTAATATTTGTTTTGCAGAATAATAATCCTTCCCTAGTGTCTCCGGTTAGAACGATACCTTACTTACTAATGCTACAATGATAGGGTTTTAAATTGCAGGTCAATTCTTGACAGGTCAATTTTTGGCGCCGTTGCTGGGGATACTAAAAAGGATTTTGTTTTGTATATGTTTGTGAACTAACGAAATTTGTTTTGTAGGTGCCGATGTATATTCTTATAGGTGCCGAAATATTTTGTCTATTTTACTAACATTTTTTCTTATATTTGCCTTATAATTGTTTTAACTTAGTAAATATTTAGGAGGCTTATTGTTTTGTTTCTGTGTTAAATCTATTGTGGTCTTTAACGTGTAACATGTAGGGGGAAGCCGCATTTGTTAATCTTAGCCTAAACCCTTCATGATATTTTCGAATTTCATGAGGTTGAGGGCGGCTTTGATTAACACTTGTCGAACGGTCTAGTGACCCGAGTTTGTTCCGAGCTGAGTAAGGGGTCGTTCTGTCATAGATATGGTTCTTAGGTTTGTTAAACTGGATCTCAAGATCATGACTGACCACTCTTCTCGGTGAAGGGGTCGATAGGGGTCCGCTTCCTTGATCATAAAACGAGTCCTGCCTGGTTCCTGTAGGGGGTCCGCCCCCCGTGACATTGACACTTGCCTTCTGAAACCACGGAATCCGCTCGAACTAGCCAAATGCTTGGGCTGAAGCATCACCACACTTTAAATGCTAGAATTTACTTAAACATGAATGACACTCTAAGTTTGGTTCGAAATGGCTCTAATTTTTAAGGTATATTGGACAAAGCATAACACTACCGTGGGCTGAATCAGTCCATTGCACAGTGGTCTTCACTGCTCCACGTACCTTGAAAATTAGGGGAAAATAAAATCAACTAGAAACATTATAGGTTGTCGACACCCTATGCTTTTATGTGATGAATGCCGAACCTTGAGGTGATGAATGTCGAACCTATGTGTTTGTATTGTGATTGATTAATGCCATGCCATGTCGAATCCTATGTATGTCACTAACGCTTTTCGTTTTGCAGGTTAACCTCAACTTTATGTCGACATTTATTCTTGCATTGCATGTCTTGTTTGCATTTCATTTTGTCGTGTGTTTTTATTTCTGCAATATAGTTTTGTTTTTCACTTAGTTTATGACGATGCTAACTTGATCTTGGGCCAATTGTGCCATCCTGTTTTGTAGGTGAATGAGGGTTCTGACACTTGGACACGAGACATCAACAACCGACTTAGACGTGTCCGAGAGGAGCTTGCCATCAACATTCCATCATCTCATCAATCATCACCGAATTCAACACCACCAAAGTCACCTTGTGTGTCGCCACCTGTGATACACAAGAATCCGGTATTTGATTCGAAAATGACTTCACTCAGGGAAGAAAACGGTCAAGTTAATGGAACAGGGGTCAGGCTAGTTAATGTCACTTATCCAGCTATGGAAGCAGGGAAAACGGCTGACTTCAAACTCAGAGGTGGTTTCTTCCATCAACTGCCGAAATTTCATGGATTGAGTGGAGAGGATCCGAACCGACACTTGCAACAGTTTGAACATTGTTGTGACATTATGTGTCACATCCCGATCCTAGAATCATTTTACGGTTGGTTACTTTGGTCTTTTACCATTTAAAGTGACCGTTTAACCGTACAATGATCGTAAAGTTGACTTTTTATTAAGTCAAGAATTTGAGAAAACTTCCTTCTTGAAAGTTGTAGAGGGCGTCGTTACGAGTTCGTGGACACGTAGCACGCTCAAAACGGAGTTCGTATGAAGAAGTTATGGTCAAAAAGTGGGAAGTTACTATTCTGGTATTGAGGTATAAATAGGACTTGCCATTTTGGGAAAGGTATCAAAACCATACGGAGCTCCTGTGTTTTTCTCTCAGACGCGATCTGTAACCCGGCGACCCGAGCCCGACCCGAATCGGTTTTTCGCCGATATCTCCGCCGTCCGGCGACGGTTAGCTGCGAGACCGACGGCATCGGATTCCTCTCTTCCTCCTCGACATCTCCATACCCACCATGCGACTTGTTTTGACCCAAGGTGAGAGCGGTGCCTCGAGGACAGGCGAATCGGAGCTCCGGTTCGAACTCCGCCGTGCGGCCACCGTTCGCAGAGTTTCTTCTTGGGTTTTGCAGCCCTCCACTCGCCTAACCATCCCTCCATACAGCTTGAACCGGTTCGATTGGAGGTGAGTGTTTCGAATCAAAAGCTGAAATCGGTGTTCTTGGGTTCTTGGACAGTTCGACTGTTTTGGTTGATTCTTGAGGATTAGGGTTCAGTTCAGGGCCTTGTTGTTGTAGTCTGTGTTGGTTTATGCTAAAGATGTTTGTGTTTTGGGTGTTTGGCAGAGGAGGGAACAGGAGGAGCTGCTCTTGGCAGCTGGAAGTGTTGCAGCAGGGGCGGCTGCTAGACTGCTCGATGATGGAGCTGCAGAACTGACTCTAGGAGAGAGTTGGCAGCAGGGAGGCTGCCATTGAGGTCCTAGGTCCGAGGTTGGACGAGTTGTAGGTAAACTCGATTTCCCCGAGTGATGTTGTTGTGGAATTGTTGTTGGTGTTGCTGAATTAATATTAACTTGCTGTTTGGTGTGTTTTGTCGATAACTTGGTGAACCGAAGAAACGGGGAGGTTATGGCGAAATTCCGGCAAGTTACCGGGATCCGGTGACGGTTCCGGTGATACGGTAAAACCGGCTGAAAGCCGAAGAGGTAGAAATCGAATCCCTGTTAAGCTTTCGGTCAAAAGTAAGGTTAATTCCTAATTTGAGTAATTACGGGGAAATTGGACGTAATTAGGAAGTTTCCATTTTGGGAAACTTCCCATTCTAAAGAACACTTGCCATGTTAGGAAACTTTCTATTTTGGGAAACTTTCCCTTTTTGGAAGGTTTCCAATTATGAGATGTTAAATCGGTAAATCGACTCGGGGTTAAAAATATTGGTTAATGTGACACGTTGGGTGTCCATAGTAATTCAACGACTTATTACGTGACACCCTAACGTCAAGTTAAAGTAATAAAGGAAAGTTCGGAAGCTGAGTCGGACTTCCGGTAAATTTAGTTAAGAGTCGATAACCGGGAAAGAAAGTTATAAAGGTTAAAGTGCTATAAGAAAGGAACTTGGTCAACATGTGGTCAAATAGGATTTCCTGGTCAAACTAGGAAAAGACCAAGTCAACTGTGGTATGACTAATATGATGATTTGTTGTACAGTCTCCGGTCGGACGTGAGACGGGCTCGACTACGCGGGTAGTTCGAGAGTTTCGCTCGAGGAGCTTTCCGAGTGGGAAGAAGGTCGAAATAGTACTGTGAGTGGACATATTATTTTAAATAAATGCATGCCTTAATTATTGAGTTAATTGCATGGTTTTTATGATTGTTTTCGAGAATTATATCCTTCTCGGGTTCTTGAACGTATTTACATTATTACTCAATTTTCTATTTTTTCCGAAAATGGTTATAGACGGTGATGGCCGTCCTTCGAATGGAATTGAACCCGAGACTTCGTTGGAAATTGGATTTATGCATATATGACAAGGAATTGTTTTACTTATTTGTTTTGGGAAGAGAATTTGATTAATGTATTGTTATGAATTTTTATTTTAAGGGTTGACCAATGAATATGCTAGCTAGAGTAGCGTGAGGGCGCTACTAGAGCTCTTAGCTCCGACCCTAGCCTGAGAGGTCAGGCAAACTACGTAGTGCACTATGAGGGTTGACCGTATCATTTCATTAGAGCTCTTAGCTCCGACCCTAGCCTGAGAGGTCAGGCAAACTACGTAGTGCACTATGAGGGTTGACCGTATCATTTCATTAGAGCTCTTAGCTCCGACCCTGGTCTGAGAGGACAGACAAGCCTGAGAGGTCAGGTTGATATCATAAGGGTTGACCGTTATCACATATTCTAGAGCTCTTAGCTCCGACCCTGGTCTGAGAGGACAGACAAGCCTGAGAGGTCAGGTTGATATTATAAGGGTTGACCGTATTATTTTATCTAGCTAGCATAGCGTGATGGCGCAGCTAGAGCTCTTAGCTCCGACCCTAGTCTGAGAGGTCAGACTTATTATGTTTGTGAACATTTCTCTTCCCATATTCCTTACTGGTTTATCTTACCATGCATTTGTGGAAATTTAGTGATTGTGGGCATGCATAAATGTTATTTAAATCATTATAGTTTTGGGAGAGCATTAAAGGAAATAGAGTTTTTATATTTGATTTTCGTCCACTCACTCTAACAGTTTTTAAATGTTTCTCCCCTGGGCCTTTCGTTTTTTTAAATGCCCAGTGATGCAGGGTTCTTGAGAGGAGGTCGAGCGCGTACAAGAGTCGAGGCATAGTCGATCATTCCGTTGCTGCTTGAAATTTTGTGGGGTAATCATCTTCGTGGACTGCTCTGACTAACCCGGTTTAGTTAGTTTTGTAGGAAGGGTTGGCCATTTCTAGGGGGCTTCGGTAAGAAGTTCCCTTGAGGTGGTCCCCGCAGGATTTACTTCGGGTTAAAGGGGTTTAACCCGGGGTGGGTCCTGACATTATGTGCCCTAGAGGAGCTGATATGCAACTAGTTAAAATGAAAGCATTTCCGTTTTCATTGGAGGATAGAGCTAGGGAATGGTTCTTTGCAGTGCCAGCTGGACGAATCACGTCATGGGCCACAATGATGAAAGAGTTTCTCCTCAAGTACTTTGACGCAAATTAGAAAGAAGATAACTTCTATCAAGCAAGACATAGATGAGTCTTTCGAAGTGTATTATGAGAGGGGTAAGGCATTGGTTGCTTCGTGTCCAAACCATGGGATACGTGAGGGACTTCTGCTACAGTACTTTTATGAGGGACTTCGACCAATGGAAAGACAGTTTCTAGATTCAGCAGCTGGAGGTTCTTTGATGGAGAAAAGTAGAGAAGAGGCCAGTAACTTGTTGGAAATACGAGCCACTAATAATCAGCAATTTGGTTCGTTTTCATCAAGGCGTGTGAATGAGACAAATACTCATGGAGAATCAAATGCCATTGCCGAGTTGAAGGACGACTTGAGTAAGTTGACTCTCACGGTTTCGAATCTGGCCAAGAATAGAGAGATTCAGGTTTGTGGAGTGTGTAGCATGGAAGGACATACATCCGATCTGTGCAACCAAGTAAATCTGAACTTTGAGGATGTCAATGCCGTCGGTTTTCAAGGACAATTCGGCAACTTCCAAGGTCAAGGGACTAAAACACGTTTTCAAAATTTCAACCCAAGGGCCAATGATCCGAATTTTCGTTGGAACAACAATAGTAACGTGTTGAATCCACAGCCGAGCGCACAAGGGCAGCAACCGAACAATTATGTGGCACGACCTCAAGGCAATTTTGTGCCAAGGCCATACCAACCCTATCAACAAGGAGGGCAGCCGAGTGGTGGCAACAACTACGATGAAATCTTCAAGAACATTGCCACTTCGACACAATCTTTGTTGGCCACAACTCAAACCAACATCAAGGACATTGCCTTGATATCGAAAGACATTGTGGAACTAAAGAATCAAATGGGGCAAGTTGTGGACTTCATGGGAAAATTCAATGAACAAGGGAGGTTTCCAGGAGGTGTCATCAAGAATCCCAAGACCGAGCAAGCACAAGTTGTTGTCACAAGGAGTGGGAAAACTTTGTTGCCGCCACATTCTAAGCCTAAAACCACATCCGGACTTGGAACTTTAGACATGAGTGATGATGAGAACAATGCCGAGCCTATGGATGCCGAGCTAGACATGAATGATGCCGAGCATGGAAGCAAGCACAATGCCGAGCACACCAATGCAAATGCCGAGCACCAATGCCGAGCACACCAATGCTGAGCCAAGCAAGGCAGACTTGGAAGCAATGAAAAAGAGAGATCTTGAAAAAGATCCGGCAACTTCAAAGAAGGAAGGTATGATTTCGAACCCTAGTGATTTAGTTAAGACTAATCAATCTTCTTGTCTACCTTTTCCTTCTAGGTTCACTAAGAGCAAAAAGGATAAATCCGACGAAGAAGTGTTGGATGTCTTTCGAAAAGTGAATGTCAATCTACCCTTGTTGGAATGCATTCGACAAATACCTAAGTATGCTAAGTTCTTGAAGGAGCTTTGCACAACAAGGAGACGCACAAGGGAGACACAAGTTGTCAAGATGAATGAGACGGTCTCTGCCGTTATTCAACGAAAATTGCCGCAAAAAATGAAGGATCCAGGGAGTTTTTCTATCCCGTGTGTTATTGGTTCTACTCGTTTTGAGAATGTCATGCTAGATCTAGGAGCTTCAATTAATGTTATGTCACTTAATCTTTATAAGTCCCTAGATCTAGGACCTCTCAAAACTGATAATGTTGTAATCCAATTGGCGAATCATTCTAACAAGTACCTCGAGGGGTATGTTGAAAATGTTCTTGTGCAGGTTAATCAACTGATATTTCCTGCGGACTTTTATGTGCTAGAAATGCAGGAGTCATCTACAAACTCGACACAGTTGTTGTTGGGACGACCCTTCATATGAACAGCAAGAACAAACATCGATGTTGCTAGAGGAAATTTGACAATAGAGTTCGATGGTGAGATCATCAAATTCAACATTTTCAATGCCATGAAGCACTCTAGTGCCGAGCTCAACAATGGAGAAAGCAACAATGCCGAAGCATATGGGGAAGGATTCGGCAGTGAATGGAGGTATGGTGGTGTTGCACCGTGTGCAATGACAACCCATCAAGCATAGCAATTAGCTATCGAGCAAGGGGTCGGATTTGACAAGTTTGGAGAACGGGATGAGGAGGCTTTGAAAGATTTGGAGCCATCCATACTTGGAGTTGTGAAAGAGCTTGAGTCACAACCACCTACCAAAAGGTATAATACTCCCTTGTCGATTCCATTATCCACTAACAAATTGTTACCATCAGTGGAACAGGCCCCTAAGTTAGAGCTAAAAGCTCTTCCCCCACATTTGAAGTACGTTTTTCTTGGAAAATATGACACTCTATCAGTTATTGTGTCATCAACGTTGACAAAGCAACAAGAGGACAAGCTAATTGCGGTTTTGAAAAGGAACACAGCTGTCTTGGGTGGACTTTGGCAGACATCAAGGGAATCAGCCCTACAACATGTGTTCATCGAATTTTGCTTGAGGATGACGCCAAGCCTACACGAGAAGCTCAACGCCGATTGCATCCACTAATGATGAAAATAGTCAAAGACGAAGTGATCAAGTTATTAGATTGTGGCGTGATCTATCCCATTTCGGATAGTCAGTGGATCTCACCCGTCCAAGTAGTGCCTAAGAAGAGTGGAGTGACAGTTGTAGAGAATGAGAAAAATGAGTTAGTGCCTAAGAAGAGAAGAGTCTAGGCTGATAGACTATGAACATTAAGCGCTGCATGAGAGGCAACTCATTTCAACCGTAGCAGTGGAGGAGCCGCCTACGAGAGTTTGAATTTTCTTAACCCTTCACTTTTATGGTTGATTTATTATGTGATTTACACACCTGCTTAGAAAATTATGACATAATTTTCGTTTTACATTGAGGACAATGTAATTTTCTAAGTGTGGGGTAGAGGTTACATAGTAATGTATTTTGTTTTTCAAATTTTCCGAAAATTTTTCAATTTTTTGTCGAAATTTTTACATTTTTTTCCGTAATCTTCTAAAAAAACAAAAATTTTTGTTTCGAAATTTAATTTAAGTTTTTGTTTTTGTTTTAAATATTTTTAATTGTTTTTGAGTCTTAGGATATACCCTTAAAAGTCTATGATGAGACGTAAGTGCGGTGCACTGTTATTTGGGCATTTAGCTGTAAATGGACACTCTCGCTACTATGTGTTTGCTGTGAAGACAAACCCGGGATTCGGCTGTCCAGATCCGAGGAGTCCTGCAGGCTGTACTTGAGCGCTCTGGGCCCCTATGTTTTAGCATACTGCACTGTTTTCCTAAATGATATAAATGATGGTTATTGTGTGCCAAGGATTTTCAAAATGGTTTTATTACGAGCTCAAATCTATATGTATATATACGGTTTTTGGTTTTCAAACCTATCATTGGTGGGCCTATATGTGAGCACGCGAGGACGACGCTCAACCCTACAACAGATTGTTTGCAGGTACTGTGACGGGATAGATAAAGAAAGCTGTATGTGTGGAGCTTCGTTCCTTACTCGATGTTCGGTCCAAGTGTACTCCCCATTCCGGTTTTACCCTTCGGGTCATTTACCAGAGCCCTTTTCGTAAACAGTAAAGGTGTCATCCCAGTTTGTTAACCATGTTGTATATTTTTATTGTTGTCGCTAAAGTTTTTAAATTGTTCCCTTTATTTTGACCACCTTCCGCGAAATTAGATAAAACTCTGATGGTTGTTTTAAGAATTTCATGTGGTGCCACTCAAAGTATTAAAGTTTAAATTTTATTTTACTCACTAAAAAGCCTACGACTTTAGGTTAATAAGTTGTTGGCACGTCCTTCGGACGTGTTGGCTTCTTATTGGCTTAAATTCGTGGCTACTGTAGTTTACCCCCCAGGGGTGCTACAACAGTGGTATCAGAGCAATCGTTCCACGGACTTTTGTTTTTAAAATGTTTTAACACCTCTGATGCCTTGAAGTCTGTGCTAACGCATCAAAACTTTTCCGAAAGTGGTATTTAAGAAACTTCGGAGCTAGTAGAGTTTCGTGAGTTGGCCTAAAAAGGGTTTTGAAAATTCTCACTTGGGAATTTTCATTTACGATTTTAAATTTTAGCGACAACTTTAAATTCATTCACGAGTCGTGTTCCTACCCTTGATGTCATTCCCTAAAATCCGACTCGTTGACTTCTGGTAGTATTTGAAATCCCTTTGTGACTCAAGTTTGTTTTATGGCAGTGACAGTTGTGCCTTGAGCTAAAAAGCCATGTTGTCACCTTGATTCTATTCTTGTGTTATGTCCTGCCTGAGTATCTTGACCATTGCTTTGTCTTGAGTACCTGAATGACTACAGAAGAATTTCTTGTGCTTCTGTTATATCCAATCCTATTTGATAATGAGGTCATCGTTTCATCGAGTATTTTCCCACTTAGCTCTCTCACAGTACACGGGCTGCAACATATGATAAGAGTGGCAGTAAAATTAAAACTATAGATTTTGAGCTCTGAAAACTTGGCATACTTGAGGATTATGGATGTGAAAACGTCCTGTTTGGATTGTTGATGATATGGAGGAAAACCTTGTGCATGTGCTATGAGTGATGGATATTGTTTGTGCTATGAGATTGCATGTAGGGCCAGAGCATGTTATTTGAGCCGCAGGCTATGAGATTTGATGTACATGAGCATAGTGTCTGGATTGTGTTACGGACCCTCCTTGCTGAGATAGTGAGTTGGAGATGAGGTCCTTGGGTTTGAGATTCGGACTGAGGATCCCGTAATGGTAGATCCCTGAGATTGAGATTAAGGATCCTGTAGTGGTAGATCCTGGAGTTTAAAAGAGATTTCAGATTCCCGTAGTGGCAGATCCTGTAAAAAAAGTTCGTGATTGAAAAGAGATGTTGTTGGTGGAATCCAAGGTGGTATCCCAGATCTTATTGGAGATTGGTGACTCCGTTGTTTGTTTATAGTCTTTAAGACAGAGTTTGCATTTGTCGTACGTGCTTGGTTGAGTATTAGCATGAGTTACGACGAATCAGTGGTGTCTCTCCCCTAGTGTGGGAAGTTGTGATGTAGCGTTGAGGTGATTGGTATTATCCTCCGTAATGTGAAAGAGACATTTGAGGAAGTGGGTTAAGCGATGAGTATCGTATCTTTCCCAGTGCATTATTAAAGCTTGGCGTCGACGCTTGTGGTTACTCCGACGCGTGGTGAAGCTTCGGAAATTGTGTTGACCTCTTGAGGTCCGGAATTAAGAGTATGTGATGTGAACGCGATAGTAAGAATATGTAAGGCCTTACCCTCGACTTGGCATGTTGAGTGAGGTGTCAGAAATGTTGTACGACCGAATTGTTAAAGATTAGAACGACGAACTTGAGTTTGTGCTTCATTCGATGATTTGCATTTAGAGTTTGCAACTTTATCAATTGTCCATGGGTGAAATTGGACATGTTGTTCTCTGCTAGAACTCTATGCATGGAAAGCCTGAAGTGAGGAAAAGTGTAAAGCATTGTTTGATGACCAAGTGGTAGCTTCATGATTTGAACGAACGGTCTGAGACAGGGAAGGAAATGTACCTAAGAATATTCAGTTAGTACCATAAACTTTGGTGGTAACTTGTTGGCTTGTAGCCAAGGTAGTAGGTACCAATTTTCCCCTGCAATTGTCATGCAGTTAAGATTGACCGATGTTCAGAATATCGAAATCTTGGTCAGCTTCGAGTTTGTGAAATTCAGTGACAAAAGGAAACATCACTTCAGTGCAAGTTGGTAGTGGGCCACTGGAAAGTGAAAGTGCAAAGCAGATGAGAAAGTTTGTGGCCAGAGGACATTATCAAAGAGTCTCAGTTCAATCAAGTGTAATCACTTCTTCAACAAGTGATTACGGGTAAGAAGGTATGTTTTCAAGGTATTTGGTGCCTATGACTGGTTCATAGATAAAGCGTTGCTCGGTTTGAGTTAGTAACGCTGTTAGTCTATGACGAGGCACGGTAATGAGGGAAACGTCCATTAAGCAAGAGACCTGGTGAACGTTTTACGACGTTGATGACGTGTAACATCCTTCCTAGCAGGTGTGGAACCTGAGATTCTATCTTACGGTAAGCTTCGTACGAGGTGCGACCTGACAGCTTCAGAGGCGAAGACGTAGTGATCCTTTAAATAGGATGCGGTAACAAAGGTGTCTTCTGATCTTCTCGAATGTGTTATCAAGGCTGACTGTTATCTTTCTGATGGAGCCTGACAGAAACACTCGCATGAGACGACTCGTTGTCGTAGTGGTATCAAAAGGGTGGATTAGCGAAAGCATCTGCGAGTGTCTGTTTCGATTTTCGATGATGTGGATACTAAGTTCGCGGTTTTGACTTCGAGGAAAAGTCTATCGATGAAATCATTATGAGACATCTAAGAGTTGAAAGTACGGCGACATGATTGATTTGGCTCATCATTAGTGGTTCTTGGATGTTGAGACATCGTTCGTGGTTCATCGAACGTGTAAGCACGACGCTTCAACGAAAGACGTGATCTTGTGGATGATCACTTGTCAGTTGGTATTTGTGCATCCTCTCCTACAGTAAGGCTTTGTTAAAGTCGTTTGGCACGAGGACTTTGTGACGCTGTACGTTAGCGAGTGTGACAGCTCGTTTCGAGTATCTTGTCTTTGCGATCGAGACGAGAGAGTAACAAGTTCGAGTTTGTTACTTGGCAATAGAACCTGCAAGATTGACGATTGAATCGACAGTTACACTTCGATCGGGACTTCAGCACTCCTTACACGAGGTAACGAAAGGTGGAAATACTTGAGTGTTCACGCCTGGGCATCGACATTGTTGTTCTGGACACGAGCAGAGTTTCGAGGTTCAGCAGAAAATTCAGTGGACTTGAAGAGAATTGGACTCGCAGTAAACGAGGCTATTGGTGGACTATAGTCACCAGGGTATCGGTTGTGACGTCGTCACACGTGGACTGGCAAAGTTTAGTCAACATGACTCCTGAAGGAACAGAGGTTGACAGAGAAATTGACCCTTGATCAGTGACAAGTTTGGTATGTGAATTTCGAGGGCGAAATTTCTTTAAGGGGGTAGAGTGTGGGACCCCGCACGTTTTAACCGTGGTTAATGGCGAGTTACTTAGGTTTAAGTCACATTCGGTAACTTCGCGAGTTAACGACCACGTTTATTTTCGAGTTTTCAAAAGTTCTCCAAATACCTGATTTAATGACTCGATGTCATAGTACATGTCGACACGAGTCTCCCGGTATTTTCGGATTATTTTTCGGAGATTCCGTCTATTTCCTACAAATTTCCAAAGTCCATGGTAATTTCTAAATTACTATTTTCTGATTTTAAAACCCAACCTTTAATCTTGGCCCTTGATCTCATCTATTTTTTGTGAGCCCTTGGATCGGCATATATACAAACCAATCTCTCCCCTTTTCTCTCATTCTGTCGAGAGAAGAGAGAGAAAGGCAGAGAGACCGAGAGAAGGCCGACGCAGGCGCGTCGTCCGCCCACCGTCGCCGCCGTGTCAAGCCGCGCCTCGCTGTCGCGCCACCACCGCCGAGCTCGTCTCACTCTCCTCTCTCTACCCATACCCATAAATCCAGATTACACTCGCTCTCCTCTCCAATTCAAAAAGTCAACCCTTAGCCCAAATCGGTATCTTGGCCGATTCTCCCCCATCTCCTGCGAGTTCAAGCTTCCTTGAGGTAATCTCTTCTTCCTCCCTTCTTTTTTGAACACCCCTAGCCCTTGAATCTAGTTAGGGATTGATTGCCTTGTTTTTCCTTCTCTTTTTCTGGGTTCTGCTTCACCGTCGTCGACGTCAACTCCGGCGAGTCTTCTCTCTTAGTTTTCAGCCGCAGTGATGCCGTGACAGGGAGGAGGTGGCTGGAGCAGCTGCTTGGACCCGAGGCCAGGTCTCGGTGGAGAGTGAGGAGCTGAGGAGGAGTGGTGTATAGAGGGAAGGACAGGAGCAAAGGAGGCTGCTGTATGCCTCAGATCGATTTTGGGAGGTGAGAGGCAGTCTACTGGTTTCTTTAGCTACTGTGAATTTGTGTTGCTGTGTTGGATTAGTTGCTGTTGTTGTGTTATTGATCTGTTGATATATTGATGGTGTTGTTGGATGTTTTCCTGCATGTGTTGTCGTAACTTGGTAAACGAGGAAAACGAGGAGGTTATGGTGAATTTCCGGCAAGTTGCCGGAATCCGGTGACGATCCGGTGATGCAGTGAAACCGGCAGAAATGCCGAGAGGTAGTCTTCGACTCCTTAAGATTGTGTTGTTTCCGTTTAGTTGGGTTAAGTGTCGTAATTGGAATTTACGTATAAGGAAACGTATAAAAACGGAAACTAACCGTATTTGGAAACCTTCTATGTTTAGTAACCTGCTAATTTGGGAAACTTTCCATTTTGGGAAAGTTACATTTTTAGAAAAATGGTTAAAGAATTGAAGTTCAACGAAGTTTAACACAGCTTGGTTAAATTGGTAAAGTGTTAAATTGTTATCGGAAAATGATAACTGGAATTTCTGGAAAATGTCAAGTTGACCATGTTAAGTAAAGTGGGTGTTTCACGTAAATCGGTAAATCGACTCTTGGTAAATAAATTGATTAGTGTGACACGTTGGGTGTCCATAGTAATTCAACGAATTATTATGTGACACCCTAACGTCAAGTTAAAGTGGTTAAAGAGAAGTTCAGAAGTTTAGTCGGACTTCCGGTAAAAGAGTAAAGAGTCGATAACTGGAAAAGAAAGTCAAAAGGTTAAAGTGCCATAAAAGGAATTTGGTTGGTCAACTTAGTCAATGTGGTCATTCCTGGTCAAACTAGGAATGCTGAGGTCTGTTGACTGTTATTACATCTTGGTTGCTAAGCTACTTTAATTCTGCAGTGATTATTGGACGAGGTAGCTTACGCGGTGACCTCGGTTCACCGAGGCAGCTCCGGGAAGCTTGGAGCTTACGTATGGAACGGCAATTCCAGGTAGGGAACCTGAACCCCCTTGGTAGTGGTTTTATTTATGTATGAGAAAGTGCAAGATTTTGTGTATGCTCATGGTCGATGCCTCGGGAAAGTTTTCTGTAAATGATAAATGATTTATGATTGGGCCAAGAAAACCCGAGGCTAGACATAAATGATTTAGTGTGTGTGTGTGTGACTCGGATCGAAAAGTAGTATCGTCGTCCTGATTTCCGGTGCTTAGCTTGAGAGTGACGGGACCTAGTATCTAGCACTCCCGCGGTGTCGAGACCGTGAACCTCCGGAGGGGCGATGCCCTGTTTATTTTAAATATCCCGCTTACGCTCGTCTCGTACAGAGCTAAGCGAGACGTAAGTGCGGTGCACTGTTATTTGGGCATTTAGCTGTAAATGGACACTCTCGCTACTATGTGTTTTCAAGCGCATAGGTAGTTGGCCCCGGTTTGCTGTGAAGACAAACCCGGGATTCGGCTGTCTAGATCCGAGGAGTCCTGCAGGCTATACTTGTACATTGAGCGCTCTGGGCCCCTATGTTTTAGCATACTGCACTGTTTTCCTAAAGGATATAAATGATGGTTTTTGTGTGCCAAGGATTTTTGAAATGGTTTTATTACGAGCTCAAAATCTATATATTATATATACGGTTTTTGGTTTTCAAACCTATCATTGGTGGGCCTATATGTGAGCACGCGAGGACGACGCTCACCCCTACAACAGATTGTTTGCAGGTACAGTGACGGGATAGATAAAGAGAGCTGTATGTGTGGAGCTTCGTTCCTTACTCGATGTTCGGTCCAGGTGTACTCCCCATTCCAGTTTTACCCTTCGGGTCATTTACCAGAGCCCTTTTCGTAAACAGTAAAGGTGTCATCCCGGTTTGTTAACCATGTTATATATTTTTATTGTTGTCGCTAAAGTTTTTAAATTGTTCCCTTTATTTTGACCACCTTCCGCGAAATTAGATAAAACTCTGATGGTTGTTTTAAGAATTTCATGTGGTGCCACTCAAAGTATTAAAGTTTAAATTTTATTTTACTCACTAAAAAGCCTACGACTTTAGGTTAATAAGTTGTTGGCACGTCCTTCGGACGTGTTGGCTTCTTATTGGCTTAAATTTGTGGCTACTGTAGTTTACCCCCCAGGGGTGCTACAATAGCTGACGACAGCCCGACGAGCCTTTGCCGATGACTTCTTAGTCGACGACAACTCGTCGGCTATGACCTTAGCCGACAAATTTGATGAACAGGCCGACGAAAAATTGTCGTCGGCTAAAGTGCTGATCCTGGTAGTGATGATAAAAGAATACAACGCACCAACTGCTTTATTGAGAATTCCATCATGCGAGGCTCCCCGTGACGAATGACCAAGTCAGAGAGACTTGACAATATCCGCATTCCAATACTCTTCACATGCTTCTTGAGAAGGTCTTGGAGTTTTAGCATAGGTAGTAGCGGTGGTGCAGTGAGCAGAGATGGAGACCGTGCTCAAACGCGGTGTCGACGATATTGGTAATGGAAGCCTGGTCCCGTGACCATCTAGTTCCAAGATCCTCAGGGACATCGCACTCATTTGCGGCCTTTCTTGAACCTCAAGTGGTGTATGCAATGTTGTCTCGTTAAAATCTTTTCCAAGCAAAAACCTAGTGGGACAAAAAGCTTTGGTCTAAGGGAAAAATAGCACAATGTGGTTGACACAATACAACCACACCCTTCATATTTGACAATGACATGTATATGCTAGACCCTCTCTCAAGTCTGCGTCTCCCCCTGATTCTAACACCAATCATAGGAAGATTCCTGATTCTTAGTAACTACGAAGGTATTGATAACTTGGCATATCAATGCTCTTTAACTTGTCTCCAAATGTGGCATTAGACAACGAAAATATCATGCCGTATTGTCCTTAACATGATCTCTTACTTAGACCTGGACGAGAAGGCTGCTCAAGAACTCAAAAACAAAAGTTTACGCAGAGATTCAGATTCTCGCGTAGCATGACCTTCGAGTTCAAAATTAGCACTAACTCCATGTAGGAAATAGATACGGACAATCCGTAAACAGCTTTGGAAAGTAAACATTCATGCCTTTCCAAAGGTCACAAACCTTCTGTTTCGTCCGGAGCTATCTAAAAAGCTCTGTCGAGTTAGCTGACTGTTTGACAAAATCAGATTCTCGGACAGATCAGTCATCCTTTACGAGAATGGTCATAACTCACTCAATATGATGATAGCTATGATCAAATGGTTCGTGTCTCTAGAAAGAGAACACATAGAACTTTATAACGGTTCCAATTTAACCATTTTCCAGGGAGTGAGCGTTCATGTAGGTCTCGTCGCAAAGTCAACCTAATAAACTAGACAGATTCTGATTTTGCTCTCAATGCATCTTTTACTCATACATGGCTAGCAAACGCATCGATAGCATCCATTCTATCAAGCTGTATGCTACACATGGATTGAATAAGCCCAAATACATTTAAGTATTCAAGGGATGTCCTTAAACCATTCCATTGGCATTGTGTGGGCGTAAAGTGACACTTAGCTTTTCAACGAATGAAAGGTCAAGTCTTTCTTTATCATATTTCTTTAGATGAAACGGATCACTCTCTTAGAGTAAAGACCTTGACTAATCATGGGAGTATATGTAATCCTCATAGAGCATCTGTGCGATTGATGGAAAAACATCATCAACACACAATCATCGATACTGTGTCTTTCCCAAGATCTTTTCATTCTAACATTGGATGTTCAATACATGTCGGTCATTTGCATCAAGATCATGTAAATCCAAAATCCACACGCAAGGGAATTATTTATCATATCCTTTCCAAATCAAGGAGTTACATAGTATATGTCCTAACATCTTACAAACGCATGCTCCACTTGATTTGGGCGAGTGAAGTCTCTTCAAGACATTCATGCATATCTTTGATCCTATAGAGATGTTACTATGACCACATTCATAGGCTACCAGGGCCGGTCCGGACCTTTTTGGTGCCCAGGGTGGAAAATGGTTTTGGTGCCCATCGTATCTTAGATAGATGTGCAATGATTTTGATGTGCTTCAAACTCGATTATCGGAACGAGCTCGATTATCAGGAACGAGTTGTAGTTCATATACATTGTCTAGATTTTCAGCATGATTTTAAACAAGAACATTTGTTTCTTTAACACATATTGATCATATCTAAAAATGCTGGTTGAATTGTTTTTCTTCTCTTCTTTTCATCTGTTTTTGAGTCCGGATGAAAAGTAAGAAGGGAAATACAAAGAAGAAGAAAAAGAAGAAAGACAAATTGTGTCTAAAAATTTAAAATATACATTTTTATAACTAATGTCTACTTTTTATATATATATAAGACCCTTCCACTAAGGGATCCTTTTTTGACATATATGAGAGATTCAAGATTACACTAACTTTTTGATATATATATATATATAAGACCCTTCCACTAAGGGATCATCTCTGTAAAATTTCATCTAATTTGGTGATCGTTAAGGCTTCAAACTAACTGAAATTAATTGACGTATCAAATTTCCCAAACATGAACTGTTTATGCTTTAACTTTTAATTAGTAGTTTTGAGCACCTTAGTAATTACCAATTTGGATGAAATTTTACAGAAGTGATCTACTCATATAAAACTACATATTGAACGGTAGAGATGTGATTTTGTGATCAAAAAGTTGGTGTAAACAAAGGATCCCTTAATGGAAGAGGGCAATATATATATATATGAAATTTTTTAGATGCGGACGTCCGTACCTGAAGCTAAGTTACGGACTTCCACATTTGATCCATTTTTTATCTTAGCCATTCAATATCTAGGTATATATGAGTAGATTATCTCTAAAAAAGTGGATCAAATGTGGAAGTTTGTACCTTAGCTTCAGGTACGGATGTCCGCACCTGACAAATTCCCTATATATACCTAGATATTGAACGGTTAAGATAAAAATTAGCTAAATTTTTTATCTTAACCGTTCAATATCTATGTATATATATAGGGAATTTGTCAGGTACGAACGTCCGTACCTGAAGCTAAGGTACAAACTTCCACATTTGATCCACTTTTTGATCACATTTTTTTATCTTAGTCGTTCAATATCTAGGTATATATGAGTAGATTATCTCTAAAAATTTTTATCTAATTTGGTGATTATTAAGACATTCAAAACTAAGATTTAGTGTTGAAAGAACGTACGGTTCCGGATGAACAGATTTGGTTCATTCATGGATTGAACACATTTTCGATACCTTAATGACAACCAAAATTAAATGAAATTTTGCAGAGATAATCTACTTATATATACATAGATATTAAATGGTTAAGATGAGAAAATGTGATAAAAAAGTGGCTCAAATGTGGAAATCTGTACCTTAACTAAGATACCTACGTCCGCACCTAAAACGGATTGTGTGTGTGTGTGTGTATGTGTGTGTGTATATATGAACTTCACTCATGTTTTTCAATGAGTATGGAATGAGTGAGAAAAGCAAAATGGAATAAACAGGGTGGTATGCAGCTGTGTTTGGAAGAGTGAGGAATGAGGTTTCATGTGCTATAACTATATGGGAGTAGAGATCCCGAAGTTAATCATGCATATTGTAGATTTTCAAGAAAAAAAATATATGCATATTGCTATTTGCTAAATACTCTCTACATGTCAAATGATCATTAGCTATTTAGCTTTTAATAGTTAGAGTAGCACCACATATAATCATATATTATAGTCGCATGTATTTGAAAATTTGTGCCCCTCTCTTTATGGTGCCCCGTGCCATCGCCCGCTTCGCCCATAGGCAAGGCCGGCCCTGTAGGCTGCATGCTCAGTTTTTCAGAAACTACCAAATTGACAAAGTAGTGGAGTGCAATGACATCTATTACGAGAGCTTATCTCATCGTAGTCGATCCCAGTGCGTACTAGTGAAAGGCTTTATGCCAGAACTCACCACGCCATCTAATTAAGATACATTTGACAGTGTTTACACTTGCAGTGTCGACATCACCTACCCAAGGATCTATCTCTTTGTTCTAAATCGAATCTTTCCATTAGGCCAATCAACTATGTTCATCAACAAATTGTGGTTCAATAGACTCATCATTCCACGTTCTCATGTACACTATGTACACTAGTGTAATACTTTGTAGAGCTCCATATGGATTGGATTTGACATTGAGGTGTTCCCCAACGATAATCACAATTCAGACTCCATGAGACAGATTTGAGTATCATTGATCAATAGATCATGTCGTGCCAAGCTCGTCTTTTCTTTAGTGTGAGTAATTATCAAACCTAAGAGTTCGAATTCTAGGGGTTCTTAAATTGAAATTTCACTGTTTTTAGTTCAATTGAGTGTTTGCGTTGTTCTGGAGTGTTGATTTTGTTATTGTTGGTTGTGATTGGGAGAGGTGATGGTTGGAAATAGGAGAAAATCAGACCAGCAGACCGGCCGGAATGGTTAGGGGTAAATCCCCGGATTTTTTTCGCGGTAGATCTAGAATTTTACCGTGGATGTAAAAAGTCAAAACTGTCCCTGGCAGTTTGGAGTAATTACAGGGGTGCCAGAGGCTAAAAATCTTGGAAATACCCCTGACAGTTTTGTTTAATTACAAGGCTGCCCTTGGAGTGTGAAATCCTAAAAATGCCCCTGGTAGTTTTAGTTAATTACAGGGCCTGAGGGTGAAATTCTAGAAATACCCTTAACAGCTTAACATATTTACCAAACTGCCATTGAGGTTGAATTGACTATACTACCTTTGTCAGTTTTGGATAATTACAAGGGTGTCATTATATGCTGATTTTTACCTTGGTGCCTTTGGTGGTTGTGTTATTGTAGCACCCCGAGAGGGGAAACTACAATGACCACGATTTTAAGCCAATAAGAAGCCAACACGTCCGAAGGACGTGCCAACAACTTATTAACCTAAAGTCGTAGGCTTTTTAGTAAGTAAAATAAAATTTAATCTTTAATACTTTGAGTGGCACCATATAAAATTCTTAAAACATTCATCAGAGTTTTTTTCTAATTTCGCGGAAGGTGGTCAAATTAAAGGGTCAATTAAAAACTTTAGCGACAACAATGAAAATATACAACAAGGTTTATGAATCAGGGTGACTCCTTTACTGTTTATGTAAAATGCTCTGGTATATGACTCGAAGGGTAAAACCGAAATAGGGAGTACACTTGGACCAAACATCGAGTAAGGAATGAGGCTCCACACACAACTCTCTCTTTCTATCCCGTCACAGTACCTACAAACCATCTGTTGTAGGGGTGAGCGTCGTCCTCACGTGCTCACATATAGGCTCACCAATGATAGGTTTGAAAACCATAAAATCATATATGTATACGTATAGATTTGAGCTCGTAATAAAACCATTTAGAAAATCCTTGGTACACAAAAACATCATTTCATATCTTTCGGGAAAACAGTGCAGTATGCTAAAACAGGGGCCAGAGCGCTCAATGAACAATATAGCCTACAGGGCTTCACGAATCTCTGTGACCGAATCCGGAGTTTGTCTATACAGCAAACCGGGGGCCAACTACCTATGCGTCTGAAGATGAATAGTAACGAGAGTGCCCATTTACTGCTAATGCCCAACAAATCTCTCGTAACAGTACACCGCACTTACGTCTCGCTTAACTCTGTGCGAGACGAGCGTAAGTGGGATAATTTAAATAAACAGGGCATTGCCCCTTCAGAGGTTCACGGTCATCGACACCGTGGGAAGTGTAGTCTAAATACTAGGTCCCGCCACTCTCAGGTCACGCACCGGAAATCAGGACAACGGTGCTCAACATATCACATCATCGTATAAAAATCATTTACGTCTAGCCTCGGGTTTTCTTGGCCCAATCATAAATCATTTAATATAAAGAAAACTTTCCCGAGGCATCGACCATGAGCATACACAAAACCATGCACTTTCTCATATATATATAAAACCACTATCAAAGGAGGTTAAGATTCCCTACCTGGAATTGTTGTTCTTTCGTAAGCTCCAAGCTTCTAGGAACTGCCTCGGTGAACCGAGGTCACCGCGTAAGCTACCTCGCCCAATAATCACTGCAGAATTAAAGTAGCTTAGCAACAAGAAACAATAATAGTCAACAGACCTCAGCATTCCTAGTTTGACCAGGAATGACTACATTGACTAAGTTGACCAACCAATTCCCTTTTATGGCACTTTAACCTTTTTGACTTGCTTTCCTGGTTATCGACTCTTTACTCATTTACCGGGAGTCCGACTAAACTTCTGAACTTCCCTTTACCATTTTAATGACGTTAGGGTGTCACATGGTAAATTGTTGAATTACTATGGACACCTAACGTGTCACATTAATCAATTTATTTACCAAGAGTTGATTTACCGATTAACGTGAAACACCAACTTTACTTAAAACGGTTAACTTGACATTTTCCAGAAATTCCAGTTATCATTTTTCGATAACAATTCAACCCTTTACTAATTTTCACCAAACTGTGTCAAACTTCGTTGAACTTCAATTCTTTACTAAACCGTTTTTCGGAAAAATGGAACTTTCCCAAAATGAAAAGTTTCCCAAATTAGCAGGTTTCTAAACTTAGAAGGTTTCCTAAAATGGAAATATTTCAATTACGGTTAGTTTCTGATTACGACTCTTTAACTCTATTAAACGGAAACAACACATTTAAAGGGATCAAAAGACTACCTCCTCGGCATTTCTGCCGGTTTAACTGCATCACCAAAATCTTTGCCGTTGCCGGAATCTCTTGCTGGATTCCGGTCAACTTGCCGGAATTTCACCGGAGTTTCCCCATTTTTCTCGTCACCAAGTTATCGACACATGCAGGAAAACAACATCCAAAAATCAACAACAAATTAACAACAATTCCAACAACACAGTAGCAACAATTTCACAGTTCAAAGAGGGGAAAAACCTTACCCTCTGCTTCTGCCCCAACACCACTGCAGCTGCCCCAACACTGCACCAGAACACACCTAGCTCGTCCAACACCTCTCTGTCGACACCACCTCTTCTCTGTTGTGTCCTAACTCACAGTCTCCTGCCTCTCCAAGCTTCTGTTAGTCTGAACGGCGGCTGTGGCTCCTTCCTCCTCATGCATGCAGGCCACCGTGACCGGGAAGCGGTTCGAAAACGAAAGGGGAGGGCTCTTGGAGAAGCAGAACCCAGAAAGAAGAGAAGAATATAAGATTGGGCACAAAACTGAAAAGCAAGGATTAATCGAGCTCGAAATTGAAAGAAAAGGGATGGATTCACCTTGGAAAGACTCAAGCTCACCGGAGAAGGATGAATCGGAGGAAGAACAGATTTGGGGCTAAAGGTTGACTTTTGAATTTGAGAAGAGAGTGAGTGAATGTCAGATTGGTGGATATGGGTAGAGAGGAGAGTGAGGCGAGTTCGACGATGGTGGCACGACGGCCAGGCGCGGCCTGACGTGGCGGCGACGGTGGCTGGACGGCACGACTGCCTCAGTCGTCCCTCTCGGTCTCTCTGCCTCTCTCTCTTCTCTCGACAGAATGAGAGAAAGGGGAGATAAGTTTTGGGTTAAAAACATGGAACCAAGGGCTCACAATAAAGGATGAAGATCAAGGGCCAAGATTAAAAGTTGGCTTAAAATCAAAAAATTGTAATTTAGAAATTACCATGGACTTTGGAAATTCGTAGGAAATAGATGGAAGCTCGGAAAAATAACCCGAAAATACCGGGAGACTCATGTCGATACGTACTATGACATCGAGTCATTAAATCAGGATAGGCATTAGGCGTTTGCTACCAATACTAATAAATCGACCGATATGTAGTAAAGTGATATTTTCTCGATTAGGATGTTAATTAAAATAGAGCTACGTGTGGCTTGATCCTTGAGGACAGGGTATGTGGCAGCCTGACCGGGATTTGGGTGCAGTCACAAATAATATTAGAACCCTAGGTCCTCTAAAGTAATTAGTATGAAATCCAAATGCGGAAATCAGGATAACCTCTGGTTGTGAGGTTTATTCCGATATCGTTTGGATTGTCGGAAATGGTTGGGAATAAGGGTTATCCCTTCTCAAGGGGGATTTCAAGTAAATCTCTCTTGGGATAGATCCCGCACGTCCTATCTCTAATTTAGAGAGGTAAACTTGGGTCGGGGCGTGACAGGTGCTGCTGGGGTGCGGCAGCTAGGGTTCTAAACCCTAAACCTCTAGGGCCGTCAGCCAAACTCTTTTATGTTTTTTTTCGATGACCTATTGTTTCTCTTTAGGGCTAGAGACACATGCTGATAACATATTCTAAGAGAAACTCTAATGATTAGGAATAGATAATCAACTCCTTTTTCTTATTCATTCATATGATAGGAGCCCTTTATATAGGAACTTTACATAGTCATACTAAGAAACTAGTACATGATCCTCTCTACAAGGACTCATAAAGCCCACATACATAGCATGGACCAAGGCACACATACATGTCCAATTATCCTTGAACGCATTTTTTATTTTTTATTTATTTTATAAATGCCTATTGAAAAAAGAATAATATATTCTAATTTAGATAACTGCCAGTGTAGAACCAACATTATGTCAAACTAGCTTTTCTACACTCGTGATGTGCGTGCGAAAAGACCACGCTCGCGCGTGCGTTTAATTTTTTTTTCACCTTTAACATCAGTTAATTATTTATGCATGAAATATGTCTTTCTAAGGTTAAGGTTTTTCCAAGAATGATGACGTCGTTTTCCATCCCAATGACGTCATTACTAAGGTTAAAGTCATCGTTAACATAAGAAAAAAAAATTGTAAACGGGCTCACGCGTGCCCACCTCCAAAAAATGTAATATCAATATCGTTTGGGTCGTTTTTCTTCTTCTGTTCTCTCCCTGAACCACCCACCTCCAGAAGACCACCGCCGCAGAGCCTCAAGTGGCTCTTCAGCAATCCCAAGAGCGATGAAGGCGTTGAGATTGAGAAGGTTAGCGGCGGCGGCGGCGATGGTGGGTTTGCGCTTTAAAGTACAATCTTGGCAGGGCCGTTGTTGGTTGGGGGTGTGGTGCGGCCGAGTATGTGGATCAGGTTACTGCCTTCTTGAATCAGTTTATGACTCATTGAAGGTGAAGGTTTCTAAATTTGAGGACCCTTTATGAGGTTTTAGCTTCATTATGCTTTGAATTGTGTGGATTGATTGTTAGATTTGTGTTTTAATTTGCGAATCTATGAAAGTTTAACTTAGGATTGGGCACTAGTACATGGAAAATTCATGTGATTTTGGTTCGATGGTCTGAATTGCATATTGGATTGTTTGCTCGCTGAACAGGTTTGAAAATTGCAATGCGGAACCAATTTGGATTGTAATCGTGTAATGCTGAACAAGTTTGAAAATTTCGAACTGGATTGAGTGTTTTTATTGGTTGTGAACTCTCTATTACATTTATGTATTAAGAGCTCTAGAGTTTTGTTCATGCTGATTAGTGTTTATTGGTGATAACTACCTTTCATGAGTTTCGTTTATGTGATTGCTGGCTAGTGGAACTGGAGTTGGGAGTTGTATAAGTATTGATGGTTATATCAGAATCTAAACAATTGTTAATGCAGGGAGGGAGAGTTGTGTGGTGAGATTTTTCGTGAATGGAATTCTGCCTGGATTATGGAGGCATGCTGCAGAAAGAGCTTCCGAATATGCATCCTGCTAGATTATTTTGTCTGACTTGTCCTTAAGTTGCATACATGGAGAAGCGGGTATAGTTTACGATATTGATCTTTTTGTGTTGCCCCAATCATGTTCTTTTACTCTATTGCTTGTGCTTTCAGTACATGCATAATGTTCTTTTACTGATTTCTATATTGCTTGTGCTTTCGGGGTGAAATTAGGAGGGAGGCTCTGGTTAACCTGAACTATTTCATGCTGTTGTAAGTTTAGTTGTATATTAGTAACCTAGGAATACTACTGGAGTAGTTACTGCAGTTACTGCAACTATTGTGAAATTTAAGTTTTCCTGGAGCACTAGTTTTACTACAATATGGATGTGTCACTTGTGTCTTTGTTTTGAGTCTTTTCTTGAAATTTAAGATATCCGCATTTGGATTGGAACCACAAACTGCTAATATATTTTATCAAGTCCCTTGCTTTTTACACCATTCAGACTTCAAAATTCAAAGTTAGTTAAAGGCACACTTGCAAAATGAGCAAACTCATGGAGTTTTTCCTCTATGGTATTTAACTTAAGTTCTTTTTTGTCATAATAGTACATTGGATATAATGATATTTGATTGCTGAATGGATGTCAGATTAGCATGGACGCAAAGGCTTTGCTTCTTGGCATGTTGATGCTGGCCTATTACGTAGTCAGGCCTTTATTGGAGGAAAATGGTCTGATGCATATGATGGGAAAACTAGAGGTATGAATGAAGACCAGTTTCCTTTCCTGTAATGCTTATGTGTTTAGATGATATTTGCAATAACGTAGTCAGGCCTTTATTGGAGGAAAATGGTCTGATGCATATGATGGGAAAACTAGAGGTATGAATGAAGACCAGTTTCCTTTCCTGTAATGCTTATGTGTTTAGATGATATTTGCAATAACGTCTACACTTGTTATCGAGGCTATCATGCTCCATATCTTTTTCATTAATTGTTTTTTCTTCAAAAAAATGAAGGAGCATCACTATTGATTACAAGAATTTGTTTTAACTAGGTCCCCTTACCAACCTTTCGCTGCACCTTGTTCTTTGTTCTTCGTCTTCGATATATTACTTAATCTCGTCAGTTTTCTGATATCACCTCCTTTTTGTATCATTGTAGGTTCACAACCTAGCAACTGGTGATGTCATAACAACCGCCCCATGGGTCAAAATGAGACAAATGATGCAATATCTGCAGCCTACAATACATTCAGTTGTATGTGCCTTTTGACCCCTCCAACATTTATTAAAAACTTGAAATTAGTTGTTTGTAGATTTATTTACTCAAATTATCATAAAAAACTATATGGTATTTACTCAAATTAGTTGTTTGTAGATTTATTTACTCAACAACTATATGCTGTTTTCTGTTAGGTAGGTACCTAAAACGAAAGGAAACAGATGATTGAGTCAGATTCCACTGAACTAGTGGTTGCTGACATATATAGGTGTTCCTTATCAGTAAAAGATTATCATGCAAGCTTAAGATTGAACCAGGATTGTGTAGGATGATGATTCTGGAGGGAAGTAGCAGCCAACTTGGACCCAGTCAGCACATATACTTAAATTTATATCATTTTGTTAACATCTATAGTTTTAATATCTCATGCTTAAGACACTTGGTTATGTGTAATATAGATGATAATGGAAGCGTCTGGAAGTTGAAAGAGGATAACCAAGAATCAACTCCTTGGTTTTCAGTTTCGGTTATTTCGATTTCGATTACCAAGTTTCAGTTTATTAAATCGAAAATATTCGGTCGGTTTTCGATCGGTTTGGTATTTACCAAACCAAATGGCAGCCTTAGGAGGAAGTATGGGAAACAATGGTAAAGAACAGTCCAGATCCAAGGTATACATGCATTGAAATAGACCAAATATAAATGTTTCAAACGTATATGTGTTCTGACAGCAATAATATGTTGATTGCAGGAACTACTACTAGTATGTGTTCATGTGAAGGCTGCCTAGTGAAAAAGAGAGTTGAGAGAGACAGAGAAGAACCAGCAGTTGTAATTACAACTTATGAGGGCATCATAACCATGGGAACATCTGAGTTCACGAATATGTTCGAGGTTTTGGTAACAGGTAAGGAAGGACGAAGATTGCTGCTGCTGGTGGTGCTACTAATGTTTGCACCCATAGAAGATTAGAAGAGATCATAGGAAGATCTTGGAACTAATATAACCTTGTGGCTCTTGTTAGGTGCAATTTGAGGTTGGCAAATAAATAAAGGGTTTAATCACTAGAAGTTTTAGAATACTTGCATGAATAATGTAGCTGAAACAGTTATCTCTTTTGTTTGATGCTAGTAGCATAGGTCATTGTATGAAAACATTTTGTTTCAAGTCTAATCTATTGCTTATTTGGTTACGGACTTTAAAGTCTAAAGAAATATCGATAAATCAATCTAACAAAATAAATTTAACTCTGTATGGAGTTAAAAGAATCCATGGAGTTAGCAGAATCTATGGATTATTAACTCTGTATGACATATAATTCAACTTTCAGGTTCGGGCTTCACCACATTATTCAACAGACCTTCAAAGTAGAAGACTAAATTTTGCTGAATCAGGTTTTCTTTTATTTTGTTTTTTTAGAATGGTTTTTTTGAGAGCAAGCTACGACAGAAATGGAGTAACTAATCAAAGCTAATCAGGTTATGTCGAAAAGGTACCAAATGAAGCGGCATGTAGGAGTAAACACATACATTTCCAAAAAATAACAACCCTTTTGCGGAACTGAGTTCTGGTGATGGGATCGGAGTTCAGAAAAAGTAAACAGAGTAGACATTGCAGGGTTATAATATGCTTCTCTTCAGTCTTCACGCTCTTACCTACATACCGGGTTACAAAATATCCCGACCCGAATCCAATAAGCTGATGTAAAAGAACATTTAAATAACAACGGTGTCATTCATAAACAAGCCATGGAAATAATTTCTCTTCATTGCCCTTTGACTGCTAGGCAAATACAATTTCATGCGAATAATATCTACTTTATATACATACTCAACTTTTTTCTTCATTTTTAAAAAGATGTTCAAAAATTTCATTTATGACTCGAATCCATATCTTCATCAGGGTAGTAAATGTGTACCAGTATGCTATAACCCATGACTCAAATACATACCGAGAACAATTTCATGCAATTTTCACAGGGCCAGACTCCACATAGCTTCCATATAATAGAATCCTCGCCTTGATAGCGTGGTGAGGGATGAAATTGGGTATGAGATTGAGACACCCATTGGAGCGGAGACAACGACCACAACATCGCTCTCCACGAGCAGGCAAGGGCTACGTGAGAGAGGGAGACAGAATAAGTAGATCGATCTATCTTAACTGTTGCTTAGGGTTAGATTTTGCGTACTGGAAAACCGTAAGGATTTGCTGTAAGAGTGATAAAGGAGGAGTGGCCAAAATGCATTTGATCCAGGGCAATCCTCCAACTTAACTTGGATATCAACGCGTTATTCCATGGAAAACAATTATCCATCCGTTCCTAGAAGAAAAAAAAAGAAAAGAAAATGGTCCTTATTCAAGTTATATCTGCAGATGAAATGACCTAAAATGATCTGAGGTTTCTTCAAGCTTTCTTCTGTTTCGTCGGCAGGGGAAAGACAGCACGAAAGACCCAAGCAGCCAATAATGCTCCTATGAAAGGGCAAATCCAATAAACATAGAACTGCTCCCATGTGTTGTGCCGATTGTCTACATATGCCCAACCAAATGCCTGCAAAAGAAGGCAGATGATACATTAAGTCTTGTTCGTATCATTATGTAAATGAAAACGACCTGCAGTCCATTAAGCAGGCGGGGAAACGTATTTTTTTCAAAAGTAGAAGAATTAAACAGACAATTCCACATACAAAGAAAGCGGAAGCATCTCTGAGAAAATAAGTAAAACAACACGAGTGAAAGAGAATGTTGAATATAATATAATTCAATTCGAGCAAAAAGCTCAAGTGTTTTTGCCGAATAGTGAAGCCATTTTCTCCTTGTTCAAAATTCCAACATAAAATGAGTCCTACAGAGGGATCGCATTCTATAACTATCCAATCATACATAATACACGAGATTAAAACACACATAGGGCCATTCAAAAATAAGGATCATTTTCATGAGATTTTCATCATTTCAAGACATCTCGACCATTAAATGTTTGACTCTCTATGAGTATATGACTTCTGCAAATACTGAATTGGAATTGTTAAACAATTTCATTGTTGTGTTTCAACATTATGAACATGATGATTCTGGTTGGACAATTTGGTTTGTTCATTGAGTTAATCTAGTTAGTACCTTAACAGTTATACAAAAGTTCAATGTTTGCAAAAGTGATGTAGGAATGGAGACCTACTCAGAAAGGTATATAAAAGAATATATATGACATCACACCTTCTCATCATTAAAAATGAATGCAATAAATCAATTACTAAAAAAAATCGGATGACAATATCTAGGGATAATGCAATTAGCTTATGTGCAGTTACTGCAGACGATGCAGTTCAGAATACTAAAAAGGAATAAGAAAAAAGAGATTGTTTATTTAATTATGGGCAAATTTGTATGGCCTTACCGATCACAACATGGCATTCAATGCAAGGTTTAAGAGATTGGGCAAGCTTGCCCTATCAGTGAATGAGCAAGCTCCTCCTATTACACAATGCAGATGACAGTTTCCTCATGTTCATCAAGCTTTCAGGTTGAGGATGTGACAAGTCAAGCGAGAAGAAGTCTTAAATCCCCTCCAAATAACTGTAGCCTGCATAGGCTATGCAGTCCAGTCATTGTCTTGCAACAAGTCATGGTACACAATTATCTTCTACAGAACAAAAATTGATCTATAGAATCCACTTGATGACCCATTTGATGTTGTATAGATGAGGATGCAAAGCCTGGCTTTACATTTATCTTTGTTCTAGGGTGAGATTGATTGATGTAAAGTAATGGAAGCTACGTCTTCTAGGTTATCAACCGTGGGTGGGCTCCTCTATCTAAGGAATGTCTATGCTAGCTTTGTGAGTATGTATTGGTGCTATATTGTAGAATTATTGTCTTTACCCTTTCTCTTCTAAATCCATCTAAGTTTCACAGTCCCAACTGGTGCTAAATATTAGGTCAAAAGGAAAGGCCCAGTCTTCCTCCTACGATCCTATTAAAGAAATACCAAAGCAATACACAATTTTATGAATGTATCAAAAATGAGGGATTGTCGACTAGCTTTGTGCATCCAATATCTGAAGTAATCAAGTTTGTAGGCACAAGTATTCTTCTAAAGAAAAAGAGCCCACATCTACGAAACCATGAAGAAACACATATATATAGATGTTTTTTTTTTCTCGATGTAAGGAACATTTTATCTCTTTGAAACAAGAATCTTCCTACTTTTTTACAAATAGAAACAGGAAAAAACAACCTCAGACATGGAATAACTTCGAAAGATATGCCAAATCAGAGGTTGGGATATTTCACAAGCACAAAAAGTAACCCTTTAACAGAAAAAAAATTTGTTTCTGTACAAACACATTCATTAATGAACGGAAAGAGAAAGTTTGAATTAGGGACACGTACTACATTACAGTAGACTCTAAAACATTATTCTCCCCTCCATCCCTTTTTAAAATGTAAGTTACAAAAACAACAAAATGCACAGATGAGGAGAAATGAGTTATCAGTGGAAGCAAAGCGAGGTCTATATCTTCTGTCTTATTTTCCTACCATCATATATAATATTGGGTTAGCATAATTGAGTTTATAAACTTGTCATACAGTCAAGAAAATATTTTTTTCAACTTGTCCAGATCTTCCACAAATCATATATCGAAAACTATCACACAAGCAGAGACTAACAAGCAAAATAGCAATGCCAAGGAGAAAACAGAGACATTCCCAGATGTGACAAAAAAGTAGCCAGAGCCAGTTGGTATCATGATTAAAGTACCACCAATGGATATATGCCATTTAATGCACCACATATGAAAATCATTAATCATATCCAAATATATTTACTCCTAAGTTCTTGGTCACTGATGCAACAACATGTAGAAAGCAAAATACATAGCAGATCCATTTAGAAAAAGTGTAGACATTACAGGGGATGACAAGAGATCCATTTAAAGTCGATTATTAAGTGCAAAGGGAGATATGGTATAGGAACTTGCTATTGCGCCAAAGAAAAGAAAAGGAAATGGACTGCTTACGTTAGCAGGATTCATTGATGGCCCAGTATAGACGGAGCCAACAACAACAAATGCCACAGTAACCACAGCAAGAAGCAATGTTTTCAAGAGTGAGCTACGAGGACCCCGGAGGATGATGATAAGGACAATGAAGGTGATAAGGAAAGTCAAGAGCCCCTCGGCAATGGCCCCGGTGTGCATGTCAACTTTCAAGGAAGGGCCTCCAATCATGTGCTTGTACTGAGCGGGAATGGCCTCCTTAATGGCCAGAGCGCCGCCAACAGCACCCAAAGTCTGTCGGATCATAAACACATCAGGAACACATCCAGTTTAAGGAAAAAGGAAAAAGGAAGGGCAACCTGAGCAGGAAAGCGGAGGGCCATGGAGAAGAGGGTGTCGGCACCAACGCCGGCGGCGTAGAAGGAGACGGTGCCAGTGGGATTGAAGCTGGCCCCACCCAAGGCGTCTCCGATGATGTTGAAGACCAAGACCAGGAAGAAGACAAGGGCAGTGGTGATGCCGAAAGAAGCCCAGAAAAGCTCGACACCAATTGCATTTGCGATCACGCTCGTCATCAGTCCCAGAGTCGATGCGCAGAAAACCCACATAAATGTCAACACCGCATCTCCCATAGCAGCCCTTATCGCGCCCATCGAAGAGATATTCAATCCCAATCGAAAACTACCTACCTTTTAAATCACTCTAATCTCTTCATGGTGGGCCATCTGTCCATTCCTAAGCCAACGGAGGATGAGTTCATTGATTCCATTGCTAAGCCAACTACAGTGAAATCGGAATCTAAAAAATTGCCATTTTAATAAATGATTAATTTATACTTTCTAAAACAAAAAAATTGTTACATCTCCTTTACAGAATGAATGGAATCAATCTCGGAGTAGCTCTTTATACAGAGACTCACTCTCAGTACAATGGGCCAATCCTACATGGATTGAGTTAAGTCCATAATGTAAACCTATTACAACTACGACACACGCATAAGGCCCAATTGGGCTAAGCCCATATACACGGCATAAGACCAAGTGCACACACGCACATGTTATATGTCCTACAACACTCTCCCTTGTGCCGCGCGTCGAAATTCCGGATGGTGCTTACAATGTTGCCTCGTTAAAATCTTGCTAAGTAATAAAAATCCTGTGGGAAAAAAACAACCTTGGTCGAAGGAAAAAGAGTACAACACAACATGCTTCTCGATCGAGAGCGTGGCTCCCCCTGATAAGTAGCTCACTTGGGGAGGCTCGATAGTCGTCGCATTCCAATGCTCTTCACATGCTTCTCGAGAGTAGACTTAGACAGAGATTTAGTAAACATATCCACTACGTTTGCCTCTGAACTCACTTGATTAACTTGAATGTTGAGGAGGACTTGCTGTTGCTGATTATAGAAGAACTTTGGTGAGATGTGCTTCGTATGATCACTCTTTATGTAGCCTTGCCTCATTTGTTGAATACATGCGGCATTGTCTTCATAAATACAAGTTGGCTTGTCTGTGGTGGAGCTCAATCTACTAGTCCCTCTAATGTGTTCTATAACTGATCTGAGCTAAACACATTCGCGAACAGTTTCATGTAGCGCTATAATCTCTGCATGGTTGGAGGATGTCGCCACTAAGGCCTGCTTTGTGGACTTCCACGATATCATTGTATTCCCAATGATGAAGACATAACCAGTTTGGGAGCGTCCCTTATCCCTAGTACTCCTAATCCCTCTATTTTATTTTCCTTCATTTTTATTTTGTCATTGTTAACTTAGTTTTAGTCTTTTCATCTATGCATGAACACCACAAATTCAATATCTCTACCTCATTGTAAATATCACTAGTGTCTTTTTGTTTATTTTCGTTTTCTTTTCCTTGTTTGCGTAAGTGACTTAGTGTTGATTACCCAAGGATTGCGGTTAGCCCTTCAATCCCCTTGATACGATACTTTAGGTCGAAATAATTCTCATTTCTTTAATGACCGTGTTATTGTTAATTGCGCGTTAGTTGCACATATCAAAAAGCATCAAATTATTCACCATTCCGGTCATATCTTATTTCATGATTTTTTTTGTTTGAAGCTTCTATGTATAGGGTTTAGGGTTTTAGCCGACAAAATTAGGGTAATTCGTCGGCTAAAGTTAAATAAATAAATAAAATAAATAACTATAGCCGACGAAATTAGGGTAATTCGTCGGCTAAAGTTAAATAAATAAATAACTATAGCCGACAAAAATAGGGTAATTCGTCGGCTAAAGTTAAATAAATAAATAAAATAAATAACTATAACAAACGAAATTTATTAAAATGTGTTGGCTAAAGTTAATTTAAAATTTTTGGAGGGGATTTTGAAAATTTTAAATCTTTTCCGACTAAAATTTTGAACTTTAGCCGACGAAATTAGGGTATTTCGTCGGCTAAAGTTCAAAATTTTCTATATCTTTCATGTTTCTCCTCCTCCTCTTCATCTTCCTCCTCCGGCGGCAACAACTCCTCATCCTCCTCCTTCTCCTCCTCCTCCACCTTCCTCCTCCTCCCACTACCAGAACAACCACTTTAGCCGACTAAATTTTTTCGTCGGCTAAAATCTTAGCTGACGATACGTCGTCGGCTAAGAAGTCGTCGGGAAAAAGCCGTCGGCCAACACTTTAGCCGACGAAATTACTGTTCATCGTAGGCTAAAGTCAGTTATTTAGCCGAAGAAGAAATTTTTGGACCTTACCCGACGAAATTTTATTAAATTTTGTCGTCTATAGCTATTATTTTTATTTATTTATTTAACTATAGCCGACGAATTACCCTAAAATTCGTCGGCAAAAGTTATTTTTTTTTATTTTTTTTCTTTTTTAAACTTTAGCTGACGAATTACCCTTAAATTTGTCGGCTATAGTTATTTTATTTTTTTATTTCTTGTATTTTTAATTAAAACTTTTCCTTCTTTTTCGTTTTTACACCGGTGATGGAGAAGGACAAGAGGAGGAGGAGAAGAGGATAGGAGCAAGGCTAGGAGGAGGAGAAGGTTAAGAGAGGGAAAGGAGGAGGAAAGAGGAGGAGAAGAATTTAGAGAAGGAGAAGGATTTAAAGGAGGGAGGAGGAGAATGATTTAGAGGAGGAGGAGATGAGGTAGGATTAGGAGTACGTTGTTGCCGCCGGAGGAGGAGGAGAAAAATGAAAGATATAGAAAATTTTAAATTTTAGTCAAAAAAATTTCAAAATTTTAAAAATTTCCGCCAACAAAATTTGAATTTTTAATTAACTTTAGTCGTCGAAATTCGTCGGCTATAGTTATTTATTTAACTTTAGCCGACGATTTTACCTACCGTCAAATGATTTAGTAAAGAAAAATACATGTGCTAAGGTGGCGTAAACGGAAACCATACTTCGAGTCGCTAATTGGATTTAAGCGTAATGATTGAAAAGTTGTTAAAAGAAAGGATTTTGGTCAACTCTTGGTCAAATAGGATTTCCTAGTCAAACTAGGAAAAGATCAAGTCAACGATAGAAAGACTAATATATTGGTTTAATTTTATAGCCAATGGTCAAACGTGGGATTGGACTCGACCATGTGGATGTTTCGAGTTGGCGCTCAAGGAGTGTTCCGAGCATTGAGGAGGCTGCATTAAATACTTTGAGTGGACTTTTATTTTAAATTTAATGCATGCAATAGATTCTATTTAGTTTCTCCTTTATTTATGAATTTCCTCCATTTTAAATTTTATGGTGATTTTGAAAAAATGAGAATTTAATACTTTTGAAAGATAAGTGAGCCGGGGAAGAAGTTCCTACTTTTCCCGTGATTTTAAAGGATTTTCCCGGAACATGGTTTTTACTTGTTATTAACATTTTGGGTTACGAAGGGGGATTATTTTTTAAAAGAGGAAACTTGGCTCTTGGATTTAACGATTTTAAAGTAAAGTCAGAGAACTGGTTTCGGGTTCCTGGAAATGTTTTAAATCCAATGTATTTGGGGTAAAGTCATGGGAGTTTTAACTTGGTTTTCGATTTATTTTACCACGAGGTTTTTAAAGGATTTTTAAGGATATGGTTATATGTGTTGCATGTTAGCATGGACCCTCTCCAGATGGAGATGGTACCCTCTCTGGATAGTAGCTGGTCTGACCCTCTTCGGTGGTAGCTGGTCAGTAGGACCCTCCCGGATAAAGCAGGTCAGGACCCTCTTCAGTGGTAGCTGGTCGGTTGGACCCTCTTGAATAGAGCGGGTCATGGGACCTCTTTGATTGAGCTGGTCAATAAATCCTCTCGTGGTAGAGCGAGTCGGTTGTTTCTCGTGGTTGAGGTTAACACCCCACATTTAAATTATGGATTTGAGCCAAGAGATTTTCTTAATGATTTATTTATTGTCTATTGGTTGCGTGCATGTGGATTTTTGAAAAACCAATTGAAGAGCATTAAAAGATACTTATCTTTTATCCTTTTATTTTTTGTCCACTCACTCTAATATTGTTTTAAAATGTTTCTTCCCTGGGCCCTTCATTTTCAATTGCCCAGTGTTGCAGGGTTCTTGAGCGGAGGTCGCGCGTACAAAAGTCGGGGCATAGTCGATTAATTCGTTGCTGCTTGCACATTGTTTTAGATAAAACTTATATGTAGACTGCTCTGACTAACCCATCTTAGCTAGTTGAATAGGTTAGTGAAGCGTAGATGTGATTTGAACTTAGCTGACGAAAATTTTTCATCAGCTAAAGTACTGATCATGGTAGTGTCTTGTAATTTGATGAAAACCCGATAAATTTCTACATGGTTTCACAAATAAAACATGATTTACGATTTTAGAGTCCTACTTTTATCATTTATGGTTTATGATGAGACCATGACAGTAGTTGATTAATTCTAGCGTATACAAGGTATATAGTGATCAAGTACTAGTCACCCGTAATGTATATAAGGTCGAGCACTAGTCAACCTTATTGTATGTATGGTTTTGAATTTATGATGATCTAGTACAAGCCACCTCTCATGTACATATGGTTTATGGCACCCCCAACCCAAGATTACCTCTCTAACCCTGGGTTAAGACGTGCGGGACCCAACACAAGAGAGATTTACTCGAAATCCCCCTTGAGCCAGGATAACCCTTTTCTTCATAACCCAATTCAAACCGTCCAAACGGTGCCGGAATAAACCTCAAACCGGAGATTATCCTGTTTCCCCCCATATTTGAATCTCAAATGTGCCATTTAAAGAACCTAGGGGTTCTAATAATATTTGTGACTGCACCTGAATCCCGGTCAGGCTGCCTGCGTACCCTGTCCTCAGGGATCAAGCCACACGTAGCTCTTGTGCTAATTAACACCCTAACCGGGCGAATCTCGCTATTCTATTTAACGAGCGCTTTATGATTAAGGATAGCATACACCTAACGCATATCCTGAGTTAACCTCGCAAATGAGGTATCCACCGACCAACTAACCCTCGGGATTAAACCGATCATTCTACCATGCATAACAATAACATCCATACACGACAAGACAGATAAAAACGGCAATCACACGATTATAAACAACCATCACGCATAACCATAAAACATAGTGGCATCCACGTAAATAAACCAAACCATGGGCATTTAAGATATTTCCTCCTACTTGGCACCCCTGAAAATAACTAAAATTACCAGGGGTATAAATGGAATTACCACCTCAATGGCATTCCTGTAATTATCCTAACACTGTCAGGGCAACATGGAGATTCTAGCCTTAATGGCAGTTTCGTAATTTATCTGAACTACCAGAGGCCCTTTGGGAATAACAGCCTTAGTGGCAGCCCCTGTAAATACACAAAACAGCTAGGGGTAGTATTGGAATTCCAGCTCCAGTGGCAGTCCGGTAATAACCTTAACCTACCAGGGGTATTACTGGGATTTAACCACGATGGCACCCCTGTAAATAAACAAATCAGTTAGGGGTATTTCTGTCATTATAGTCTCAGTGGCTGCTTTGTAAATAAACAGAACTACCAGGGGTATTTCCAGGATTTCAACCCGGGTGGCACCCCTGTAATTACCCTAACCTGCCAAGGGCAGTTCTGTCACTTTGCCAACACAGTAAATTGGTAACAATTCAGATCTACCGCGGTAACTCTCTGAGAATTTACCCCTAACTATACCGGCCGGTCTACTGGCCGGATTCTCTCCTAATTCAAGCCATCATTTCTCCCATCACAATCAACATCAACGTCAATGGGAGAGAGAGAAGAGAAAATGGAGGAAAAATACCTCGATGGACTCGAGCAGGAGCTTCCCGGCAAAACACACTCCGGCGAAGCGTTTCAGCTGCTCTCCAGGCATTCTACACTTCTTCCAAGCTACTGGCAACTCCTGCAGCTTCCAAAACCTCCCTAGCGCCCCACCAAAACCAGCTGGTCCTTCGTCTCGACTGGACAATCCTCCAACAGTCTTCCCCTCCTCCATAGTGCTTCGATTTCGGCGCCTCTGATCTAGCTGAGGGTCTAGAATTACATGCAGGAGCGAGGCGAGTCGGCTGGATGGGGCGGTGAGGTGAGACGCGCTCGCCGATGCTCCGGTGAGGAGAGGAACAGAGAGAAAAGGAGAGAGAGAGCCAGAAGAATCGAGGGGAAGAGAGAGAAAAGATCTCCTCCCCCCCCCATCGGTCAACCCATATATAGAAATAAACCAACGGCCCAGATTGATTTCACAAATCCAATGGTCCAGATCTACCAATAAATAGTTACTGTGAATAGTAAAAAGATATTTTTCTATTTACTTTTACTGCACGGTAACAACACTTTATCCTGCGTAACTTTCACCTACGAACTCCGATTAATTCCTAGGGCATACCCACGAGTTCGTATCAACGTCCTCTACATCTTTCTCGAAGGAAACTTCCTCAAATTCTCGACTTAATGCAAAGTCCCCTTTTTCTACGGTAAAGTAATTTAACATTTGTTACATCCGTAAATTGGATAATTCGTAACTAACAACTCGTAGCTCCGGAAAATCTTCCGGGCATACCGGGGAACTCGTATTAACATAATCTATCCCTCGGGACATTAATTCTAATTCCCCCCCAGACCCGAGAATATCTTGATATTAATTCGAGGAAAATCAACAGTGCGATTACCATTCTCTGTAACTCGCCTAATCCCGGTAAAAATGTTAATTTCGGGACGGGGTGTTACAGTTTAGAGCTTATGAATATTGAACAATAATCAGCTCTCGTGTATATATGATTTACTGTCAGGACCCACCCCGGGTTAAAACCCCTTTAACCCGAAGTAAATCCTGTGGGGACCACCTCAAGGGAACTTCTTACCGAAACCCACTTGAAATGGACAACCCTTCCTACAAACCAACTCGGCACTTCCATGAATCACTTAAAACTCACCCCCAACTCCTGGTGTAATCCTGCTCCCCAAGTCACAACTACGCTTTACTATCTCATTCCACTATCATAGTTGAGGTAATCAAAGCAGTCTATATGGAAGTTATACCTAAAACACTAAATGAGCAACATCGGATTAATTAGCTATGCCTCGACTTCGGTACACGTGACCTCCTCTCAGGAACCCTGCAACACTGGGCATTTGAAAACGAAGGGCCCAAGGGAAAACATTTAAAAAAAATATTAGCGTGAGTGGACGAAAATCAAATATGAAAAGATAAAAATCTTTTCATGTTTTTCCTTTGATTTTTCCAAACTTCACATGCACGTAACCAATAGAAAATGAATAAATAAATCATAAAATAAATCCCTTGGCTCAAATCCATAATTTAAATGTGGGGTATTAACCTTAACCACGAGAAAACAACCGACCCGCTCTACCACGAGAGGGTCTATTAACCAGCTCAATCGGAGAGGGTCTCATGACCCGCTCTATTCGGGAGGGTCCAACCGACCAGCTACTACCGAAGAGGGTCCTGACCTGCTCCATCCGGGAGGGTCCTACTGACCAGCTACCACCGAAAAGGGTCAGACCGGCTACTATCCAGAGAGGATACCATTTCCATCTAGAGATGGTCCATCGTAGCATGCAATACATATAACCATATCCTTGAAAATCCTTATAGTAAAATAAATCGAAAACCAAGTCAAAACTACCATGACTTTACCCCAAATATATTGGATTTAAAACATTTCCAGGAACCCGAAGCCGGTTCTCTGACTTTACTTTAAAATCGTTAAATCCAAGAGCCAAGTTTCCCCATTTTAAAAATCATCCCCTCCATAACCCAAAATGGTGATAACAATTAAAAACCATATTCCGGGAAAATCCTTTAAAAACACGGGAAAGGTAAGAACCTCTTCCCCGGCTCACTTATCTTTAAAAAGTATTAAATTCCCATTTTCCTAAAATCACCATAAAACTTAAAATGGAGAAAATTCATAAATAAAGGAGAAACTAAATAAAATCTATTGCATGCATTAAATTTAAAATAAAAGTTCACTCACAGACTGAGGCCTTAGCTTGACGAAAACCCGAATTCCGCTCAAGCCAAGTCTTCACAACACAAGCCTCTTCCCGTCCTGTTCCATAATTAATATTAACTTTATAGACGCAAGAATAATAATTAAATAGCATAAGTGTACACATTTAAAAGCGTACAGCTCGCTCATCGGCTCCACATTTCTCAAATTGTCAACTAAAAATCCCCGACATTCACCAATAACTTAGGAGTCCTTAAAATAATTCTTAAACCTTATCTGGCAATAATCGATGGTCGAAATAATATTTAATTATCCGCCAATAATACTAAACTAGAAAATTTCAAAACCTAACCAAAACTCCTCCAAAAATTACCAAATTTAAACCATAGACTCCTCACAATATATACTATTTAATGGGCATGAAAAACTGCCCAAAAAGTGGCGGCACCGCCGACGGCGGCCGCCGGCAGAAATTCTGTCCAAAATTTTGACGGCCTCCGATCGCCACTAAATTTTACCAGTAGCTTCGTCTCGTCATTTAGAACAACTTTCTAGTTCAACTTGAAAGCCAATTCGGCATCTAACTAGGTCAATTACGTGATGAACAGTAAACCCGAAAATTTACACTTCAAATCTTCAATTCTCCCTACATACTTCGAATCACGTTACCACATTCTAGGAGATTATAGTATTCCTAAAACCTATTCTAATCATATAAAGAACTCAACAAATGGTGATCTAGGGAGGGAGAAATCCGATCAAGAACAAATCACTGTACACATGATGAACAAATCACTGTACACATGATGAAAAATCGGAATTTCTCCTGATTTACGGCAAGTTAGGTCGGAAAACTTACCTTGAAATGAAGTAGACTCGGAGACCGATCTTTTGGGACCGGTGCGGCGGCGATTGGTGGCCAGACGGCGGCGCTGTGGTGGCCGAAAGTTCCGGCAGCGTATTCCGTCAGGAGAGGAGAGAGAAAAGGCCGGGTGAAAAATCAGATTTTTCACCCCGGTAACTTCTATATATAGTCATTTTACTACACAGTAACTTTATATTTTTGTTTATAACTTTCCCATACGAACTTCGATTTGAGCCTGCTATGTGTCCACGAACTTGTGACGATGCCCTCTACAACTTTCATGAAGAAAGTTTTCCCAAATTCTCGACTTAACAAAAAGTCAACTTTACGATCATTGTACAGTTAAACGGTTACTTTAAATGGTAAAAGACCAAATCACCCAACCATAAAATAATTCTAGGATCGGGATGTGACATTTACGGTTTATGATGATCTACTAATAGTCAACTCTAGTATGGATGTATGATAATCAAGCACCGGTCACCTCTAGTGTATATAGGGGTTTATGATGATCGAACACTAGTAAATCCTATTATATACATAATTTAGGGTTTATGATGATCGAGTGTGTAAAACCTAGTGGAAATAGGGGTTTTTGATGATCGAGCAATAGTCACCATTACATGGTATATGATAATAGTGCATTAGTCACCTATAGTGTATATACGAGTTTATGATTATTGAGCACTAGTCACCCTTAATGTATGCATGGTTCATGGTTTATGATGATAGAGAAATAATCATCTCTAGTGTATGTATGAGTTAGGGTTATGATGATCTAACAATAATCACCTCTAGTGTATACACATTATACGATAGTCGAGCATTAGTCACCCTTAAAGTTGGCATGGTTTATAGTTTATGATGATCAAGTACAAATCATCTCATTTATCATGATCAAGAAATAGTCATCTCTAGTGAGTATATAGTTTATAATTTATATAGACAAATGTAATGAACCTTTATAAAAAGTCAGACACGTTTATGTCCAGCTCATCTAGCTCCTCAAGTAGAAACAAAAGTATATTTAACCGAAAGACGAAAATAGATCAATTTTCTAGCTTTCGATATTAAAAGGTCGACAATTTAATGCCTCCTACTTTCACAAAAAAGAAACCCGACTTAAACCCTAAAACCCTAAGCCATAAACCATCACTACCAGGATCAGCATTTTAGCCGACGAAAATTTTTCGTCGGTCTGTTCATCAAATTCGTCGGCTAAGCTCTTAACCGACGAGTTGTCGTCGGCTAAGAAGTCGTCTGTAAAGGCTCGTCGGCTATGACTTTAGCCGACGAAATAAAAGTCGTCATCGGCTATAGTGGCATATTTTGCCGACGACATATTTTCCAATTATTCGTCGGCTAAAGTAAGAGTTTGGCCGACGAAATACATTGTCGTCGGTTTAAACATAAGACTTTGGCCGACGAAATATTAATATTTCATCGGCCAATTTAAAACACTTTAGCTGACAAAATGTATTATAAATCGTCGGCTAAATATTTTAAAAAATTAAAAATTAGAAGGAGAAAAGCCGATGAAATATAGTACATTTTGTCGGCTTAACTACAACTATAGCCGACGAAATTTACCATATTTCGTCGGCTAAACGTTGAAAAAAAATTAAAAATACTATAGCCGACGAATTATGGTAAATTTCATCGGCTTTAGTACATTTTATACCAAAAAAACTACAAAATTTCTAAATTACCATCCAAGCAAGCTGCAAATTACACAAACAATTTGATATAACCAACAACAAACACCATCAAAAGTAGTCTAAACATTTTGCATTAAATTATTAATTTATAAATTGTTCATAAACCAAAAAAACTAAATAAAATCGATATCATTTAAATCTATATCCGCGCCAGGAGAAGGTTGCTGGGGAGGTTGCGGCGGTTGAGGTAAGGGAATAGGCGTAGGCATGGGCGGAGGCGGAAGTCCCTAAAGTTGTGCAGCTGAAAAATCTTGCAAGTACTGGAACATCTGTTGCTGCTGTGCCTGCTGGGTGGCATATACTGCCGCATTATACTCCTGTAAAGCGGCAATATATACTGTTTGGACGGCTTGCTGTTCCCGTAACATCTGAACTTCCGCCTCTAGCTGAGTCGTTTTGCTGCTGGTCGAGGCTGCCTTTTTCTGAAATCCGGGAGTGGTCTTCAGTACCCCTTCTCCCTTCTTTCCTAGACCCCGGCAGTAGAAGTTTCCTCGCGGTGGGAATGTTGTGCCCATGATCCTCGCCCCAACCTTGAGATCCGAAGTGTCGATCTGGGATATGGCTTCGGACATGTCTTCCTCTTGCGTGTCAGGCCATGTCTCCCTGACTATAGCAGTCATCACCTCGTCACTAGCCTGCCTCACCCTCGCCTAATTGGATAGAAAAAAAAATAATTAATTAACATTTTGAAATATATTTAAATATAATTTACTAAATTTTAAAACGTAGAACGACTTACAATATCCTCCTAGGCCTCAGGATATGCCTTCTCGTACGTATAGATGTACCGGTTGACCTCTGGATGTTCCCTGGCCGCCTCCTCCATCAACGATGCGAACGGTCTAGAACCGGCATGATGGTTCCTTGTGTTGCATTGCCGGTTCTGAGCGTTCGCCCGGGAAACGGCCTACAAAGGAAAAAAGATTAGTAAAATATTTTAAAACGTACTAATTATAATTCAATATAATTAATTATTATTTTTAATTACATGTTTATGTGGGTTGTTGAATTCATATATCAGAAGCCAACGCCACTCGTATTCCCTGAACTGGAACTCAAAGGGGGTACCAGAACGTTCGTTCCCATGCGTAGTCCAGTGGGTCCGTAACTCGTTCTGCCACTCCTTGTACTTGTAATAAGACAAAAAAATATAAATATTATTAATTATACATAATTTTTTTTTGTCATTAACTTTGCAACGTACCTTCCTTCATGCACAACGTCCGCCCAGGTGTTCCTCAGGTGCTGGGGAACGTCAAACCACACCTGCATTAAAACGTTTATTAGTTTAGTTTTTCATAAATCTACAATGTAATAAATAATGTTAAATGTGAATTTTATTATACTTACCGACATTGCATTGTGGACCATGTCCTTAACCTCTTGTGGGACCTCGCCCCAGTCTGACCACAACATAGGGACTCTATCCCTAATAAACGCTCCCACGCGGCCGGAGTACATCATGGTTTTCCTGCCCGATACTATGTTCCCATCCCCGTCAGTATCAATGACGATCCATCCCGAGGTACTCACTGTCTTATCGAGAGCCTTCCCTGTGACGGGACCTCTCTTCTTCCTTGTCTGCTTGGCTCTGACGGTGCCTATCATAAATTGATTATTAATAGATTATTTTTATTATAACATTATAAGACAACAAATTATTTTATATATCATTACCTGAGGGAGTTGGGGCGGACGTGACGGATTCGACTCTGTCGCCGATGATGACACCTTCGCAGAAATTAAATATGTACCAAAAGGCACGAACAGGTACACCGCTGATGGGGTCACCTGCGGGGGTAGTGGATAAATCGGCGCCCCTGAGTCATCGACTGCAGGTAATGCCGGTATGAACCGCGGAAGGTAGAGAAGAGGCGGCGGCATCTGTACCCTAGAGGACCCACCCTTCGAAACAGTAGGGCCCAGAGTCGGTGCCCTGTGTATCACAGGCATACGTGGTGCAGACACCTCCGCCTGAGTCGGAGGCCACAGCTGCCTCGAGGAGTGAGGGACGCCCGGCTGCCTCGAGCGAGGGGCGTTCGGTTGCCTGGAGGAATGTGTGGCCCCCGGCTGTCTCTGTGTAGGCTCTAGAAGAGACGCACGTCGGGCTGTCATTGGGCCCTGAAAACGACGCCCGAGGGTTGCTAGACGTTCTCTCAGACGATTCAGCCCTTTGACCCTTTGAACTCTATGATTTACTAAACAATCCTTTCATCCTGTTTATTAAATAATTAACATTATCACAAATAATTAACAACATTATCACTAATATAATTAATATTTTGTTAAATATATAGCATTATAAAATTTTAACAACATTATCACAAATATATTTAATATACCAAATTTATTAAATATACGAAATTATAAAAAAAAATTAACAACATTATCACAAATATATTAAATATACCAATTAATATTTTAATATACCCAAATATATTAAAATATACCAATTAATATTTTAATATACCCAATTTATTAAATATACCAAATTAATTAAATATACGGAATTATAAAAAATTAACAACATTATCACAAATATATTAAATATACCGATTAATGAAAATAATTCAACATTATCACAAACAACATTATCATATAATTCAATATATTGAAAATAGTTCTATAATTCAATATAGACATGAAATTGCATACCTTAATTGTTTGGGAGATGGGGGAGGCGGAGTGGAGGCCGGAAGGAGACAAAAAAATTGAAAGAAAATCGAGAGGAGAGGGAGAAAGGAGTGCGGCCGAGAAGAGGAAAGGAAGAGAAAGTAGGGTTCTGTCGCTGGGTCCGAATATATAGGAAGAAGTATAGACGACGAAATAAAAAATTCGTCGGCTAAAACTTAGTAATTTCGTCGGCTATAGTCCCACTTTAGCCGACGAAATTACTAAAAATTCATCGGCTAAGGTACTTTTTTAGCCGACGAAATTACTAAGAGTTCGTCGGCTAAAGTACTTTTTATAATAATTTAGTAAATTTATGTCCAATTTATATGTTTTATCAGTATTCAACGAAAACTAACCGTCAGATATCACCATTATGTTGAAACATGTGTGGGGGTAAATTTTCAGCATCATCCGACAAACATAAGGACTCGATCCGCACGGTCAATCTCGTTAGTCAAACCCCTAAACACAAACAAACGGTGATTTGACCGTCTAAATTACGTATTCTGTCCGGACCTTCAACTACAAATAGTTTCAAATCGAGGAGACGCAACTAGTGGTATAAATTATTATTTTATTTATTTAACTTTAGCCGACGAATAATTAGGGTATTCGTCGGCTTTAGTATAGGGTTTAGGGTTTACAGTTTAGCTGACGGAAAATTAGGGTATTAGTCGGCTAAGATAGTTTTAGCCGACGAAATATGATGTATTTCGTCGGTTAAAACTATAAAATAGATAAAAAAAACAGGTGGTTTAACCGTAGACATACTAATTTCCTGCATATATCACCAAGATTAAACTACATTATGAATTCAACAACTTGTAGCATATAAACACACATCAATTTGTATTACAAATTCAAACTAAGAAGGCTCATAATCGGAATCATCCGATGAGTCTTCTTCAGTGTCAGAAGTAATTTCTGGCAATCTATGCATTTCTAAATCATAAGAGTCGTCGTCTGTTTCTTGATTTGGATCCACATCAATAAGCCGAGCGTCTAAATCACGAATTCGAACCAAACGACTCGCTTTAAAATTATTAAGGCGAATTGTAGAGGAGTCAGGAATACCTATTGCACTGGGCTCTTGATACGCAACATCTTCTTCCTCGTCTTCGACCTCTCCAAGTGTAGCCGCCCGGTAAATGTTTCGAGGGTGCACAAGGTTGACGACTTTCCAAGCGTCACCCTTAACAAGGTCATCAAGATAAAACACTTGTTTCACCGATGTCGCAAAAAAGAACGGGTCATCTTCGTAACAGCGTGTGTGAGACCCCGAAACTTTAATTTAATTTTCCGACACACTTAGGGTTTAATTCCGATTACTTTTCCGTACGTCGTCATTTTCGTCTAACGTTTTTACGTTAAGACACCCGTCGCCACATGCGTGAAAGTATTTACGGAATATTTTCCGGCACTTCACGTATTTTTCGTACGACTTTTACGTTTGAATTTGACGTTTGGTTATTTTAAATGAATTTTCGAAAATGGTTTTGGTTTTGAAATTATTTTGGAAGTGGGATTAAATCGTGGCCGTTGATTCGATCGACGAATCGTGGCCACTCGTTTTCTTTAAAAACCTTATCTCTTTCTCTTTTCTCTCCCCACCTTTCCTTTTTCTCCCTTTTCTCTTTCCTTCCTCCTTCACTTTCCCTTTCTGTTTCTCTTTCCTTTTCGAGAGCAACAACTCTCTCTCTCCTTCCTCTCGACAGCAGCCGGCCAGCCACACCACCAGCGCGCGTCGAGCCTCACCGCCGCCCCTATCAGCTTCGCCTTGCCCCGGCGACCTCAACCAGGCCACCAGCGACGCCAGCGCCGCCCAGTCGAGGACAGAAACTCGGATTCATTGTGCAAGGCAGATCGAAGCGCCTCAGCCCTTTTGAAGAGCTAGGAAGCTCCCAGGCGCCACCAGGAGCTGCCCAGGAGCAAGGAGGAGGAAGGAGGAGGTCAGCGGAGCTCCGCCGGAGAACACAGTGGAGGAAGCTCAAGGTATAAAAACTCGATCGTTTCTTCTGTTTGTGATGTTGTTGGATAGCCTAGGTTGTGTAGAAGGAGGAAAAACAGGCCTAGGAACTCGATCTGGCCGGAAAAGCTTCAAATCCGGCAACACAGTCGATCGGAGACCGACACGGTAAAAACCAGGGTTTTTACCGTGTCAGTTTTACTTTTACCATTTACCCAGGGGCAGAGTTACCAATTTGCCCCTAACTATTTGAATAATTACAGTTACTGTTTTTACTGTTTACTTTTACTGTTACAGTTTTACTGTTACAGTTTTACTTTTACTGTTTACTTTTTACTGTTGACTTTGATCGGTTGACTATTGACCGTTGACTTTTTGACTTTGATCGGTTGACTTTGACCGGTTGACTTTTGACCGTTGACTTTTTGACTTTGACCGGTTGACTTTTGACCGTTGACTTTTTGCTGGTTGACTTTTTGACCGTTGACCGTTGACTTTTACTATTTCAAAGTTGACTTTTAACTTGTACCGTAGAACACCTATTTTACGTTTTCGAACACTACGGTTAAACGTTTTAAAGACTTTTGGTTTACAAACGTGGCAAAACGACGTAAGTACTGAATAAGAAATAATCCCGACTTCTCGCCGGTTCGAGAATCGGAGTGTCAAACAAGTCAAACCCTAGTGTCAGAAAGATAAACAAAGAATGTTTATCAAGTCTTAGTCGTAGATAGTAGATCCTCGAATTACTTATACCTGACTATCATTGTTATCTCACCCACAGACTCAAGAGCTCGTCTACGCAGGCTTCAGGAGGACCAGGAGTTGGAGCGCAGCCAGCTGTACCGTCATACCAGGTAGTAGGGGAGCTGTCGCATCCCGGGGACTATTCTCGGTCCCGGAACACGACGGTAACCGCCGTGACCCCGATCTAGCGAGTAATCAATACGTCTTTCGACGTATTGATGACCCACCGGACCGAATCCACAAGGCTATAAATGAAATAAACAATACATGAATGATAATATGAATGTCAAATACTGAATGACAAATGATCAGAGTAGCATACAAATGTTTTACAAGCGGAAGATAATAGAAAAATACCCGAGACATAAATAATACAAGAAAAGTCTCGAAACACTAGGCCCGAATAAAGTCTCAGAGTATCCAACAGATTACAAGATACGAAAAATACGGAAATCAAGAAACATGAAAACCACACCAGAATGGGAGTCCTCGAAAAGTGAAGTGCACGATAACCGACGCTCCGCGATCTAGTCCAGCTCCTCTAGTGTCGGGTGCTGTAGACCTGAAAAGATGTAGAGGTGAGCAACTCGTCCTCGCTAACCCAATTGGGGCCAAAGCCATCCAAGTCGGGGTTTAAAACCCATGAGAAAACATTTCTTATATATGTATATGTACTCGTAAGTACGAAAGAGCATGTGGAAAAGTAAATGCACGGCACGCACACAAAGCTCGGTAAAACATGTGACCACATATGAAAGAACTCTCTGGATCTGAGCGGCCGAATCCCGGGTTTGTCTTCACTGCAAACCGGGGCCAACTATCTAAGCGCCCGAGTGCGCAGAATAGCGAGAGCGTCCATTTCCAGCTAACGCCCAACAAATAGCAGGCCACACTTACGTCACGTTTTACTCTGTTCGAGACGAGCGTAAGCGGGATAAATGAATAAAATAAACAGGGCATAGCCCCTCCGGAGGTTAACGGTCATCGACACCGTAGGAGTGCTAGAATACTAGGTCCCGTCGCTCTCAGGCCAAGCACCGGAAATCAGGACGACGGTACTACTTTTGGATCCAAAACTCACACACACACACCAAGTGCTATAAGAAGCATGTGGTCAAGCTTTAAAACAATGCATCTTTATTTAATACGTAAAAAGTAAAAGAGCCGCCGACCCAAGAGGGTTTCGGCTCACCCAATGGGCGTGCTCCCCCTACCTGGTATGATGGTACAGCTGGCTGCGCTCCAACTCCTGGTCCTCCTGAAGCCTGCGTAGACGAGCTCCTGAGTCTGTGGGTGAGACAACAGTGATAGTCAGGTATAAGTAATTCGAGGTCTATCATCTACGACTAAGACTTGATAAACACTCTTTGTTTATCTTTCTGACATTAGGGTTTGACTTGTTTGACACTCCGATTCTCGAACCGGTGAGAAGTCGGAATTGTTTCTTATTCAGTACTTACGTCGTTTTTGCCACGTTTACAAGCTAAAAGTCTTTAAAACGTTTAACCGTAGTGTTCGAAAACGTAAAATAGGTGTTCTACGGCATAAATGAAAAGTCAACTTCGGAATAGTAAAAGTCAACGGTCAACAGTAAAGTCAACGGTCAACGGTCAAAAAGTCAACGGTCAAAAGTCAACGGTCAAAATCAAAAAGTCAACCGGTCAAAGTCAAAAAGTCAAAGTCAAATAGTCAACCGGTCAAAGTCAACAGTAAAAAGTAAACAGTAAAAGTAAAACTGTAACAGTAAAACAGTAAAAGTAAACAGTAAAACAGTAATTGTAAATAGTAAAAACTGTAACTGTAAATAACTTAAACAGTCAGGGGCAAAATGGTAACTCTGCCCCTGGGTTAAAGTAAAAGTAAAACTGACACGGTAAAAACCAGGGTTTTTACCGTGCCGGTTCCCGACCGTTTTCTCCGCCGGATTTGGCTGGTTTTCCGGCCAAATCGAGCCTCCTGACTACTTCTAACATCTTCTACACATCCTAGGCTATCCAACAACACCACAATCGAAGGAAAAGATCAAGATTCCATACCTTTGAAGCTTCCACTGTTTTTCCGGCGGTTCTCCTCCGGCGGAGCTCCGCTCGGCCCCTCCTTCCTCCTCCTTGCTCCTGGGCAGCTCCTGGTGGCGCCTGGGAGGTCCCTTGCTCCTGAAATAGGTTGGTCTGACTCGATCTCGTCTGCACAGTGATCTCTGGTTTCTCTCCTCGGCTGGGCGGCGCTGGCGGCGGCGCTGGCTTCACCGGTGGTCTAGGCAAGGTCGCCGGAGCTGTGCGACCTCGATGGTGGTTGCGGTGAGGACTGACGCGCGCCGGAGCGGAGGGAGGTGGCGCTGCTGTGTCGAGAGCAGAAGAGAGAGAAGAGAAGCGCTCGAAATGGAAAGAGAAGAAGACAGAAGGAGAAAGGAAGAAAAAGGTAAGTGGGAAGAAAAGGAAAGGTGAGGGAAAGAAGTGAGGAGATAGGGTTTTTAAAGAAAAATGAGTGGCCACGATTCGTCCATCGAATCAACGGCCACGATTCGATCCCAAACCCAAAATAAATTTCAAAACCAAAACCATTTTCGAAAATTCATTTCAAATAACCAAACGTCAAATTTAAACGTAAAAGTCGTACGAAAAATTACGTGAAGTGCCGGAAAATATTCCGTAAATACTTTCACGCATGTGGCGACGCGTGTCTTAACGTAAAAACGTTAGACGAAATGACGACGTACTGAAAAGTAATCAGAATTAAACCCTAAATGTGTCGGAAAATTAAATTAAAATTTCGGGGTCTCACACTCTACCCCCCTTAAATTGAATTTCGTCCTCGAAATTTACCTGACATCAGAAGAGGTGTGGGTGAGCCTGCTGCATGACTGACTCAAGCTCCCAAGTAGCCTCTTCCTCACTATGGTGATCCCACTGAACTTTCACCACTAGAACCTCTCGGTTCCTGAGCTTCCTCACATCACGATCCAAGATGCGGTACGGTCTCTCCTCGTACGAAGAGGATTCCGGCAAGTTGTCGGAATCCGGTAACGATTCCGGAGATGCAGTTAAACCGGCTGAAATGCCGAGAGGTAGTCTTCGATCCCTTCAAAGGTGTTGTTTCCGTTTACTTGGGTAAAGAGTCGTAATTGGAATTCACGTAAAAGGAAACGTATAAAAACGGAAACTAACAGTATTTTGGGAAACCTTCTAAGTTTGGAAACCTGCTAATTTGAGAAACTTTCCATTTGGGGAAAGTTCCCATCAAAGGAAAGTTTCCATTTTGGGAAAGTCCCACTTTCAGAAAAACGGTTAAGTAAAGAATAGAAGTTAAGTAAGGTTTGATACAGTTTGGTAAAGTGTTAAATTGTTATCGGAAATGATAACCGGAATTTCTGGAAAATGTTAAGTTGACCATGTTAAGTAAAGTTGGTGCTTCACGTAAATTGGTAAATCGACTCTTGGTAAATGAATTGATTAGTGTGACACGTTGGGTGTCCATAGTAATTCAACGAATTATTATGCGACGCCCTAACGTCAAGTTAAAGTGGTTAAAGGAAAGTTCAGAAACCAAGTCAGACTTTCGGTAAATTGAGTAAAGAGTCGATAACTGAAAAAGAAAGTCAAAAGGTTAAAGTGCCATAAAAGGAAATTGGTTGGTCAACTTAGTCAATGCGGTCATTCCTGGTCAAACTAGGAATGTAGTGGTCAACTGAACTGTTATTGTTTCTTGGTTGCTAAGCTACTCTATTCTGCAGTGATTATTGGACGAGGTAGCTTACGAGGTGACCCCGGTTCACCAAGACAGATCCTGGAATCTTGGAGCTACGTATGGAACAGCAATTCCAGGTAGGGAATCTAAACCCCCTTGGTAGTGGTTTTATATATGTATGAGAAAGTGCATGATTTTGTGTATGCTCATGGTCGAAGCCTCGGGAAAGTTTTCTGTATATTAAATGATTTATGATTGGGCCAAGAAAACCCGAGGCTAGACGTAAATGATTTTATACGTCAATGTGAGATGTGTGGAACACCGTTGTCCTGATTTCCGGTGTGTGACCTGAGAGTGACGGGACCTAGTATCTAGCACTCCGGGGGGGCGATGCCCTGTTTATTTTAAATATCCCGCTTACGCTCGTCTCGTACAGAGTTAAGCGAGACGTAAGTGAGATGCGCTGTTTGGGCATTTAGCTGGAAATGGACACTCTCGCTACTATGTGTTTCCAAGCGCATAGGTAGTTGGCCCCGGTTTGCTGTGAAGACAAACCCGGGATTCGGTCATGGAGATTCGAAAGTCCTGCAGGCTGTACTTGTACATTGAGCGCTCTGGGCCCCTATGATTTTAGCATACTGCATGTTTTCCTAAAGGATATAAAATGATGGTTTTTGTGTGCCAAGGATTTTATAAATGGTTTTATTACGAGCTCAAATCTATATGTATAAATACGGTTTTTGGTTTTCAAACCTATCATTGGTGGGCCTACGTGAGCATGCGAGGACGACGCTCACCCCTACAACAGATTGTTTGCAGGTACTGTGACGGGAAAGATAGAGAGAGCTATGTGTGGAGCTTCATTCCTTCCTCGATGTTCGGTCCAAGTGTACTCCCTATTCCGGCTTTACCCTTTGAGTCATTTACCAGAGATTTCTACCTGAACAGTAAATGTGTCATCCCGACTTGTTAACCATGTTGTGTATTTTTATTGTTGTCGCTAAAGTTTTTAAATTGTCCCCTTTATTTTTACCACCTTCCGCGAAATTAGATAAACTCTGATGATTGTTTTAAGGATTTCATGTGGTGCCACTCAAAGTATTTAAAATTTAAATTTTATTTTACTCACTAAAAAGCCTACGACTTTAGGTTAATAAGTTGTTGGCACGTCCTTCGGACGTGTTGGCTTCTTATTGGCTTAAATTCGTGGCTACTGTAGTTTACCCCCCAGGGGTGCTACAGGAGCACGCCCAATGGGTGAGCCGAAACCCTCTTGGGTCGGCGGCTCTTTCACTTTACTTATATCTATAAAAAGACTGTTGCATTGTTTTAAGCTTGACCACACGCTTCTTATAGCACTTGGTGTGTGTGTGTGTGTGAGTTTTGGATCGAAAAGTAGTACCGTCGTCCTGATTTCCGGTGCTTGGCCTGAGAGCGACGGGACCTAGTATCTAGCACTCTTGCGGTGTCGATGACCGTAAACCTCCGGAGGGGCTATGCCCTGTTTATTTTATTCATTTATCCCGCTTACGCTCGCCTCGTACAGAGTAAAGCGTGACGTAAGTGTGGCCTGCTGTTTGTTGGGCGATAGCTGGAAATGGACGCTCTCGCTACTCTGCGCACTCGGGCGCTTAGGTAGTTGGCCCCGGTTTGCAGTGAAGACAAACCCGAGATTTCGGCCGCTCAGATCCAGAAAGTTCTTTCATGTGTGGTCCCATGTTTTACCGAGCTTTGTGTGCGTGGCTTTGTATTTACATTTCCACATGCTCTTTCGTATACTTACGAGTACCTACATATATAAGCAAAATGTTTTCTCATGGGTTTTAAACCCCGACTTGGTTGGCTTTGGCCCCATTTGGGTTAGCGAGGACGAGTTGCTCACCTCTACATCTTTTCAGGTCTACAGCACCCATCACTAGATGAGCTGGACTAGGAGATCGCGGAGCGTCGACGGTTATCGTGCATTTCAGTTTTCGAGGACCCATTCTGGAGTGGTTTCCATGTCGTTTGATTTCTGTATCTTTGATGTTTGTTATTCTGTTGGATACTTTGAGACACTTTTCGGGCTCGTTGTTCTGAGACATTTTCTTGTACTATTTCTGTCTCGGGTATTTTCCATTATCTTCCGCTTGTAAAACATTTGTATGCTACTCTGTGTATTTATCATTCCGTATTTGACATTCATATTATTCATGTGTTGATATTTTTTATTCATAGCCTTGTAGTTTCAGTCCGGAGGGTTATCAATACGTCAAATGACGTATTGATTACTCGCCTGATCGGGATTACGGCGGTTACCGTCGTGTTCCGGGGCTGGGAATAGTCTCCGGGATGCGACAGTAATTACTTGGTATCAGAGCATCGTTTTGGTACCTTCCATGTCATTGGTGTACGACCAGTTTGTTTTCTTCGAGTCGTATACTTCGAGTTATTTGTGTGCGATGCTGACGTCATTGCATGATCTCATGATGTATTCCTTCATACGGAAATCAAAAGTTCATTCATGTTCCAGTAGTTGACATCCTCATTATCCTTATTGACTGGACATTGTTTCGGTGACTAATCCTTATTTCTTTTCAGAGTCAGTCACGATGCCGCCTCGCCGCGAGATGGATGTGGTTACGCGAGCGTTCCGTGCCATGGGAAATGTTCCACCTCCTACTCCGCAGGACTTGGAGTTAGAGAGGAGGTCCAACTGTTTGGCGACCTTTCTGAAAGTTAGGCCACCTAACTTTACTGGCCTTACAGAGGCTGTAGATGCTGAGATCTGGCTGAAGCACATCAAGAAGCTGCAGGGGACAATCAATACCCCTATCGAGTACCGAGTTGCCTTCGCAGTCCACTGCCTCACTGGAGAGGCTGTTAGTTGGTGGGATACCGTTGCGGACCGCCACGATCCTGATCAGATGACCTGGGATCAGTTTGAGGAGTTGTTCTACGAGCAGTACTTTCCCCCGGTTTTGAGGGACCAGAAGATGGGCGAGTTCTTCAGCTTTACCCAGGGGAGCTTGACGGTCCACGAGTACGTGGTACGATTATTGTTTCTAACTCAGAGGCTAGGGTTTTGTTTGACACAGGAGCTTCTCATTCTTTTATTGTCACTTGGTTTGCGGATGCTTTGGGACTAGAGTCTGAGTCCACGGGTAGCACATACTGTTTCAGTTCTGCCCTTGGAAAGGGGGCAGCTACAGACAAGATCATTCGTAAGTGCCAGCTGCTGGTTAAAGAAGGAAAGTTACTAGCAGATGTTTACCCGTTGGACATTGATGGGTATGATTTGATACTTGGGATGGATTGGTTGGAGAAGTATCGAGCTCTCATAGACTGTGAGAGGAGGACAGTCACAGTGAGGACTCCAGGCAAGGACAAAGTTATGGTGATCAGAATGGATGAGCGACTCACACAGCCGAGTCCACTCTTGCGACCATGTTTTCGTGAGAGGAGGACTTTGACTTGCTACAGTATTGTGAGATCGTCAAAGGAGACAGATGGATCCAGTAGTGACAGATACATTCCGGTAGTTGATGAGTATCCCGGAGTATTTCCTGAAGATTTACTAGGTTTACCGCCACATCGGGAGGTAGAGTTTCAGATCGAGTTGGTTCCAGGAGCCACGCCGATTTCGATTCCACCTTACCGTATGGCACCAGCAGAGTTGCAAGAGTTGAAGCTTCAGTTGGAAGATCTTATGAGCAAGGGTTTTATCAGGTATAGTTCATCACCGTGGGGAGCACCGGTGTTGTTTGCCAGAAAACATGATGGGACCCTTCGACTCTGTATAGATTACCGGAAGTTGAACAGTGTCACTGTGAAGAATAAGTACCCACTTCCGAGGATTGATGATTTGTTCGATCAGCTTGCAGGAGCTCAGTTCTTTTCTAAGATCGATCTAAGGTCTGGTTATCATCAGCTTCTGGTACGGGATGGTGACAGAGAGAAGACAGCTTTCCGTACACGCTACGGGCACTTCGAGTTCCTTGTCATGTCATTCGGATTGACGAATGCTCCCGCAGCTTTCATGGATCTCATGAACAGAGTCTTCCGGCCTTATCTGGATCAGTTTGTGATCGTGTTCATCGACGACATCTTAGTCTACTCCAAGACACAAGCAGAGCATGAGTATCATCTTCGCACCATTCTACAGACCTTGTGGAATCACCAGCTTTTCGCCAAGAAGTCAAAGTGCGAGTTTTGGCTTTCAGAGGTGCAGTTTCTAGGACATGTAGTCTCAGCTTCAGGCTTGTCAGTGGATCCTTCGAAGATCGAGGCAGTTTTAGATTGGGAACATCCTCGGAATGTTACAGAAGTGAGGAGTTTCCTTGGTCTAGCTGGATATTACCGTCGTTTTGTACAGGACTTCTCAAAGATTGCCACGCCACTAACCAACTTGACAAAGAAAGGAGTCAAGTTTGAGTGGAGTGACGCATGTGAAGAGGCCTTTGCAGAGTTGAAGAACCGGTTGACCACCGCCCCAGTCCTCGTTCTCCCCAACGGTGTAGATCCGTACCAAGTGTATACGGACGCTTCAGGGACTGGTTTGGGTTGTGTGCTCATGCAAAATGGCGGGGTAGTTTGTTATGGCTCTAGATAGTTGAAGCCACATGAGAAGAACTATCCTACACATGATTTGGAGTTGGCAGCTGTTGTACATGCTCTAAAGATCTGGAGGTGTTATCTCTACGGAGCCACCTTTGAGATCTACACGGATCACAAGAGCCGACAGTACATCTTCACCCAGCGTGATCTTAATCTACGGCAGCGGAGATGGATGGAGTATCTTACGGATTATGAGTTCACTCTACGATACCATCCAGGCAAAGCAAATGTTGTTGCCGATGCCTTGAGCAGGAAGCCGAGGTATGAGCTTGCGAGTATTTTCCTCTCTCGCATGGAGGCTTTGGAGACGCTGGAGGATTATGACTTGGATGTACGGTTTGGGGATTCTCACGGATTCTTGGCTAGTGTGTTACTCAGGCCCCACATCCTACAGCAGGTGGGGGAGTACCAGTGGAATGATCCAGAGAGCCACTTGATTCGAGCCCAGGTTTACTCAGGTGAAGCCGATAGCAAGTGGAGCGTCAGTGATGATGGACTTATCAGGTATAAAGGACGTGCCTTTGTCCCTAGTGATGATTATATCCGGAAACTTGTGTTGGAGGAGTTTTCTTAGGCTCAATTTAGATTTAAATCATACTACCATTAACACACCGTGATCATCGTGCAAGACATGCCAATTTAATTTCATAGTTTATATTGTTGAAGGCATGTCTAGTTGGAATTAGTTATCTACTCTTGTTTATAATATTCATTTGCATATACAACTACTAATATAAATGATACCTTCATTTTGCAATAAGCTAGGTTGTTTATTACCTTATGATAACATCTGATATGATTTATGTTTTATCTTGTTAACCTAGAGAATGATATATGTGAGAATTACTCAAAAGAAGGCTGATAAGGTAGCCGAGAAGCAGAAAGGAGAGAAAAGCCCATGCAGTGTCTATTAGATTGCATTTGTGTTGATATGCTTATGTATGCAGCAGGTAAGTAGATAACTATGATTTTTAGTTTGTTATATCATAAGTGCTAGATTGGAACAAAAGAATGTATGCATTTAATTTATGACAACATGGATTTGATTGTGTTTATATTCTTGTTGATTTAATTTAGGTTTCACTGTCATAAATCTATGGTGTGATAAAATTAAATTGAGGCAGCATTACTATGTGTCAGCATCTACTAATCAACAATAAATTACTAATCCCTCCAACTATTTTTCTGTGAGAATCAAAAGGTTAAAAAATTCATAAAGTTGTAATTGTGCATGACATATTAATCACAAAATACAGAAACTCAAACGCTTAGAGTTTCAATGAAGTGAAGCCATTTGATAAATAAGATGATAAATGGTCAAGGCTGCGCTTATTAAATTCATACATACAACTCAATAATAAATAAATAACTAAAATATAAAACCCAACAATTATTCAAGAGCCAATTTGAACTTTATAATCTATGCATTAAAATAGATTATGATAATGAAGTACTTTAATGAACTGCATAAAAGATAGTAGATCACTTGTTCATATACATCCATACAAAATCTTGACACAACCCCTTTTATTAGTTTGAAAGGTATAATAACTCCGGTGATATTAGCAAACTATATTTCTTTTCTACCAATATTTTCACAATCTAGTGGAAGCCAGTGGCAAAAAAGACAGTAAATGACTAATATTTCAAGTGCTTTTAGACCTCATTCATTTTTGTATCAAAATTTGTATCAAATCAAATGAGGAAAAATTACCAGTTTGATGGAAGACTTGACAAATCACAGAACTTGCCAAACATACAAAGGCATTAACCCAAATAACAAAAAATCACAGCGAAGCTACAAATCACTCTTCTTGTTCATTGACATTAATAAGTTTCCAGACATAAAACTATGAACCAATTTACTGTAAAATAAGAAGCTATGAAGATCCTGAAAAGTTTTTGTTTCATTTAACAATTGAATAGAACTTCAGATGTTTTCAACTATGGATCAAAATAAGAAAAAAGAAGAAGAGGAAACACCCACACCAAAATCACAATTCAGATGAAGCTAATTCGATAAAAATACATAGTGATTATGCTAAAGGTTACACATACGAAACCCAACAACTCACCTATTAGAAGGAACCCAAAAACGGCATTGTTCTCGATATGACCTGTCACATCTCGATCTTAAAATCATGTTACGGTTGGTTATTTTAGCTTTTAACCATTTAAAGTAACCGTTTGACCGTATAATGATCGTAAAGTTGACTTTTTGTAAAGTGAAGAAATTGAGAAAACTTTCTTCATGAAAGTTATAGAGGACGTCGATACGAGTTCGTGAACATGTAGCATGCTTAAATCAGAGTTTGTATGAAAAAGTTATAAGGGTCCGAAATCAGGGACATATGGGTATTTTCGCAAAAATGACTATAAATAGCCCAAAAATCTATTTTCGCACCGGTCCCAAAAGGAGCGCCTCTAAGTATTTCAATTCTAGGTAAGCTTTTCGACCTATCTCTTCATGGTTTAAGAGAAATTTTAATTTGATTACCGAGTGTACAGTAGGTGATCTAGATCAGATTTCTTCCTCCTTGAGCCACCAATTTATGAGTTCTATATATGGATAGAATGGGATTTAGGAGTACTGCTCACCCCTAAAGTTTGGTGAATTAATTTGGAGTGTGAAGGAAAAATTGAATATTTGAAGTTTTAAAAAATATTTGAGGTTTTTACTTTTTCCTTCGATTGACCTAGTTAGAGGCCGAATTGGTCATTGAGTTGAACTAGAAAGTTGTTCCAAATGATGAGGCGAAGCTACTATTAAAATTTGATGGCGATCGGAGGTCATCGGAATTTTGGATGGAATTTCTGCCGGCGGCCGACGCCGTCACTTTTTAAGCAGTTTTTCATGCCCATTAAATAGTATAAAATGAGAAGAGTCTATGGTTTAAATTTGATAATTTTTGGAGGAATTTTGGTTAGGTTTTAGAATTTTTCAAGTTTAATATTATTAGTGGATAATAAAATATTCTTCCAGCCATTGATTATTACCGATTAAGGTTTGAGAAATATTTTAAGGACTCCTAAGTTACTGACGAAGGTCAGGGTTTATGTTGACTAAATTTAAGGGTTTTGGCCGAGGGTATCGTTATTGTCAATATTAAATAATTTTTCATTTGACAATTGAGATTGAATTTTATTCGTTGAACAGTAGATGAGGAGTTCTCGCTTGGGAAGCGATCCAGATTTCGTCAGGCTAAGGCCTAAGCCGGTGAGTTGACTTTTGATTTAAAGGAAATGCATGCAATGATTTTCTATTTAAATAGATGGTTTATTTATATGGAAACTAAATGGAAAAGATGATTTTACTCGCGTATTAAATTTCCGTAAAATGGATTTCGAAAGGAAGTGGCCATATTTTATAGGGATAGTTTTATTATTTGAAAAGTTTTCGGAAATGGGGTTTTCCGATGGGCTTCGTATTTATTTTTGGTTATAGGCATATGATTTTATACGCTTTCTGTAGCAAGCGTGGATTTTAAATTGAGATTCGATGGCCACGGATGTGATGAATTACAAATTTAAATTATATCATCGGATTTGAGGTTTTTTTAAAGGATTCCGAGGATGGGATTTAAAGCAATTCTTTAATATTATTTAGTATTGCCAAATTGCGGATTTAGCGGTATTTTGACTTGAGAGACACATTTGGAGTTTTATTTTCTTATATTCTTGGGTTGTAACGTTGTTATTTATGGATCCAGAATAAGATTGCGGTCCTCACCAATAGATGAGCTGGGCACGAGAATAATAATAAGATTGCAGTCCTCACCAATAGGTGAGCTGGGTGAGGAAATAATAACAAGATTGCGGTCCTCACCAATAGGTGAGCTGAGCGTGAGAATATTAATAACGTTGCGGTTCTCACCAATAGGTGAGCTGGGCGGGAATATTAAGGTTGCGGAAATATTTACTGTTTAAGTTCGTTGTACGTTATTTTATTATTATCTCTCCAGGTTACGGTTAAATCTTTGGCATGCATAAGTGTTTTTAATAATTAAATGGGAGAGCATAAATGCCATTTTTTAATTTGGTTATTCTATTTTTTCCACTCTCTAACGTTAAGTTTTAAAATGTGTCTCTCCTGGGCCCTTCGTTTTAAAAATACCTAGATTGCAGGTTAGCTTAGGAGAGGTCAGGCATGCAAGAGACGAGGCATAGTCGATAGTCCATTGTCGCTTTCTCTTTTTAATACTCGTTTGATTTAGATTGCTCTGATTACCTTGGGAATTGTGAAGTGTCGACTGAGAATTGGGGGCAAGATGGCTCCAAGAGTCAGGTTGGATTATTATTTGTGGAAGTGTTTAGTTGGTTTGCTGGGAGGGTTGTCCATTTCAAGGGGGTTTCGGTAAGAAGTTCCCTTGAGGTGGTCCCCGTAGGATTTACTTCAGATTAAAGGGGTTTAACCCGGGGTGGGTCTTGACAGTTGGTATCAGAGCATTAGGTTATCGTTTCTTGATACTACCTCATGTACTTGTTAGCACTGAGTGTTTATAGAGTGATGGTCCGACCGCGGCGGATCCATCGGTATTTTATGCTAGAGATGTTTAGTGTTTATTATGGATATGAGTTAGTACTTCTTGATTGGTTTATGGACCGGGTGGTTCCATAAATATTTGAATATTCGTGACTATGTCTCAGTACGCCAACCTCAGAGAGTATTTGGTCTTTTATTTTGTGTTTTGCGCGATTAATTGAGATTTGGAATAGAGTGATGAGTTGAGAACTTATTTTATTTAATATTACTTTGGCATCTTGGGCAACTGCTCAGAAGGTGAAATATTTGATTCATGCCTAGAAAGTTATTGTTGTTAGAATTGGCATGGATGGAGTTGTATAGGCCTAAGGCGAGGCCTTGTTATTTGAGTTATGTGATTCTCAAAGTGAAGAGTCGGGATAGTTGTTCAAAGTGTTTATGTTTAGTGGAAAAGGTTGTTGAAATTGCTTAGTGGCAGTAATTTAGAGAATTTTATTTTTAAGAATTGATGCATATCAAGATTTTTGATGACTTTCGCCTCTAGTGTAATTTGGCGGCAAATGTGTGATGTGGTTAAAGTGGAATGATTCAAGGATGGACTTGGTGTAGGGACACGTGGATGTGGCGTAATCTAAGTTTTTGAGAGACGGGGTGGTGTCACATAAATGCTTTGGATCCCAAGCTGGTTTGAATTTTTAATGACGGTCGTGGTTATGGTATAATAATAGTAAGGCCGTTAAGGGGCCTCCTGGATAGTCGTGTTGGAAGTTAGTTCTTGGTTTTATGGGGTGTTCTTGGCAAATTAATAATTTTAATGGCCCAGAATGTTAATGATAGGTCAGAATGAGATGGTTGTGGTCATTTTGGCTGGATGACAACAGATGGAGGATTTTAATGTGTTGTCATGGAGTTTTAATTATATTTGGTTATGGTCGAGTAGGGATAGATGTCACATCCCGGACCATCTCCGCCGTAGCACGATATTGTCCGCTTTGGGCCCGCCGGCCCTCACGGTTTTGTTTCTAGGAGCTCTCAGAGCAACTTTCCAGGGGGCCACCCATCATGTGATTGCTCTAAGCTTAGCAAGCTTAACTTTGGAGTTCTCATCCCCTCCAAAGCCACTGAGCTCCCAAAAGGCCTCGTGCTAGATGGGTGTCACCGATGTACATATATGGTACATCACCATCTCCGTTGGTCGATGTGGGATGTTACATCCACCCCCTTAGGGGCCCGACGTCCTCGTCGGCACACTCGCACCCCTCGACAGAGTGGCTCTGATACCAATCTGTCACATCCCGGACCATCTCCGCCGTAGCACGATATTGTCCGCTTTGGGCCCGCCGGCCCTCACGATTTTGTTTCTAGGAGCTCTCAGAGCAACTTCCCAGGGGGTCACCCATCATGGGATTGCTCTAAGCTTAGCAAGCTTAACTTTGGAGTTCTCATCCCCTCCAAAGCCACTGAGCTCCCAAAAGGCCTCGTGCTAGATGGGTGTCACCGATGTACATATATGGTACATCACCATCTCCGTTGGTCGATGTGGGATGTTACAAAAACCATACGTATAAGGCTCAGTTGACATCTCCAAACAACAACAGTCAACTAATGTCATCTCAAGAAGTCAATAATACTCCATGTTTCTCTGCTATTCAAGCCAATACCATCGAGGCATTAAAATAACTTATATTGGGAATCAGCAAGTCATCTAACACGCTTGACGAGAGCCACGAGTCTCATCATCCTCCATGCTAAGCCTTGAGTGATGCAAAATTGTGAATCCGAACTCAAGCTAAAATTACGAAGCAGAGAACACGTCATTAAAGTCACCACTCTAACGAACTCAATAACATTACCAGCATCACTTAGCCTGGACAACCACCAGCTTTTTTTTACTTCAAGTGACACTTTCAGTACTCTCTGACGTCATATCTCTGACCAATAGCCACACTTCTCTTTCTATTTCCATTACTATAAATAGGTCTGACAACCATCTAAGATTCGACGTCGGATACTCGAATCACATACACCTCTCCGGTGCCACTGCTTCCGGCAATAAAATTTCTAACCCAAAAGTCCTACCGCACTGCACGTGCGATGAACACAAGATCACTTTTCAAAAGTCAAAACAGTTTCCATTCAGGAACCATCATCACAAACAAAGCTTTGTCATTTTCGAAGTCTGATATTTCAGGAAAAAGTTAAATCGTACGTCCACTCTCGGCTCTAGCTCGAGAGGAAACCAAATTCTAACTTTAAACTCAAAAGTCATGCACCTCACCAACATTTATTAATAGTCCAATTAAAACCATAACCAGGACCATATGTCAACATCATGATTCGACCAATTGTCGTAACCCAAATTAATGACCATATTCGCAAATAACATTGACCTCACAGGTCATCCTTGAATCAGTATGAGATCCCACCCTAATACAATCCCTAAAAAGATCACCGCTCTACTTAACGGTAAATTTGCCACCTTAATATTAAATCTCTTATAACCCTTGACTCATAACACTTCATTAGTCAACACATGCTCTACCAATTTCATACTCACTGCTCCTGCAGTCCATACTTACTGCTCCCGCAGTAAATACTTAACAACTCATAAATCGCATTTCGCAACTCTCTTGCTACACTTATAACCTGTGGCACAAGATTAATCACTAAATCAGATTTACACATGAGCACCACTTAAATATCTATGATCTTTGACTTCCACGCTACATTCAATTTTGTACTCGCCTTGTTAACATCAGCAACCAACCAGAAACTCTAAACTTTTTAGTTAGTGTCCTAATCTCATAATAACAAGCTGTGAGGATGCTACTTCATACTGTAGCAAGGACATCTACCCTCTGACTCCATGATACAATGGGCTTCGCTGCCCCACTGTTACTACTTCTATTGTGGGACCCCGCACGTTTTAACCGTGGTTAATGGTGAGTTACAGAGGTTTAAGTCGCATTCGGTAACTTCACGAGTTAATTACCACGTTCTTTTCGAGTTTTTCAAAGTTCTTCGAATACCTAATTTAATGACTCGATGTCATAGTACGTGTCGACACGAGTCTCCCGGTATTTTCGGATTATTTTTCGGAGATTCCGTCTATTTCTTACGAATTTCCAAAGTCCATGGTAATTTCTAAATTATTATTTTCTGATTTTAAACCCAACCTTTAATCTGGGCCCTTGATCTTCCTCCTTCATTATGAGCCCTTGGATCAGCATATATAAAAAAACCAATCTCTCCCTTCTGTCTTCATTCTGTCGAGAGGAGAAGAAACAGAGAGAAAGGAGAGCAGGCGCGCCGCTCTCCCTTCAGCCGTGCCACCGCCGTCGTCCGGCCGCGCCTGGCTGTCGCGCCACCACCGCCGAGTTTGCCTCACTATCTTCTCTCTACCCATACCCATAAATCCAGATTACACTCACTCTCCCTCTCCAATTCAAAAGTCAACCCTTGGCCCAAATCGGTCCTTCCTCCGATTCAGGCAGATTCTCCACCTTTTTCGGTGAGCCATGCTTTCCGGTGGAGGAGCTGTAGATGCAACCGAGGCCAGTAGCAGCGAGTTTGCAGGAGGGCTTCGTTCTGGGTTCTAACAGAGGAAGTATGTTGAAATCTGGACGAGGAGATGGAGCTCGGGAGGTGAAGCTGCAGCTTTGGAGGTTTCGGGTGAAGCCGGCAGCAGCAGCAGCAGCTGGGAGCCTTGGCATTAGGTCTGGAGTTGGATTTGGGAGCTTGTGTTCAAGGCCCTTTGTCTCGACAAAGTCCTGCATTGGCAGAAGGACTCTGAGCACGAGAAGCTGAGGAGCTGTTCTCAGAAGAAAAACTTGACATGGGTGTGAGGAGGAATTTTCTGGTGGAAAGCAGATTTGGGGCCTGCTGTGGTTTTGGCGGCAGAGGAGATTTTGGTTTCGAGATCCACAGAGGGTGAGTCTCATCACTCTATAATTGTTACTGTTGTTGTTGAATCGTTGTTGAATTTCTGATGTTGATTGGTTGTCGTTTTCGTTGTGTTGTCGAGAACTTGGTGATCGATTTACGGGGAAACTCCGGCGAAATTCCGGTAGGTTGACCGGAATCCGGTGACGATTCCGGTGATGCAGCGAAACCGGCAGAAATGCCGAGGAGGTAGTCTTTCGATCCTTTCAAAATGTGTTGTTTCCGTTTAAAGGAATTAAAGTGTCGTAAATTGGAAATTACGTAAGGAAACGTATAAAAACGGAAACTAACCATTTTGGGAAATCTTCTAAGTTTGGAAACCTGCTAAATTGGGAAACTTTCCATTTTGGGAAAGTTTCCATTAAAGGAAAGTTTCTATTTTGGGAAAGTTACATTTTCAGAAAAATGGTTAAAGATTTGAAGTTCAACGAAGTTTAACACAACTTGGTTAAATTGGTAAAGTGTTAAATTGTTATCGAAAAATGATAACCGGAATTTCTGGAAAATGTTAAGTTGACCATGTTAAGTAAAGTTGGTGTTTCACGTAAATCGGTAAATCGACTCGGTAAATAAATTGGTTAGTGTGACACGTTGGGTGCCCATAGTAATTCAACGAATTATTATGCGACGCCCTAACGTCAAGTTAAAGTGGTTAAGGAAAGTTCAGAAGTTTAGTCGGACTTCCGGTAATTGAGTAAAGAGTCGATAACTGGAAAAGAAAGTCAAAAAGGTTAAAGTGCATAAAAGGAAATTGGTTGGTCAACTTAGTCAATGCAGTCATTCCTGGTCAAACTAGGAATGCTGAGGTCTGTTGACTGTTATTACATCTTGGTTGCTAAGCTACTTTAATTCTGCAGTGATTCTTGGGCGAGGTAGCTTACGCGGTGACCACGGTTCACCGAGGCAGTTCTTGGAAGCTTGGAGCTTGCGTTTGGAATGACAATTCCAAGTAGGGAATCTAAACCCCCTTGGTAGTGGTTTTATATATGTATGAGAAAGTGCATGATTTTGTGTATGCTCATGGTCGATGCCTCGGGAAAGTTTTCTGTATATTAAATGATTTATGATTGGGCCAAGAAAACCCGAGGCTAGACGTAAATGATTTTATACGTCAATGTGAGATGTGTGGAACACCGTTGTCCTGATTTCCGGTGTGTGACCTGAGAGTGACGGGACCTAGTATCTAGCACTCCCACGGTGTCGAGACCGTGAACCTCCGGGGGGCGATGCCCTGTTTATTTTAAATATCCCGCTTACGCTCGTCTCGTACAGAGTTAAGCGAGACGTAAGTGAGATGCGCTGTTTGGGCATTTAGCTGGAAATGGACACTCTCGCTACTATGTGGTTTCAAGCGCATAGGTAGTTGGCCCCGGTTTGCTGTGAAGACAAACCCGGGATTCGGTCATTGAGATTCGAAAGTCCTGCAGGTTGTACTTGTACATTGAGCGCTCTGGGCCCCTATGTTTTTAGCATACTGCACTGTTTTCCTAAAGGATATAAAATGATGGTTTTTGTGTGCCAAGGATTTCATAAATGGTTTTATTACGAGCTCAAATCTATATGTATAAATACGGTTTTTGGTTTTCAAACCTATCATTGGTGGGCCTACGTGAGCATGCGAGGACGACGCTCACCCCTACAACAGATTGTTTGCAGGTACTGTGACGGGAAAGATAGAGAGAGCTATGTGTGGAGCTTCATTCCTTCCTCGATGTTCGGTCCAAGTGTATTCCCTATTCCGGCTTTACCCTTTGAGTCATTTACCAGAGATTTCTACCTGAACAGTAAAGGTGTCAACCCGATTTGTTAACCATGTTGTGTATTTTTATTGTTGTCGCTAAAGTTTTTAAATTGTCCCCTTTATTTTGACCACCTTCCGCGAAATTAGATAAACTCTGATGATTGTTTTAAGGATTTCATGTGGTGCCACTCAAAGTATTTAAAGTTTAAAAATTTATTTTACTCACTAAAAAGCCTACGACTTTAGGTTAATAAGTTGTTGGCACGTCCTTCGGACGTGTTGGCTTCTTATTGGCTTAACTTCGTGGCTACTGTAGTTTACCCCCCAGGGGTGCTACAGTTTTGATGGAAAAGTAGGGAACCGAACTTATTTTATTAGAGTGGTCGTTAGAAAGGGTTTAACGTGGTTTTGCGTTAAACTTTTTTTTCGAGGATTCAGGCGTCTTAGATTCTTTAATTTCAAATTTTCTCAGTGCCTTGTATCCTTAGAATATCGTATGGTGTATGCAAGTGAGACAATCCTAGCGGTCATGTGCAAAGAGTGTAGCACCTCAAGAGGGGAAACTACAATAGCCACGAGTTTAAGCCAATAAGAAGCCAACACGTCCGAAGGACGTGCCAACAACTTATTAACCTAAAGTCGTAGGCTTTTTAGTAAGTAAAATAAAATTTAATCTTTAATACTTTGAGTGGCACCACATAAAATTCTTAAAACATTTATCAGAGATTTTTCAATTTCGCGGAAGGTGGTCAAAATAAAGGGGTCAATTAAAACTTTTACGACAACAATAAAAATATACAACAAGGTTTATGAATCAGGGTGACACCTTTACTGTTTATGTAAAGGCTCTGGTATATGACTCGAAGGGTAAGACTGGAATAGTGAGTACATCTTGGACCAAACATCGAGGAAGGAATGAGGCTTCACACACAGCTCTCTCTATTCTGTCACAGTACCTGCAATCAATCTGTTGTAAGGGTGAGCGTCGTCCTCGCGTGCTTACATATAAGCCCACCAATGATAGGTTTGAAAACCATAAAATTATATATACGTATAGATTTGAGCTCTTAATAAAACCATTTAGAAAATCCTTGGCACACAAAAACATCAGTTCATATCTTTGGGAAAACAGTGCAGTATGCTAGAACAAGGTCTCAGAGCGCTCAAAGAACAATACAGCCTGCAAGGCTTCATGAATCTCTGTGACCGAATCCCGAGTTTGTCTATATAGCAAACTGTGGCCAACTACCTATGCGTCTGAAGACGAATAGTAGCGAGAGTGTCCATTTACAGCTAATGGCCAACAATTCTCTCGTATCAACACACCGCACTTACGTCTTGCTTAACTCTGTGCGAGACGAGCGTAAGTGGGATAATTAAAATAAACAGGGCATTGCCCCTCTGGAGGTTCACGGTCATCGACACCGTGGGAAGCGTAGTCTATATACCAGGTCCCGCCACTCTCAGGTCACGCACCGGAAATCAGGACAACGGTGCTCAACATATCACATCATCGTATAAAAATCTTTTACGACTAGCCTCGGGTTTTCTTGGCCCAATCATAAATCATTTATCATTTAATATAAAGAAAACTTTCCCGAGGCATCGACCATGAGCATACACAAAACCATGCACTTTCTCATATATACAAAACCACTACTAAAGGGGGTTCAGATTCCCTACCTGGAATTGCTGTTCCTTTCGTGAGCTCCAAGCATCCAGGAACCACCTCAGATAAACCTAGGTCACTGTGGGACCCCGCACGTTTTAACCGTGATTAATGACGAGTTACTGAGGTTTAAGTCGCATTCGGTAACTTCGCGAGTTAATTACCACGTTCTTTTCGAGTTTTTCAAAGTTCTCCAAATACCTGATTTAATGACTCGATGTCATAGTACGTGTCGACACGAGTCTCCCGGTATTTTCGGATTATTTTTCGGAGCTTCGGTTTATTTTCTACGGATTTTCGAAGTTTCTGGTAACTTTTAAATTACCATTCCGGTAAATCAGTTTTACCATTTTACCTTTCACTTTTCACCTTCTTTTAATCTGAACCTTGGATCTTTTCAAGATTGAATCTCAGCCGTCCAATTTTCTATAAAAAGGGAAGAGAGGTTTGACCCGAGTCAAACACCCATTTCGGGCGTTGACCCGAGCTCCTCTCTCTCCTCTCGCTCTCTCTCCTGCTCCGTCGTCTCCAGCCGGTATCTCCGCCGTCCGGCCACCGATCGACGGCGGACCACTCCCATTCTCTTCCTCTCCCTCTCTTCTACAAAACCCCCCTATTGAAAGCGCCAGACGTCCCACCCACGGTGGAGATCGAGCACCGCTGTGCTTGATCGATTTCCGGCGATTCCCGGCGATTCAGGCCATGAATCAGCAAACCAGAGGTTTGGTTCATTTTCTCTTCTCTTCCTCTTCCTTTTCCTAGCTTTTGATCATTGAATTGAACCCAAATTCGAAACTCCCTAATTCACTGTTTTACTGTTTTCTGGGTTCCTGGGTTCTTGGCTCCGGCGACGTCTTCTGGTGAGCTTCTCAAGCTCAGGTGAAGCTCGAAGCAACAGATTAGGGTGAGGAGGAGCTTGGAGGCAGCTGGTGAGGTTTTGGTCTGAGGTAGTGAGCTGCTGGGTGTGATGCAGTTGTGGAGGAGCAGCTGGACTCGGTTCAGCGTGGCTCAGAGGGTGGAGTCCGGCAAGGAGAAGGCTGAGGAGCTGTTCGATCGTGGTGTGGAGGTGAGAGACAGTTTTCTGGTTTTTGAAAGCTACTGTGCTGTTGTTGGATTAGTTGCCGTTTTTGGTTGCTGCTGTTGATAATTTGAATTGATTCTGTTTCCACTGCATGATCTGCTACTGAATTGTTGTGTTGTTTTCCTTACATGTTGTCGTAACTTGGTAAACGAAGAAACGAGGGAAACTATGGCAAATTTCCGGCAAGTTGACCGGAATCCGACAGAGGATTCCGGCAAGTTGCCGGAATCCGGTGACGATCCGGTGATGCAGTGAAACCGGCTGAAATGCCGAGAGGTAGTCTTCGACTCCTTAAGATTGTGTTGTTTCCGTTTAGTTGGGTTACGAGTCGTAATCGGAAATTACGTATAAGGAAACGTATTAAAAACGGAAACTAACCATGTTTGGAAACCTGCTAATTTGGGAAAGTTTCCATTAAAGGAAAGTTTCTATTTTGGGAAAGTTGCATTTTCAGAAAAATGGTTAAGTAAAGAATTGAAGTTCAGTGAGGTTTGACACAGTTTGGTTAAATTGGTAACGTGTTAAATTGTTATCGGAAAATGATAACCGGAATTTCTGGAAAATGTTAAGTTGACCATGTTAAGTAAAGTTGGTATTTCACGTAAATCGGTAAATCGACTCTTGGTAAATAAATTGGTTAGTCTGACACGTTGGGTGTCCATAGTAATTCAACGAATTATTATGCGACGCCCTAACGTCAAGTTAAAGTGGTTAAGGAAAGTTCAGAAGTTTAGTCGGACTTCCGGTAATTGAGTAAAGAGTCGATAACTGGAAAAGAAAGTCAAAAGGTTAAAGTGCCATAAAAGGAAATTGGTTGGTCAACTTAGTCAATGCGGTCGTTCCTGGTCAAACTAGGAATGTTGTGGTCAACAGAACTGTTATTGTTTCTTGGTTGCTAAGTTACTTTAATTCTGCAGTGATTTTTGGACGAGGTAGCTTACGCGGTGATCTCGGTTCACCGAGACAGTTCTTGGAAGCTTGGAGCTTGCGTTTGGAACGGCAATTCCAGGTAGGGAATCTGAACCCCCTTGGTAGTGGTTTTATATATGTATAAGAAAGTGCATGATTTTGTGTATGCTCATGGTCGATGCCTCGGGAAAGTTTTCTTTATATTAAATGATAAATGATTTATGATTGGGCCAAGAAAACCCGAGGCTAGACGTAAAGGATTTTTATACGTCAATGTGAGATGTGTGGAACACCGTTGTCCTGATTTCCGGTGTGTGACCTGAGAGTGACGGGACCTAGTATCTAGCACTCCCACGGTGTCGAGACCGTGAACCTCCGGGGGGGGCGATGCCCTGTTTATTTTAAATATCCCGCTTACGCTCGTCTCGTACAGAGTTAAGCGAGACGTAAGTGCGATGCGCTGTTTGGGCATTTAGCTGGAAATTGACACTCTCGCTACTATGTGTTTTCAAGCGCATAGGTAGTTGGCCCCGGTTTGCTGTGAAGACAAACCCGGGATTCGGTCATGGAGATTCGAAGTCCTGCAGGCTGTACTTGTACATTGAGCGCTCTGGGCCCCTATGTTTTTAGCATACTGCACTGTTTTCCTAAAGGATATAAAATGATGGTTTTTGTGTGCCAAGGATTTTCTAAATGGTTTTCTTACGAGCTCAAATCTATATGTATATATACGGTTTTTGGTTTTCAAACCTATCATTGGTGGGCCTACGTGAGCACGCGAGGACGACGCTCACCCCTACAACAGATTGTTTGCAGGTACTGTGACGGGAAAGATTGAGAGAGCTATGTGTGGAGCTTCACTCCCTTCTCGATGTTCGGTCCAAGTGTACTCCCTATTCCGGTTTTACCCTTGAGTCATTTACCAGAGCTTTCTACATAAACAGTAAAGGTGTCATCCCGATTTGTTAACCATGTTGTGTATTTTTATTGTTGTCGCTAAAGTTTTTAAATTGTCCCCTTTATTTTGACCACCTTCCGCGAAATTAGATAAACTCTGATGATTGTTTTAAGGATTTCATGTGGTGCCACTCAAAGTATTTAAAGTTTAGTTTTTATTTTACTCACTAAAAAGCCTACGACTTTAGGTTAATAAGTTGTTGGCACGTCCTTCGGACGTGTTGGCTTCTTATTGGCTTAAATTCGTGGCTACTGTAGTTTATCCCCCAGGGGTGCTACAGCAGTGGTATCAGAGCAATCGTTCCTCGGACTTTTGTTTTTTAAAATGTTTTAAAACCTCTGATGCCTTAAAGTCTGTGCTTGCGCGTCAAAACTTTTCCGAAAGTGGTCTTTAAGAAACTTCGGAGCTAGTAGAGTTTCGTGAGTTGGCAAAAAAAAGGATTTTGAAAATTCTCTTGGGAATTTTCATTTACTATTTTAAATTTTAGCGACAACTTTAAATTCATTCACGAGTCGTGTTCCTACCTTTCATGTCATTTCTTAAATCTGACTCGTTGCCTTCTGGTAGTATTTGAAATCCCTTTGTGACTCAGATTTGTTCTATGGCAGTGACAGTTGTACTTTGAGCTAAAAACCCATGTTGTCACCTTGATTCTATTCTTGTGTTATGTCCTGCCTGAGTATCTTGACCATTGTTTCGTCTTGAGTACCCGAATGACCATAGAAGAATTTCTTGTGCTTTTGTTATATCCAAACCTACTTTTTATGAGGTCATTGTTTCATCGAGTATTTTCCCACTTAGCTCTCTCACAGTACACGGGCTGCAACGTATGATAAGAGTGGCAGTAAATTGAAACTATAGATTTTGAGCTCTGAAAACTTGGCATACTTGAGGATTATGGATGTGAAAACGTCCTGTTTTGGATTGTTGATGATATGGAGGAAAACCTTGTGCATGTGCTATGGATGATGGATATTGTTTATGCTTTGAGATTGCATGTAGGGCCAGAGCATGTTATTTGAGCCGCAGGTTACGAGATTTGTTGTACATGAGCATAGTATCTGGATTGCGTTTACGGACCCTCCTTGCTGAGATAGTGAGTTGGAGATGAGGTTCTTGGGTTTGAGATTCAGATTGTGGATCCCGAACTGGCAGATCCTGGAGTTTAAAAGAGGTTTCAGATTCCTGTAGCGGCAGATCCTGTAAAGGAAGTTCGTGATTGAAAAGAGATGTTATTGTTGGTGGAATCCAAGGTGGTATCCCAGATCTTATTGGAGACAGGTGACTCCGTTGTTTGTTTAGTCTTTAAGACAGAGTTTACATTTGTCGTACGTGCTTGGTTGGGTATTAGCATGAGTTACGGCGGATCAGTGGTGTCTCTCCCCTAGCGTGAGAAGTTGTAATGTGGCGTTGAGGTGTTTGGTATTATCCTCCGCAATGTGAAAGAGACAATCGAGGAAGTGGATTAAGCGATGAGTATCGTATCATTCCCAGTGCATCGTTAAAGCTTGGCGTCGACGCTTGTGGTTACTCTGACGTGTGGTGAAGCTTTGGAAACTGTGTTGACCTTTGGAGGTCCCGAATTAAGGATGTGTGAGGCCTTACCCTCGACTTGGCATGTTGGATGAGGTGTCAGGAAGATGTTGGACGACCGAATTGTCAAAGATTGGAACGACGAACTCGAGTTTGTGCATCAGTTTGGTTGTTTGCATTTAGAGTTTGCAACTTTATCAATTGTCCATGGGTGAAATTGGACATGATGTTTCTGCTAGAACTCTCTGCATGGAAAGCCTGAAGTGAGGAAAAGTGTAAAGCGTTGTTTGATGACCAAGTGGTAGCTTCATGATTTGAACAAACGGTTTGAGACAAGGAAGGGAGTGTACCTAAGGATATTCAGTGAGTACCATAAACTTTGGTGGTAACGTGTTGGCTTGACAAGGAAGTAGGTACTAATTTTCCCCTGCAATAGGCATGCAGTTAAGATTGATCGATGTTCAGAATATCGAAATCTCTGTCAGCTTCGAGTTTGTGGAAGTCAGTGACAAAAGAGAACATCACTTCAGTGCAAGTTGATAGCGGGCCACTGGAAAGTAAAAAGTGTAAAGAGATGAGAAAGTTTGTGGCCAGAGGACATTATCAAGGAGTCTCAGTTCAACCAAGTGTTGGACTTCGAGATGGAAATTACCCTTGAGTTAATCACTTCTTCAACAAGTGATCACGAGTAAGAAGGTATGTTTTTGAGGTATCTGGTGCTTATGACTGGTCCATAGATAAAGCGTTGTTCGGTTTGAGTTAGTAACGCTGTTAGTCTCTGACGAGGCACGGTAATGGGGGAAACGTCCATTAAGCAAGAGACCTGGTGAACGTTTTACGACGTGATGACGTGTGACATCCTTCTTGGCAGGTGTGGAACCTGAAATTCTATTTTAAGGAAAGCTTCGTACGAGGTGCGACCTGACAGCTTCAGAGACGAAGACGTACTGATCCTTTAAATAGGATGTGGTAGCTAAAGCATCTTCTGATCTTCTCGAACGTGTTATCAAGGCTGACGGTTATCTTTCTGTTGGAGCCTGACGGAAACACTCGCATGAGACGACTCGACGTCGTGGTGGTATCAAAGGAGTGGATTAGCGAAAGCGTCTATGAGTGTCTGTTTCGATTTTTCGGTGACGTGGATACTAGATTCGCGGTTTTGACTTCGAGGAAGAGTCTATCAGCGACATCATTACGAGTCATCAAAGAGTTGAAAGTACGACAACGTGTTTGACTTGGCTCATCCATTAGTGGTTCTTGGATGTTGAGACATCGTTCGTGGTTCATCGATTGTGTAAGCACGACGCTGCAACGAAAGACGTGATCTTGTGTGTCATCATTTGTCAGTTGGTATTTGTGCATCCTCTCCTACAGTGAGTGTCACACCCCGAATCTTTTGAAGTTAATAAAAGTTACCTTTCACAGAGATTCACGAGTTACCGAGGACTTGTAATTGCGATCGGTAATTCGATAAGTTATCGCTCGAGTTAACTATCGAGTTTTTCTAAATTCTCCAAATACCTGATTTAATGACTCGATGTTGTAGTACGTGTCGACACGAGTCTTCCGGTATTTTCGGAATATTTTTCAGAGCTTCCGGCTATTTTCTATGAATTTCCAAAATTTCTTGTAATTATTAATTACCCTTTTAACAAATAATATCTACCCACTTAATCTTGACCGTTGGATGGATTAGAGTTTTGATCTTGACCGTCTGTTTTTCTTTATAGGAGGTTTAGTCATCTATTTGGTCAGACCCTATTCTCTTCTTTCTTCCTCTCGATTCTTCCCGAAACTTAGAGACGCCGAACATTGACTGAGGTTCACCGACTACAACTCCGGCATCTTGTCACCTCAGGTCAGAATACTAGGCTTTTTCACTTCCTCTCCCTGTCTGCATGGCACCTGTGGTGATCGTTCGTTAGATTGTCAATCGAGGAACTCAATTAGAAGCCGGGAAGCTAAGTCTGTATGGTTGGATTTTGGGAGTTTTCCAGACTTCGTTAGGTTCGAGCTGAGTGGTATGAAAATCAATCCTCTTGTTCTCCTCTATGCAGTAGTATAATCAGCTTCTCAATTGGATAAAGTTTGGTTAATTACCTTTTCTGGGTTTCTACCCGTTGTGCACGAACAAGCTATGGCAGATTGGTACTTGGTTGTTATTCAATTATGGAGGAAGGTTCGGGCTTGGGATGCTTAGCAATTACATATATGAAACTGAAGGTGACCTATCAGTTATTTGTCAAATTTGAAATAATGATTATATGGTGGATTGGTGGTTGTTGAATTTGAAGGAGATGATGGACGTCTCTTTTAGAATTTATGAGGTTTTGAAATGAGGAATGAAATGGTTTAAGGTTGAGGAGACCATGTTCGGTGTACACGGACGAGCTGAACAAGTTCTTCCTTGGATGCTTATGTTGACAAGGTACACACTAAATATCTAGCTTGGAACCGTATGAAATTGTAGTTGTTTTTATATTGGTTTGTGGGTATTGTAATGACAATCACGATAGGCCAAAGTTCCCAAGTTTTTCTAAGTTGTCAGAGTAAGACATTGATACTGAAATTTGGTATGGCTGGAATATTGAGTTGAGAATGTTAGATAGCGTTTATGCTTTAGGAGCGGTTGTCGCACCTTAAAGGAATTAAGGTTTAAGTTTTGAAATAATGTTCTTAGTCTTGGATTGTGAACAAACTGAACATGATGGGAGGCTGAATAGTAAGAGAGTGAGGTCGTTGGTATCTCTACCATGTGTTAAGAACATGAGACGGGCTCGACTACGTGGTTAGTTCGAGGGTTTCGCTCGAGGAGTTTTCCGAGCGGGAAGGTCGCAATAGTATGGTTTTTATGATTGTTTTCGAGAATTATATCCTTCTCGGGTTCTTGAACGTATTTACATTATTACTCAATTTTCTATTTCTTCCGAAAATGGTTATAGACGGTGAGGGCCGTCCTTCGAATGGATTTGAACCCGAGACTTCGTTGGAAATTGGTTTTATGCATATATGACAAGGAATTGTTTTACTTATTTGTTTTGGGAAGAGAATTTGATTAATGTATTGTTATGAATGTTTATTTTAAGGGTTGACCAACAAATATGCTAGCTAGAGTAGCGTGAGGGCGCTACTAGAGCTCTTAGCTCCGACCCTAGCCTGAGAGGTCAGGCAACTACGTAGTGCACTATGAGGGTTGACCGTATCATTTCATTAGAGCTCTTAGCTCCGACCCTGGTCTGAGAGGACAGACAAACCTGAGAGGTCAGGTTGATATTATAAGGGTTGACCGTTATCACTTTATTTAGAGCTCTTAGCTCCGACCCTGGTCTGAGTGGACAGACAAGCCTGAGAGGTCAGGTTGATATTATAAGGGTTGACCGTATTATTTTATCTAGCTAGCATGGCGTGAGGGCGCCACTAGAGCTCTTAGCTCCGACCCTAGTCTGAGAGGTCAGACTTATTATGTTTGTGAACATTTCTCTTCCCATATTCCTTGTTTATCTTATCATGCATTTGTGGAAATTGAGTAATTGTGGACATGCATAAATGTTATTTTAAATCATCAAATTTTTGGGAGAGCATTAAAGGAAATAGAGTTTTTATATTTGATTTTCGTCCACTCACTCTAACGGTTTTCCAATGTTTCTCCCCTGGGCCTTTCGTTTTTAAATGCCCAGTGATGCAGGGTTCTTGAGAGGAGGTCGAGCGCGTACGAGAGTCGAGACATAGTCGATCATTCCGTTGCTGCTTGAAATTAGGTGGGGTAATCATCTTTGTAGATTGCTCTGACTAACCCGGTTTAGTTAGTTTTGTAGGAAGGGTTGGCCATTTCAAGGGGGTTTCGGAAGGAAGTTCCCTTGAGGTGGTCCCCGCAGGATTTACTTCGGGTAAAAGGGGTTTAACCCGGGGTGGGTCCTGTCAATGGTATCAGAGCATTAGGTTATCGTTTCCTGTTACTACCTCATGTACTTGGTAGCACTTAGCGTCTATAGAGTGATGGTCCGACCGCGGCGGATCCATCGGCATTTTATGCTTTGGACGCTTAGTGTTTATTGAGGATATGAGTTAGTACTTCCTGATTGAGATATGGACCGAGTGGTCCTATAGACGATCGAATCTTCAAGACTATGCCTCAGTACGCCGACCTCACAGTGAACTCCTGTAAGGAACAAGGTAAGCTCGTTACGTATTTATTTGATGAGTTCCCCAAGGATTGTGTTTTAAAGGGATTTATTGAGATTTGAGTTGGGGATCGAGCTGTAAACTCACGTTGTTTAACGTTTGAGCATTATGTGTAAGTACTCGGTGGTGAAACAGTTAATTTACACCTGGGAGGCTGTCATGGTTGTTGACAGGGATGCTGTAGAAGCCTAAGACAAGGCTTTGGTGTTCGAGATATGAGACTCTTAGAAGTGAAGAGTCGTACGAGTTAAGGAAAGATGTTGCATCCTGCGAGGGAAAAAGGAGCTGAAGTCGCCTAGCGCGATTATTCAGAGGAGATGAATATTGAGTTTTGACGATTGTCACGACTTTGTTGAGGTTCGTCATTAGTGTGGTTTCGGAGAAACCAACGGACATATGAAAGTGGAATGACTCAAGGAAAGTTGAGTGGGGTTATTTTGTGATCAATGGACTTTTTCTAGTGACGAGTCCATGATGTGGCACTACTGAAGAATGTTAAGGAAGTAAAGGCTGTTTTGGTCACTTGATGTTTATGGGACAGCCACTGAAACTAATGGCTTGGGTCAGCCTTGGTGCTGACATCGTTGTCGTCAGCTACGATCAGACCCATTTCGCTTCAGCCACCCATGATTGGGGTACTAGAAAGATTTGAATTGTTAGTGAGTCCAAGCGTGATTTGAATTGTTGGTGACAAGGGTCATTGGGCTATGTTTCGTGGAAGCAGAAATTGAATCGTGTCACCAGATCTTGGGACTCATGTCAACCTTAAGGTGAGTTATCCACCTGTGGTCAGAGTATTTTAATTAGTACTCCTGTGGAGGGGTATCCAGGTTGGCTGTGTTAGAGTCCGATTTACCGATCGAGCGAGTGTTACCAGTTGTAGCTAAGGGTAATTGGTTTCAGAATTTAAAGGAACATGTTGGAAGTGGCAACAAGCCACCGGGTCATGGACCAAGAGTGCTTGGGGTACCAGAGATAGTATTACGAGCCTTGATGTACTTTGTTTTATTGTGGGGTAGGAACCGGTCGTTGTGCAAACGACACTGTTTTGACGGCTGAAGATGTACATGGGTATACCCCACCTGAGCACGTGTACCCACCTTTGTAGGGAAGTGGTAAGCTAAAATATGGGTAGCACATGCGAGTAAAACATAATTATTTTGTACAGCTGTGTGTGGTCAAGATGACACCAGGTAAGTGACTAAGGCTGGTGATGACATCATCTTAAGAATGTGTCATGAGAGTCCATTTATTGAGAACGGAGATCAAAGACGTTTGATTAGAAGTTTTGTGTAAAACGTCAATTAAATGGTCTAACCGTTTAAGTACAGGTCGGAAGTGGGTTATTGTTGGTGGCTCCGACTTTTATGATGGTTAGCGTGATTATTGTATGTTAGTAAGTGGTTGATTGCATGTTGAGATAAATGCACGGAAGTGGTGAAGGGACAGCAGTGAGGCAAGGTTTACTGGGTCATTCATTTGAGCAAGAATGTTTGTAGTTGGACAAGCTTCACCCTGCAACCAAAGTTGTCTGTTATGACACTTGGTTTCATCGGGAGTGATTAACTGAGCTTGATGGCATGGGAATCAGTGCACTCACTAGCTGTAGTTTAATCAAATATTGTAACTGAATGTGTACTTAGTCGTGTTTGAGGTTCATAAGTTACACCTACTGCAGTGACGGGAAATATTCTCAATATTGATATGAGGTTTAAGATCTGGGATATCAATTTTGGTGTTAAATTAATGAAATCCTGAAAGGATTAAGGAATTGTTGGCATTGCTATGGTCATTGGTCTTTTGGGTAATGACCCTACTTGTTAGGAATTATAGACCTAGCGGCAGTTCTTGACGCCACAAGTGTAGAGTAGTAGCAAGAAAGATCATTGGAGGTGACTCTCGAAATTGTCAACATTTCGGTGAGTATGTAATGCAGTGGAACTAGGAAAGGTTTCCTTGATGACTCGAAAGTGTTACGAGTCTAAGTTGGTAGTAATTGTTACAAGAGCAGTAAGGTATGTTGCTAAGTGGAGCGACATCTTATTAGAAATCGTGGAGTGTTGAAGCCACGTCCAAGTGATGATCTGAGGAGATGTTAACGTGTGGCAGTGGATCTTGTAATCTAGGATCTGAAGTGGTAATATGACTTCCGGTGCACGCAGTTATTTTTCCTCTTCAATTAGAATGGTAAGTGATTGGGAATCCTGAATCCTACCAAATAGAGGATACGGTGGATGCTTAACTTGCAGAGCAAGGGGGACAGTTTTGTTAGGAACTATCTAGTTGTGCGAGTTGACCTTGTGATGTTCACGCGCCCAGTGCGGTGATGACATTTGTTAATTTGCGCCTTGATAACTGGATGCTCGGTGACCAATATGGCTAAGTCCGGTGTGAAATAACTTCTCGATGCTTTGATCAGGGGTTTCTTTGGGTCTGCACCAGTGGCACCAAAGTTATACAGATATTCGATCTGGTTAAATGTCTGATTTGTCGGTTATTGCCAGACGATTTGGTAATGGAGACATCTGGGAATGAAATATCCTTGTTGAGCGGGTAAGGCTCTGGAAATTCTTTTCATGGGAAGTCTATCCCTGATTGCGATGCGGATATTGTTTAATAGACGCACGGTGGTTGAAGTGCAATTTCTGCACTATGCGTCATTCTAAGTTTAGGAAGGAGATAGGAAGGCCAGTGGCACCTCACCTATGAGTGGTACGGGTATGTATTACCAGTTGTAAAGTATGATGTAACCCCACAAGGTGATATTTGAGCTAGCGACTCTAATGTTTGGATGGTGAGTAAAAGTCAGGATTTTTGTGTCAGAATAGTTACGTGAGTGGTACGTAGTCTGACCATTTTTCATCATGCAAGGAGTAAGTATTGTTGGATCTCGATGTCTGGAGACTTGTATCTCCCTGATTAAAAGGCTATGATTTTGGATTTACGCTAAAATTCATGGCAACTCGTGTTCTGGGTGTACGAGTGGTTTGAGTAATGAAAGAGTAGGTCAAGGAATAACAATTGCTCTATAACAGGACAACTTGACAGAATGGTTACGAGAAAGCGTAAACCAGATCAGGGAGCCTAGTTCAAATGAGGATATGGTTATAACCCGGTTTAGGCAACAGGGAATTGTTGTCAAATGATGTTTTCAACGTGTGACAGAATTTATCATCTTCTGGTGAAAAACGATAGTGATTTTCGCGAGGATTACAAATGGTGGATCAGCATAGGCAGTGTCGTATTCCACCTTATTAATGAGATGGAGTACAGTAAGAATTCGGTGATTCAGTTGATCAATGATTCAAGAGAAAATCATTGTGGGTCATGGTAAGACTACAGATGCTTTAGTTTTGACCCGAGAAGAGTGATCGGGTGTCAGAAAAAGAGAAAGTAATGGAGGTTAGCATCCACGTAGGAAGGAGTGCTACATTGGCTAGATGGGACATGTGACAAGGTTACATGAGTTTGAGGATTGTGTTGGGTGTCTATAGAGTTTTTGGATGCCTAGTGACACGTATGTTCTTGTCACGGGAATAAATTTACTACCTTACATCCTATGGCATTAGACTTCTGGTTAGTATTGGAAGTTGACTTTGGAGAGCGATATTATTATTTTAAGTGGTATTATCCCCCACTGTATTGGACTTTGAGTATAGAAATTTCGAGGACGAAATTTTTATAAGGTGGGGAGAATTGTCACACCCCGAATCTTTTGAAGTTAATAAAAGTTACCTTTCACAGAGATTCACGAGTTACCGAGGACTTGTAATTGCGATCGGTAATTCGATAAGTTATCGCTCGAGTTAACTATCGAGTTTTTCTAAATTCTCCAAATACCTGATTTAATGACTCGATGTTGTAGTACGTGTCGACACGAGTCTTCCGGTATTTTCGGAATATTTTTCAGAGCTTCCGGCTATTTTCTATGAATTTCCAAAATTTCTTGTAATTATTAATTACCCTTTTAACAAATAATATCTACCCACTTAATCTTGACCGTTGGATGGATTAGAGTTTTGATCTTGACCGTCTGTTTTTCTTTATAGGAGGTTTAGTCATCTATTTGGTCAGACCCTATTCTCTTCTTTCTTCCTCTCGATTCTTCCCGAAACTTAGAGACGCCGAACATTGACTGAGGTTCACCGACTACAACTCCGGCATCTTGTCACCTCAGGTCAGAATACTAGGCTTTTTCACTTCCTCTCCCTGTCTGCATGGCACCTGTGGTGATCGTTCGTTAGATTGTCAATCGAGGAACTCAATTAGAAGCCGGGAAGCTAAGTCTGTATGGTTGGATTTTGGGAGTTTTCCAGACTTCGTTAGGTTCGAGCTGAGTGGTATGAAAATCAATCCTCTTGTTCTCCTCTATGCAGTAGTATAATCAGCTTCTCAATTGGATAAAGTTTGGTTAATTACCTTTTCTGGGTTTCTACCCGTTGTGCACGAACAAGCTATGGCAGATTGGTACTTGGTTGTTATTCAATTATGGAGGAAGGTTCGGGCTTGGGATGCTTAGCAATTACATATATGAAACTGAAGGTGACCTATCAGTTATTTGTCAAATTTGAAATAATGATTATATGGTGGATTGGTGGTTGTTGAATTTGAAGGAGATGATGGACGTCTCTTTTAGAATTTATGAGGTTTTGAAATGAGGAATGAAATGGTTTAAGGTTGAGGAGACCATGTTCGGTGTACACGGACGAGCTGAACAAGTTCTTCCTTGGATGCTTATGTTGACAAGGTACACACTAAATATCTAGCTTGGAACCGTATGAAATTGTAGTTGTTTTTATATTGGTTTGTGGGTATTGTAATGACAATCACGATAGGCCAAAGTTCCCAAGTTTTTCTAAGTTGTCAGAGTAAGACATTGATACTGAAATTTGGTATGGCTGGAATATTGAGTTGAGAATGTTAGATAGCGTTTATGCTTTAGGAGCGGTTGTCGCACCTTAAAGGAATTAAGGTTTAAGTTTTGAAATAATGTTCTTAGTCTTGGATTGTGAACAAACTGAACATGATGGGAGGCTGAATAGTAAGAGAGTGAGGTCGTTGGTATCTCTACCGTGTGTTAAAGTATGATTTAGTCTTTGAGTATGACTCTAGTTTGTTTGTGAATTGGCTGGGAAATGGTCTAAATTATACTATGGATGTCTATAGAAATTCCACGAGTTACTATGTTTTATCTAATGTCGGACTAAAGCGGTAAAGGAAAAGTTTAAAGATAAAATCAACGAAGGAAAGACTAATGTATTGGTTTATTTGTACAGTCTCTGGTCGAACATGAGACGGGCTCGACTACGTGGTTAGTTCGAGGGTTTCGCTCGAGGAGTTTTCCGAGCGGGAAGGTCGCAATAGTACTGTGAGTGGACATATTATTTTAAATAAATGCATGCCTTAATTATTGAGTTAATTGCATGGTTTTTATGATTGTTTTCGAGAATTATATCCTTCTCGGGTTCTTGAACGTATTTACATTATTACTCAATTTTCTATTTCTTCCGAAAATGGTTATAGACGGTGAGGGCCGTCCTTCGAATGGATTTGAACCCGAGACTTCGTTGGAAATTGGTTTTATGCATATATGACAAGGAATTGTTTTACTTATTTGTTTTGGGAAGAGAATTTGATTAATGTATTGTTATGAATGTTTATTTTAAGGGTTGACCAACAAATATGCTAGCTAGAGTAGCGTGAGGGCGCTACTAGAGCTCTTAGCTCCGACCCTAGCCTGAGAGGTCAGGCAACTACGTAGTGCACTATGAGGGTTGACCGTATCATTTCATTAGAGCTCTTAGCTCCGACCCTGGTCTGAGAGGACAGACAAACCTGAGAGGTCAGGTTGATATTATAAGGGTTGACCGTTATCACTTTATCTAGAGCTCTTAGCTCCGACCCTGGTCTGAGTGGACAGACAAGCCTGAGAGGTCAGGTTGATATTATAAGGGTTGACCGTATTATTTTATCTAGCTAGCATGGCGTGAGGGCGCCACTAGAGCTCTTAGCTCCGACCCTAGTCTGAGAGGTCAGACTTATTATGTTTGTGAACATTTCTCTTCCCATATTCCTTGTTTATCTTATCATGCATTTGTGGAAATTGAGTAATTGTGGACATGCATAAATGTTATTTTAAATCATCAAATTTTTGGGAGAGCATTAAAGGAAATAGAGTTTTTATATTTGATTTTCGTCCACTCACTCTAACGGTTTTCCAATGTTTCTCCCCTGGGCCTTTCGTTTTTAAATGCCCAGTGATGCAGGGTTCTTGAGAGGAGGTCGAGCGCGTACGAGAGTCGAGGCATAGTCGATCATTCCGTTGCTGCTTGAAATTAGGTGGGGTAATCATCTTTGTAGATTGCTCTGACTAACCCGGTTTAGTTAGTTTTGTAGGAAGGGTTGGCCATTTCAAGGGGGTTTCGGAAGGAAGTTCCCTTGAGGTGGTCCCCGCAGGATTTACTTCGGGTAAAAGGGGTTTAACCCGGGGTGGGTCCTGTCAGTGAGGCTTTGTTAAAGTCGTTTTGGCACGAGGACTTTGTGACGCTATACGTTAGCGGATGTGACAGCTTGTTTCGAGTATCTTGTCTTTGCGATCAAGACGAGAAAGTGACAAGTTCGAGTTTGTTACTTGGCAGTAGAACCTGCAAGATTGACGATCGAATCGACGGTTACACTTAGATCGTGACTTCAGCACTCCTTACACGAGTTAACGAAAGGTGGAAATACTTGAGTGTTCTTGTCTTGGTATTGGCATTGTTGTTTGGGTTACGAGCAGAGTTTCAAGCTTCAACGGAAAATTCAGTGGACTTGGAGAAAATTGGACTCACGGTAAACGAGGTTATTGGTGGACTAAAGTCACCAGGGTATCGGTTGTGACGTTGCAACACGTGGACTGGCAAAGTTTAGTCAACTTGATCCCGGATGGAACAGAGACTGATGGAGATATAGACCCTTGATCAGTGACAAGTTGGGTATGTGAATTTTAGGGCGAAATTTCTTTAAGGGGGGTAGAGTGTGGGACCCCGCACGTTTTAACCGTGGTTAATGACGAGTTACTGAGGTTTAAGTCGCATTCGGTAACTTCGCGAGTTAATTACCACGTTCTTTTCGAGTTTTTCAAAGTTCTCCAAATACCTGATTTAATGACTCGATGTCATAGTACGTGTCGACACGAGTCTCCCGGTATTTTCGGATTATTTTTCGGAGCTTCGGTTTATTTTCTACGGATTTTCGAAGTTTCCTGTAACTTTTAAATTACCATTCCGGTAAATCAGTTTTACCATTTTACCTTTCACTTTTCACCTTCTTTTAATCTGAACCGTTGGATCTTTTCAAGATTGAATCTCAGCCGTCCAATTTTCTATAAAAAGGGAAGAGAGGTTTGACCCGAGTCAAACACCCATTTCGGGCGTTGACCCGAGCTCCTCTCTCTCTTCTCGCTCTCTCTCCTGCTCCGTCGTCTCCAGCCGGTATCTCCGCCGTCCGGCCACCGATCGACGGCGGACCACTCCCATTCTCTTCCTCTCCCTCTCTTCTACAAAACCCCCCTATTGAAAGCGCCAGACGTCCCACCCACGGTGGAGATCGAGCACCGCTGTGCTTGATCGATTTCCGGCGATTCCCGGCGATTCAGGCCATGAATCAGCAAACCAAAGGTTTGGTTCATCTTCTCTTCTCTTCCTCTTCCTTTTCCTAGCTTTTGATCATTGAATCGAACCCAAATTCGAAACTCCCTAATTCACTGTTTTACTGTTTTCTGGGTTCCTGGGTTCTTGGCTCCGGCGACGTCTTCTGGTGAGCTTCTCAAGCTCAGGTGAAGCTCGAAGCAACAGATTAGGGTGAGGAGGAGCTTGGAGGCAGCTGGTGAGGTTTTGGTCTGAGGTAGTGAGCTGCTGGGTGTGATGCAGTTGTGGAGGAGCAGCTGGACTCGGTTCAGCGTGGCTCAGAGGGTGGAGTCCGGCAAGGAGAAGGCTGAGGAGCTGTTCGATCGTGGTGTGGAGTTGAGAGACAGTTTTCTGGTTTTTGAAAGCTACTGTGCTGTTGTTGGATTAGTTGCCGTTTTTGGTTGCTGCTGTTGATAATTTGAATTGATTCTGTTTCCACTGCATGATCTGCTACTGAATTGTTGTGTTGTTTTCCTTACATGTTGTCGTAACTTGGTAAACGAAGAAACGAGGGAAACTATGGCAAATTTCCGGCAAGTTGACCGGAATCCGACAGAGGATTCCGGCAAGTTGCCGGAATCCGGTGACGATCCGGTGATGCAGTGAAACCAGCTGAAATGCCGAGAGGTAGTCTTCGACTCCTTAAGATTGTGTTGTTTCCGTTTAGTTGGGTTACGAGTCGTAATCGGAAATTACGTATAAGGAAACGTATTAAAAACGGAAACTAACCATGTTTGGAAACCTGCTAATTTGGGAAAGTTTCCATTAAAGGAAAGTTTCTATTTTGGGAAAGTTGCATTTTCAGAAAAATGGTTAAGTAAAGAATTGAAGTTCAGTGAGGTTTGACACAGTTTGGTTAAATTGGTAACGTGTTAAATTGTTATCGGAAAATGATAACCGGAATTTCTGGAAAATGTTAAGTTGACCATGTTAAGTAAAGTTGGTATTTCACGTAAATCGGTAAATCGACTCTTGGTAAATAAATTGGTTAGTCTGACATGTTGGGTGTCCATAGTAATTCAACGAATTATTATGCGACGCCCTAACGTCAAGTTAAAGTGGTTAAGGAAAGTTCAGAAGTTTAGTCGGACTTCCGGTAATTGAGTAAAGAGTCGATAACTGGAAAAGAAAGTCAAAAGGTTAAAGTGCCATAAAAGGAAATTGGTTGGTCAACTTAGTCAATGCGGTCATTCCTGGTCAAACTAGGAATGTTGTGGTCAACTGAACTGTTATTGTTTCTTGGTTGCTAAGCTACTTTAATTCTGCAGTGATTTTTGGACGAGGTAGCTTACGCGGTGATCTCGGTTCACCGAGACAGTTCTTGGAAGCTTGGAGCTTGCGTTTGGAACGGCAATTCCAGGTTGGGAATCTGAACCCCCTTGGTAGTGGTTTTATATATGTATAAGAAAGTGCATGATTTTGTGTATGCTCATGGTCGATGCCTCGGGAAAGTTTTCTTTATATTAAATGATAAATGATTTATGATTGGGCCAAGAAAACCCGAGGCTAGACGTAAAGGATTTTTATACGTCAATGTGAGATGTGTGGTGTCACACCCCGATCCTAGAATTATTTTACGGTTGGTTACTTTGGTCTTTTACCATTTAAAGTGACCGTTTAACCGTACAATGATCGTGAAGTTGACTTTTCGTTAAGTCAAGAATTTGGGGAAAACTTCCTTCTTGAAAGTTGTAGAGGGCGTCGTTACGAGTTCATGGACACGTAGCACGCTCAAATCGGAGTTCGTATGGGAAAGTTATAAACAAAAGTATAAAGTTACTTTGCGGTAAAAAGGCTATATATAGGAGTTACCGGGGTGAAAAATCAGATTTTTCACCCCAGCCCCTTTTTCTCTCTCCCTGCGTCTTCTCCTTTCCGATCGGGAAACACTGCGCCGAGCTTCCGGCCGCCCTAGCGCCGCCGTCCGGCCACCAACCGCCGGCGCACCGGTCCCAAAAGCTCGGCCTCCGAGTCTACTTCAATCCTAGGTAAGCTTTCCGACCTAACTCGCCGTAAATCGGGAGAAATTCCGATTTGTTCTTGGTGTGTACAGTAGATTTTCGGGATTGAATTTCTCCCTCCCTAGATCACCAATTGTTGAGTTCTTTATATGTTTAGGATGGGTTTTAGGTGTACTACAATCCCCTAGAATTTGGTAGCTTGATTTGAAGTGTGTAGGGAGTTTTGAGGATTTGAAGTTTGGTAGTGTAATTTTTCGGGGTCTACTGTTCATCGAGTTTTTGACCTAGTTAGAGGCCGAATTGGCCTTCGAGTTGAACTAGAAAGTTGTCCCAATTGACGAGACGAAGCTACTGGTAAAATTTGGTGGCGATCCGAGGTCGCCGGAATTCTGGCCGGAATTTTTGCCGGCGGAGCTGGCGGCGGTGCCGCCACTTTTTGGGCAGTTTTTCATGTCCATTAATTAGTACATATTGTGAGGAGTCTATGGTTAAAATTTGGTAATTTTTGGAGGTGTTTTGGTTAGGTTTTGGAATTGTTCTAGTTTAGTATTATTGGCGGATAATTAAATGTTATTCCGACCATCGATTATTGCCGGTTAAGGTTTAAGGATTATTTTAAGGACTCCTAAGGTATTGGTGAAATGGTTGAATGGGTGTCCATAGTAATTCAACGAATTAATACGTGACACCCTAACGTCAAGTTAAGTTATAAAGGGAAGTTCGGAAGCTGAGTCGGACTTCCGGTAAATTGAGTTAAGAGTCGACTGTGAAATGACTAATATAATGATTTGTTGTACAGTCCCTGGTTGCACGTGAGACGGGCTCGACTACGTGTTAGTTCGAGGGTTTCGCTCGAGGAGCTTTCCGAGCAGGAAGAAGGTCGCAAAGAGTACGGTGAGTGGACCTTTGTTTTAAATTAAATTGCATGCCATATACTTTATTTGATTTCTCCTGCATTTATGATTTCCTCCATTTATATGTTTTACGGTGATTTGGGAAAATGAGATTTAAGGATTTAAAGGTAAACAAACCGGGAAAGAGGTTCATACCCTTCCCGTAATTTTCCCGGGGTATGTTATTCTTGATTATCACCGTTTTGGGATTATGGAGGGGGGGTGATTTTAAAAGGAGAAATTTGGCTCACGGATTTAAAGGGGTTTTCGATTTATTATTCCCACGAGGTTTTACAGGTTTTAAAGGGGCCTTGGAAAGGGAAAAGGATAAAGGGAAAAGGATTGTATGCTAGCATGGACCCTCTCCGGTTGAGCTGGTCAGTAGACCTTCCCGGATAGAGCAGGTCGGGGACCCTCTTCGGTTGAGCTGGTCATTAGACCTTCCCGAATAGAGCAGGTCGGGGACCCTCTCTGGTGGAGCCGGTCACTAGACCTTCCCAGATAGAGCAGGTCGGGGACCCTCTCCGGTGGAGCCGGTCATTTGACCTTCCCGGATAGAGCAGGTCGGGATTTCTCGTGGATGAGGTTAACACCCCACATTTTAATTATTTATGTGTGAGCCAAGGCATCATTGATGATTTACTTGCATGCGGATTTTCTTAGAGAAACTAGAGGGAGAGCATTAAAGGAAAGTAGAGTTTTTATTTGTTATTTTTCGTCCACTCACTCTAACGTCGTTTTTCAATGTTTCTCCCCTGGGCCCTTCGTTTTCAAATGCCCAGTGGTGCAGGGTTCTTGAGCGGAGGTCGTGCGCGTACAAGAGTCGAGGCATAGTCAATCAATCTGTTGCTGCCGCAATTCTTTAGGGTAATCATCTTAGTAGACTGCTCTGGCTAACCCAGTATAGCTAATTAAGTAGGTTAGGGAGCAGGATGCCTTCATGGGTTAGGGTTTGTTGTAGATACTCATGGAAGTGCTGAGTTGGATCGTAGGAAGGGTTGGCCATTTCAAGGGGGTTTCGGTAAGAAGTTCCCTTGGGGTGGTCCCCGCAGGATTTACTTCGAGTTAAAGGGATTTAACTCGGGGTGGGTCCTGACAATTGGTATCAGAGCATTAGGTTATCGTTTCCTGTTACTACCTCATATACTTGGTATCACTTAGTGTCTATAGAGTGATGGTCCGACCGCGGCGGATCCATCGGCATTTTATGCTTTGGACGCTTAGTGTTTATTAAGGATATGAGTTAGTACTTCCTGGTTGATTTATGGACCGAGTGGTCCTATAAACGTTGGAATCTTCAAGACTATGCCTCAGTACGCCGACCTCAAAGAGAGCTCCTGTAAGGAACAAGGTAAGCTCGTTACGTAGTTACTTTTATGTGTTTCCCCAATGAGTATTTGAGATTTGAGATTTGAGTTGGGGATCGAGCTGGAAACTCGCGTTGTATAACATTGGTTGAGCAATTGGTGTGAGTGCTCGGTGGTGAAACAGTTAATTCACACCTGGAAGGTTGTCATGGTTGTTGACAGGGATGTTGTAGAAACCTAAGGCGAGGCCTTGGTGTTCGAGTTATGAGACTCTTAGCAGTGGTGAGTCGTACGAGTTAATGAAAGAGATTGCATCCTGCCATGGAATAAGGAGCTGAAGTCGCCTAGCGCGATTATTCAGAGGAGATTAATATTTAGTTTTGACGATTGCCACGACGTTGTTGAGGTTCGTCTTTAGTGTGGTTTCAGAGGAACCAACGGACGTATGAAAGTGGAATGACTTAAGGAATATGAGTGTAGTCATTTTGGAATCAATGGACTTGTTTCTGGTGACGAGTCCATGATGTGACACTACTGGAGAATGTTAAGGAAGTAAAGGCTAGTTTGGTCACGTGATGCTTTAAGGGACAACCACTGAAACTGACGGTTTGGGTCGCCTTGGTGCTGACATTGTTGTCGTCAGCTACGACCAGATTCTCTTCGCTCCAGCCACCCATGATTGGGGTACTAGAAGGTTTGATTTGTTGGTGAGTCCAAGCGTGAATTGAATGGTTGGTGACAATGGTCATTGGGCCATTTATCATGGAGGCAGAAATTAAATCGTGTCACCAGATCTTGGGGCTCCTATGAATCATAAGGTGAGTTATCCACCTGCGGTCAAAGTGTTTTAATTAGTACACCTGTGGAGGAGTCTCCAGGTTGGCTGTGTTAGAGTTCGATTTTCAGATCGAGGAAGCGTTACTAGTGGTAATTAAAGGTAATTGGTTTCGGAATTTAAAGGAACATGTAGGAAGTGGCAACAGGCCACCGGGTCTTGGACCAAGAGTGCTTAGGGTACCGGAAAGAGTGATACGAGTCTTGATTGACTTTGTATTCGAGTCTTGATTGACTTTGTATTATGGTGGTGTAGGAACTCGTCGTTGTGCAAACGACACTGTTTCGACGGTTGAAGATGTACATGGATATACCCCACAGGAGCACGTGTACCCTCCTTTGTTGGGAAGTGGTAGGTTGAAATATGGGTAGCACATGCTGGTAAAACATAATTATTGTGTGCAGTTGTGTGTGGTCAGAATGACACCAGGTAAGCGACTAAGGCTGATGATGACATCATTTTAAGAATTTGTCATGAGAGTTTCATTTATTGAGAACGGAGATTAAGGACGTTTGGTTGGAAGTTTCTGTACAAACGTCCAGTAGATGGCCTAACCATTTAAGTATATGTCGGAAGTGGGTTATTGTTAGTCGCTCCGACTTTTATGCTGGTTAGCGAGATTATTAAGTGTCGTTAGTAGGTGGTTGATTGCATGTTGAGATAGATGCACGAAAGTGGAGAAGTGACAGCAGTGGGGTAAGGTTTACTAGATCAGTGAATTTGAGTGAGAATGTTTGTGGATGCTCAAGCTTAAACCTGCGACCAAAGTCGTCCGTTATGACACTTTGTTTCGTCGAGGGTGATTAACGGAGCTTGATGGCATGGGAATGTGTGCACTCACTGGCTGTGGTTTAATCAATTATTGTAACCGAAGCTGTACTTAGTCGTGTTTGGGGTTCATGAGTTACATCCACTGCAGTGACAGGAAATATTCTCAATTTGATCTGTGGAATGAGGATTGATCTGGGAAATTGAATTTTAGTGTACATAATGAAATTCTGAGAGGATTAGAGTATAGCTGGCATTGCTATGGTCATTGGTCATTTGAGTAGTGACCTTACTTGTTAGGAATTATTGACCTAGCGACAGTTCTTGGCGCCACGAGTGTAGAGTAGTAGCAAGAAAGGTCATTGGAGGTGACTCTCGAAATTGTCAGCATTTCGGAGAGTATGAAATGCGGTGGAACTAGGAAAGGTTTTCCTTGACGACTCGAAAGTGTTACGAGTCTAAGTGTGGTAATATTTGTTACTGAGACCGGTAAAGTATGTTGCTAAGTTGAGCAACACTCCATCGGAAATTGTGGAGTGATTAAGCCACGTTCAGATTAAGTTATGATCTGAGGGGATGTTAACGTGTGGCAGTGGATCTTGTAATTTAGGATCTGGAGTGGTAATGTGATTTTCGGTGCACGCAGCTATTTTTCCTTTTCAATTGGAATGGTAAGTGGTTGTGCATCTTGAATCTTACCGAATAGAGGATGTGGTGGATGGTAAACTTGCAGAGCATGTGGGACAGTTTTGTTAGAGACTGTCTAGTTGTACGAGTTGACTCTGTGGTGTGTACTCGCCTAGTGCGGTGATGGCATTCGACGAATTGTGTCTTGAGAACCGGATGCTTGGTGATCAATATGGCTGAGTTCGGTGAAATTAATTCCCGATGCTTGTTCAGGGTTTCCTTTGGATGTGCACCAGTGGCACTAAATTTTATATAGATGTTCGATCTGGTTAAATGTCCAAAGTTGTCGGTTATTACCGGACGATGGGGTAACAGAGGCATCTGGGAATGGAATATCCTTGTTGAGCGGGTAAGGCTCTGGAATTCTTTTAATGGTAAGTCTATCCCTGATTGCGATACGGGTAATGTGTATTGGACGCTCAGATACGGTTGAAGTGCAAGTTCTACACTATGCGTCATTCCAAGTTAAGGTAAAAGATAGGGAGGTTAGTGGCACCTTACCTATGAATAGTACGGAGATGTATTACCCGTGGTAAAGTGCGTTGTAGTTCCACGAGGTGATAATTGAGTTGGCGATTCTAATGATCAGGGTGTTGGTAAAATCAAGATTTATCCGGTCAGAATAGCTTTGTAGGCAGTGTGAAGCCTGACAATTTGTCTTCATGCTAGGAGTAAGTATTGTTGGATCTCGATGTCAGGAGCTTTTGGATCTCACTGATTTAAAGGCTATTGTTTTGGATTTACGCTAAAGATCATGGCAACTCGTGTCCTGGGTGTACTAGTGGTTTGAGTAGGGATAGATCAAGGGAAGACAATTACTTTACAACAGGACAACTTGACAAGATAATTTATAGAAAGCGTAAACCAGATCAGGGAGCCTGGTTCAAATGAGGTGATGGTTCGTGTAACACAAATCGTCATGGTTTTCTGGTGGACTTGTTGTCATTAGTGTTGACTCCACGTTGTATTGTGTTATCAGAGGATTTAAAACCCATTAGTGACATCGAACTCTACTCCTCAGGTGTGGTAATCATTACCTGCATAGGGAATGTGGGAGCTGATATCTAAAGTTCAACAAAAGAATACGAGTATTTTTGAAGAAATTATACTCACGACAAGCGAGTGGTTATTGGAATCAGAATGATTATTAGCGGCATTGTGACAACGTCACATGCGGTTGGTAAGGACAGTTGTTGGTGTTTGTTTGGCTAAACGAGTAGCGATAGGAGGTTGGTTACTGGTCGAAGTTGTTGTGTTGTGCAGTTGGATTTTCAAGGATATGGTTATAATCCGGTATAGGCAACAGGGAATTGTTGCCAAAGGATGTTTTCAGCGCAAGAACAATAGTGATTTTCACGAGGATTACAGATGGTGGATCAGTGATAGGCGGTGTCGTATTCCACCTCATAAATGAGATGAAGTACAGTAAGAATTCGGTGATTCAGTTAATCAATGATTCAAGAGAAAATCATTGTGATCCACGGTAAGACCTTATGCTTTAGTTTTGACCTAAGAAGAGTGGTCGGGTGTCAGAAAATGGGGAAGTAGCGGAGGTTATCATCCACGTAGGAAGGAGTGCTACGTTGGCTAGATGTGACACGTGACAAGGATACATGAGTTTGAGGAATATGTTGGGTATCCTTAGAGTTAATGGATACCTAGTGTCACGTATGTCCATGTTACGTAAATAAGTTTACTACCTTACATCCTATGTCAATAGACTTCTGGTTGGTACTGGAAATTGGCTTTCAAGGAGGAACAGTAAGGATGTTGATCGTAAAGAGCAGGTGTTTAGGTTTTGACAATGCTTTTCGTGAGGCGTCTCAGAAGAGTTCTCAGAAGGAAGTGGATATTGGAGAACAATGTTATTATTTTTCACCCCAGCCCCTTTTTCTCTCTCCCTGCGTCTTCTCCTTTCCGATCAGGAAACACTGCGCCGAGCTTCCGGCCGCCCTAGCGCCGCCGTCCGGCCACCAACCGCCGGCGCACCGGTCCCAAAAGCTCGGCCTCCGAGTCTACTTCAATCCTAGGTAAGCTTTCCGACCTAACTCGCCGTAAATCGGGAGAAATTCCGATTTGTTCTTGGTGTGTACAGTAGATATTCGGGATTGAATTTCTCCCTCCCTAGATCACCAATTGTTGAGTTCTTTATATGTTTAGGATGGGTTTTAGGTGTACTACAATCCCCTAGAATTTGGTAGCTTGATTTGAAGTGTGTAGGGAGAATTGAGGATTTGAAGTTTGGTAGTGTAATTTTTCGGGGTCTACTGTTCATCGAGTTTTTGACCTTGTTAGAGGCCGAATTGGCCTTCGAGTTGAACTAGAAAGTTGTCCCAATTGACGAGACGAAGCTACTGGTAAAATTTGGTGGCGATCCGAGGTCGCCGGAATTCTGGCCGGAATTTCTGCCGGCGGCCGCCGGTGGCGGCGGAGCTGGCGGCGGTGCCGCCACTTTTTGGACAGTTTTTCATGTCCATTAATTAGTACATATTGTGAGGAGTCTATGGTTAAAATTTGGTAATTTTTGGAGGTGTTTTGGTTAGGTTTTGTAATTGTTCTAGTTTAGTATTATTGGCGGATAATTAAATGTTATTCCGACCATCGATTATTGCCGGTTAAGGTTTAAGGATTATTTTAAGGACTCCTAAGGTATTGGTGAAATGGTTGAATGGGTGTCCATAGTAATTCAACGAATTAATACGTGACACCCTAACGTCAAGTTAAGTGATAAAGGGAAGTTCGGAAACTGAGTCGGACTTCTGGTAAATTGAGTTAAGAGTCGACTGTGAAATGACTAATATAATGATTTGTTGTACAGTCCCTGGTTGCACGTGAGACGGGCTCGACTACGTGTTAGTTCGAGGGTTTCGCTCGAGGAGCTTTCCGAGCAGGAAGAAGGTCGCAAAGAGTACGGTGAGTGGACCTTTGTTTTAAATTAAATTGCATGCCATATACTTTATTTGATTTCTCCTGCATTTATGATTTCCTCCATTTATATGTTTTACGGTGATTTGGGAAAATGAGATTTAAGGATTTAAAGGTAAACAAACCGGGAAAGAGGTTCATACCCTTCCCGTAATTTTCCCGGGGTATGTTATTCTTGATTATCACCGTTTTGGGATTATGGAGGGGGGGTGATTTTAAAAGGAGAAATTTGGCTCACGGATTTAAAGGGGTTTTCGATTTATTATTCCCACGAGGTTTTACAGGTTTTAAAGGGGCTTTGGAAAGGGAAAAGGATTGTATGCTAGCATGGACCCTCTCCGGTTGAGCTGGTCAGTAGACCTTCCCGGATAGAGCAGGTCGGGGACCCTCTTCGGTTGAGCTGGTCATTAGACCTTCCCGAATAGAGCAGGTCGGGGACCCTCTCTGGTGGAGCCGGTCACTAGACCTTCCCAGATAGAGCAGGTCGGGGACCCTCTCCGGTGGAGCCGGTCATTTGACCTTCCCGGATAGAGCAGGTCGGGATTTCTCGTGGAGGGTTAACACCCCACATTTTAATTATTTATGTGTGAGCCAAGGCATCATTGATGATTTACTTGCATGCGGATTTTCTTAGAGAAACTAGAGGGAGAGCATTAAAGGAAAGTAGAGTTTTTATTTGTTATTTTTCGTCCACTCACTCTAACGTCATTTTTCAATGTTTCTCCCCTGGGCCCTTCGTTTTCAAATGCCCAGTGGTGCAGGGTTCTTGAGCGGAGGTCGTGCGCGTACAAGAGTCGAGGCATAGTCAATCAATCTGTTGCTGCCGCAATTCTTTAGGGTAATCATCTTAGTAGACTGCTCTGGCTAACCCAGTATAGCTAATTAAGTAGGTTAGGGAGCAGGATGCCTTCATGGGTTAGGGTTTGTTGTAGATACTCATGGAAGTGCTGAGTTGGATCGTAGGAAGGGTTGGCCATTTCAAGGGGGTTTCGGTAAGAAGTTCCCTTGGGGTGGTCCCCGCAGGATTTACTTCGAGTTAAAGGGATTTACTTCGGTAAGAAGTTCCCTTGTGTGCCAAGGATTTTCTAAATGGTTTTCTTACGAGCTCAAATCTATATGTATATATACGGTTTTTGGTTTTCAAACCTATCATTGGTGGGCCTACGTGAGCACGCGAGGACGACGCTCACCCCTACAACAGATTGTTTGCAGGTACTGTGACGGGAAAGATTGAGAGAGCTATGTGTGGAGCTTCACTCCCTTCTCGATGTTCGGTCCAAGTGTACTCCCTATTCCGGTTTTACCCTTGAGTCATTTACCAGAGCTTTCTACATAAACAGTAAAGGTGTCATCCCGATTTGTTAACCATGTTGTGTATTTTTATTGTTGTCGCTAAAGTTTTTAAATTGTCCCCATTATTTTGACCACCTTCCGCGAAATTAGATAAACTCTGATGATTGTTTTAAGGATTTCATGTGGTGCCACTCAAAGTATTTAAAGTTTAGTTTTTATTTTACTCACTAAAAAGCCTACGACTTTAGGTTAATAAGTTGTTGGCACGTCCTTCGGACGTGTTGGCTTCTTATTGGCTTAAATTCGTGGCTACTGTAGTTTACCCCCCAGGGGTGCTACAGTCACCGCGTAAGCTACCTCGTCCAAACGAAACACTGCAGAATTAGAGTAGCTTAGCGACCAAGAAACAATAATAGTCAACAGACCTCAACATTCTTAGTTTGACCAGGAATGTCTACATTGACTAAGTTGACCAACCAATTTCCTTTTATGGCACTTTAACCTTTTTGACTTGCTTTAACAGTCATCGACTCTTTACTCAACATACCGGAAGTCCGACCAAACTTCCGAACTTCCATTACCATTTTAATCTGACGTTAGGGTGTCACATAATAATTCATTGAATTACTATGGACACCCAACGTGTCACATTAACCAAATCTTTAACCTTGAGTCGATTTACCGATTTACGTGAAACACCAAATTTCTTAACATGGGCAACTTGACATTTTCCAGAATTTCCAGTTATCAGTTTCCGATAACAATTTAACACTTTACCAATTTAACCAAATAGTGTCAAACTTCGTTGAACTTCAATTCTTTATTTAACCGTTTTTCTGAAAATGGAACTTTCTGAAAATGGAAACTTTCCCAAAATGGAAAGTTTCCCAAATTAGCAGGTTTCCAAACATAGAAGGTTTCCCAAAATGGAAGGTTACCAAATTACGGTTAGTTTCCATTTTAGCACGTTTCCTTATAAGTAAATTCTGATTACGACACTTTAACTCTATTAAACGGAAACAACACATTTTGAAGGGATCGAAAGACTACTTCCTCGGCATTTCTCCCGGTTTCGCTGCATCACCGGATTCTTTGTCGGAATCCTCTGCCGGATTCCGGTCAACTTGCCAGAAATTCGCCATAGCTTCCCCGTTTCTCGATCACCAAGTTCTCGACATGAAACAACGTAAATAATACTAAATCAGCAACCCAACAACGATTCAAATAACACCAAACAATAAAATGCAGCAACTACACCATAACCTCCAATACACCAACTCCCCAATTCAATTACCCCAAACCATTTAATCAAAGCTCTTTCTACATTAAGGGATTCACCTCTAAATCCCAAAATGAAGCAAGTTGCTCCCACATTACTCTTCACACCCAAAGCTGCACCAAAACTGCTTTTTGCACCCAAACCTCCACTGCTCACTGCTGAGAGATTCCTCTACTCCAAACAGAGTATCAATGCCGCTCTTTCGACTCTGCCTTCACCTCCATTCCTTCTCCTTCATCTGCAGAGCCTCAACAACTCAGAAACACAACAATTTGTCGAAAATCACTAAAAACCCACAAATCACCAGTTTGTGCAGAATTGAGCTAGGAGGGAGAAGAGTTTACCAGGCTGCTAGGGATGGTGCATAAGGCTTCCAAAAGCTTGAAAAGCAACCCAAGACCTTCAGAAGACCTTCGCCGGAGCTGCTAGCCTCGTCGGGAAACCCACTGTCTAAACCTAGAATTTGGGATTTTTCGATTAGGGCTCCAATCTAACAAGCAAAGGTAGTAGAAAGGAAGAAGAAGAGAAGAGGAGAAGAACAATACCTTCCACGCACCAAATCGTCGCCTGAATGGCGAGTTCTCACCGGAAAACAGTCAAGCCTTCCCCTCACTCGATCTCCGGCTGTGGTGCGTGTATGGTGGTTTTGGAGGCTGGGCTAGGTAGAGGAAGAGAAGAGGGAGAGAATGGAAGTCGTCCGCCAGCCTGTGGTGGCCGGAGTCACCGGCGCCAGGTGGAGGACAGTGGAGACAGAGGTGGAGCTCGGGGAGCTCGAGTTGACCAAAGTGGGATCTTTGACTTCGGTCAAAGGTCTCACTTCTATTTATAGAAAAATGGATGGCTGAGATTCAATCTTAAAAAGATCTAACGGTCCAGATTTAAAAAAGGTAAAAAGTAAAAGTTAAATGGTAAAAACTCTTTTTACCGGATAGATTGGTTAAAAGTTACCGAAAACTTCAAAAATTTGTAGAAAATAAACCGAAGCTCCGAAAAATAATCCAAAAATACCGGGAGACTTGTGTCGACACGTACTATGACATCGAGTCATTAGATCAGGTATTTGGAGAACTTTTGAAAACTCGAAAAATGAACGAGGTCGTTCACTCGCGAAGTTACCGAATGCGACTTAAACCTCAGTAACTCGTCATTAACCACGTTTGAAACGTGCGGGGTCTCACACTCTACCCCCCTTAAAGAAATTTTGTCACACCCCGATCCTAGAATTATTTTACGGTTGGTTACTTTGGTCTTTTACCATTTAAAGTGACCGTTTAACCGTACAATGATCGTGAAGTTGACTTTTCGTTAAGTCAAGAATTTGGGGAAAACTTCCTTCTTGAAAGTTGTAGAGGGCGTCGTTACGAGTTCATGGACACGTAGCACGCTCAAATCGGAGTTCGTATGGGAAAGTTATAAACAAAAGTATAAAGTTACTTTGCGGTAAAAAGGCTATATATAGGAGTTACCGGGGTGAAAAATCTGATTTTTCACCCCGGTAACTCCTATATATAGCCATTTTACCGCCGCCAGCTCCGCCGCCACCGGCGGCCGCCGGCAGAAATTCCGGCCAGAATTCCGGCGACCTCGGATCGCCACCAAATTTTACCAGTAGCTTTGTCTCGTCAATTGGGACAACTTTCTAGTTCAACTCGAAGGCCAATTCGGCCTCTAACTAGGTCAAAAACTCGATGAACAGTAGACCCCGAAAAATTACACTACCAAACTTCAAATCCTCAATTCTCCCTACACACTTCAAATCAAGCTACCAAATTCTAGGGGATTGTAGTACACCTAAAACCCATCCTAAACATATAAAGAACTCAACAATTGGTGATCTAGGGAGGGAGAAATTCAATCCCGAAAATCTACTGTACACACCAAGAACAAATCGGAATTTCTCCCGATTTACGGCGAGTTAGGTCGGAAAGCTTACCTAGGATTGAAGTAGACTCGGAGGCCGAGCTTTTGGGACCGGTGCGCCGGCGGTTGGTGGCCGGACGGCGGCGCTAGGGCGGCCGGAAGCTCGGCGCAGTGTTTCCCGATCGGAAAGGAGAAGACGCAGGGAGAGAGAAAAAGGGGCTGGGGTGAAAAATCTGATTTTTCACCCCGGTAACTCCTATATATAGCCTTTTTACCGCAAAGTAACTTTATACTTTTGTTTATAACTTTCCCATACGAACTCCGATTTGAGCGTGCTACGTGTCCATGAACTCGTAACGACGCCCTCTACAACTTTCAAGAAGGAAGTTTTCCCAAATTCTTGACTTAACGAAAAGTCAACTTCACGATCATTGTACGGTTAAACGGTCACTTTAAATGGTAAAAGACCAAAGTAACCAACCGTAAAATAATTCTAGGATCGGGGTGTGACAAATTTCGCCCTTGAAATTCACATACCAAACTAGTCACTGACCAAGGGTCAATTTCTCTGTCAACCTCTGTTTCTTCAGGAATCATGTTGACTAAACTTTGTCAGTCCACGTGTGACAACGTCACAACCGATACCCTGGTGACTTTAGTTCACCAATAGCTCGTTTACCGCGAGTCCAACTTTCTCCAAGTTCACTGAATTTTATGTTGAACCTCGAATATCTGCTCGTGTCCAGAACAACAATGTCGATGCCAAGGCGTGAACACTCATGTATTTCCACCTTTCGTTACCTCGTGTAACGAGTGTTGAAGTCACGATTGAAGTGTAACAGTCGATTCGATCGTCAATCTTGCAGGTTCTATAGTCAAGTAACAAACTCAAACTTGTCACTTTCTCGTCTCGATCGTAAAGACAAGATACTCGAAACAAGCTTTCACATCCGATAACGTACAACGTCACAAAGTCCTCGCACCAAAATGACTTTAACAAAGCCTTACTGTAGGAGAGGATGCACAAATACCAACTTACAAGTGATGACACACAAGATCACATCTTTCTTTATAACGTCGTGCTTACACGATCGATGAACCACGAACGATGTCTTAACATCGAAGAATCACTGATGATGAGGCAAGTCAAACATGTTGTCATACTTTCAACTCTTAGATGACTCGTAATGATTTCGCCGATAGACTTTTCCTCAAAGTCGATATCATGAATTTAGTATCCTCATCATCGAAAATCGGAACAGACACTCGCAGATACTTTCGTTAATCCACTCTTTTGATACCACTACGACGATGAGTCATCTCATGTGAGTGTTTCCGTCAGGCTCCATCAGAAAGATAACGATCAGCCTTGATAACACGTTCTAAAAGATCTGAAGACGTCTTAGCTACCACATCCTATTTAAAGGATAAGTACGTCTTCACCTCTGAAGTCATCAGGTCGCACCTCCTACGATGCTCTATTAAGATAGAATCTCAGGTTCCACACTTGCCAAGAGGGATGTTACACATCATCAACGTCGTAAAACGTTCACCAGGTCTCTTGCTCAATGGACGTTTTCCTCATTATCGTGCCTCGTCATAGACCCACAGCATTACTAACTCAAAACGAGCAACGCTTTATCCATGACTCAACCATAGGCACCAAAAACCTCGAAAACATACTTTCTTACCCGTAATCACTTGTTGAAGAAGTGAATAACTCAAGGGTAATTTCCACCTTGAAGTTAACACTTGGTTGAGCTGAGACTCTTGATAATGTCCTGTGGCCACAATCTTTCTCATCTCTTTACACTTTTCTTTTTCAGTGGCCAGCTATCAACTTGCACTGATGTGATGTTCCCTTTTTGTCACTGAATTTCACAAACTCGAAACTGACCAAGATTTCGATATTCTGAACATCGGTCAAACTTAACTGCATGATTGTTGCAGGGAAAAATTAGTACCTACTACCTTGGCTACAAGCCAATAAATTACCACCAAAAATTTATGGTACTCACTGAATATTCTTAGGTACACTTTTTTCCCTGTCTCAGACCGTTTGTTCAAATCATGAAGCTACCACTTGGTCATCAAACAATGTTTTACACTTTTCTTCACTTCACGCATTCCATGCATAGAGTTCAAGCAGAGAACAACATGTCCAATTTCACCCATGGACAATTGATAAAGTTGCAAACTCTAAATGCAAATAATCAAATGAAACACAAACTCGAGTTCATCGTTCCAATCTTTGACAATTCGGTCGTACAACATTTTCCTAACACATCACTTGGTCAGAACCGACTCTTAACGGTTCACATGGCTCCAATAGCATTAAGTTTCCTCAGCCATGGAAAATCTTTTACAAATTGGTGTCTTGACGAACCACACAGTCACAGGAGTACGTGAACAATTACAAAATCCAAGTTGCAAAGTACTCCCAAGAAAACGGGAGTGAATTACAGGTCTTAAGCTGCCTGCTTCCAACACTTGCAACATCTTGAGAGAGACCACTCTTACCTCATTTAACATACAAAGTCGAGGGTAAGGACTCACATAAACATACTATCATGTTCACATCACATACTCTTAATTCGGGACCTAAAAAAGTCAACACAATTTCCAAAGCTTCACCACGCGTCGGAGTAACCACAAGCGTCGACGCCAAGCTTTAATAATGCACTAGGAAGGATACGATACTCATTGTTCGATCCATTTCCTCGATTGTCTCTTTCACATTGCGGAGGGTTGATACCAATCACCTCAACGCTACATCACAACTTCCCACACTAGGGGAAAGACACCACTGATTCGTCGTAACTCATGTTAATACTCAACCAAGCACGTACGACAAATGCAAACTCTGTCTCAAAGACTATGAGTAAACAACAGAGTCACCTAACTCCAATAAGATCTGTGAAACCACCTTGGGTTCCACCAACAATAACATCTCTTTTCAATCATAACTTTCTTTACAGGATCTACCATTACGGGATCCGCAATCTCTTTTAAACTCCAGGATCTACCACTACGGGATCCTTAATCTCAATTTCAAACTCAGGGATCTACCACTACGGGATCCACAATCTCAATCTCAAACTCAAGGATTTACCTCTACGGGATACTCGATCTCAATCGCAAACTCTAGGATCTACCACTACGGGATCCTCAATCTGAATCTCAAACTCAAGGACCTCATCTCCATCTCACTATCTCAGCAAGGAGGGTCCATAACCCAATCCAGATACCATGCTCATGTACAAAAAATCTCATACCCTGCGGCTCAAATAACATGCTCTGGCCCTACATGCAATCTCATAGCATAAACAATATCAATCATCCATAGCACATGCACAAGTTTTTCCCCCATATCATCAACAATCCAAACAAGACGTTTTCACATCCATAATCCTCAAGTATGCCAAGTTTTCAGAGCTCAAAATCTATAGTCTCAATTTACTGCCACACTTATCATATGTCGCAGACTGTGTACTGTGAGAGAGCTAAGTGGGAAAATACTCGATGAAACTGACCTCATTCTCAAGTAGGTTTGGACATAACAGAAGCACAAGAAATTCTTCTTTAGTCATTTGGGTACTCAAGACAAAACAATAGTCAAGATTCTCAGGCAGGACATAACACATGAATACGATCAAGGGGACAACATGTCTTTTTAGCTCAAGGCACAACTGTCACTGCCATAAAACAAGCCAGAGTCACAAAAGGATTTCATATACTATTAGAATGCAACGAGTCGGATTTAAGGAATGACACCAAGGATAGGAACACGACTCGTGAATGAATTTAAAGTTGTCGCTAAAATTTAAAATCGTAAATGAAAATTCCCAAGTGAGAATTTTCAAAACCCTTTTTATGCCAGCTCACGAAACTCCACTAGCTCCGAAATTTCTTAAAGACCACTTTCGGAAAAATTTTGACGCGCTAGCACTTACTTCAAGGCATCAGAGGTTTTAAAACAATTTAAAAACAAAAGTCTGAGGAACGATTGCTCTGATACCACTGTTGTAGCACCCCGAGAGGGGAAACTACAGTTGCCACGAGTTTAAGCCAATAAGAAGCCAACGCGTCCGAAGGACGTGCCAACAACTTATTAACCTAAAGTCGTAGGCTTTTTAGTAATTAAAATAAAATTTAATCTTTAATACTTTGAGTGGCACCACATAAAATTCTTAAAACATTCATCAGAGGTTTTCCAATTTTGCGGAAGGTGGTCAAAATAAAGGGGTCAATTAAAACTTTAGTGACAACAATAAAAATATACAACAAGGTTTATGAATCAGGATGACACCTTTACTGTTTATGTAAAAGGCTCTGGTATATGACTCGAAGGGTAAGACTGGAATAGTGAGTACATCTTGGACCAAACATCGAGGAAGGAATGAGGCTCCACACACAGCTCTGTCTATCCTGTCACAGTACCTGTAATCAATCTGTTGTAGGGGTGAGAGTCGTCCTCGCGTGCTCACTTATAGGCCCACCAATGATAGGTTTGAAAACCATAAAATCATATATATACGTATAGATTTGAGCTCTTAATAAAACCATTTAGAAAATCCTTGGCACATAAAAACATCATTTCATATCTTTGGGAATACAGTGCAGTATGCTAGAACAGGGGCCCAGAGCGCTCACAGAACAATACAGCCTGCAGGGCTTCACGAATCTCTATGACCGAATCCCGGGTTTGTCTATACAGCAAACCGGGGCCAACTACCTATGCGTCTGAAGATGAATAGTAGCGAGAGTGTCCATTTACAACTAATGCCCAACAATTCTCTCGTATCAACACACCGCACTTACGTCTCACTTAACTCTGTGCGAGACGAGCGTAAGTGGGATAATTAAAATAAACAGGGCATTGCCCCTCTGGAGGTTCACGGTCATTTACACCGTGGGAAGCGTAGTCTATATACCAGGTCCCGCCACTCTCAGGTCACGCACCGGAAATCAGGACAACGGTGCTCAACATATCACATCATCGTATAAAAATCTTTTACGACTGGCCTCGGGTTTTCTTGGCCCAATCATAAATCATTTATCATTTAATATAAAGAAAACTTTTCCGAGACATCGACCATGAGCATACACAAAACCATGCACTTTCTCATATATACAAAACCACTACCAAAGAGGGTTCAAATTCCCTACCTGGAATTGCTGTTCCTTTCGTGAGCTCCAAGCATCCAGGAACCGCCTCAGATAAACCTAGGTCACCGCGTAAGCTACCTCGTCCAAACGAATCACTGCAGAATTAGAGTAGCTTAGCGACTAAGAAACAATAACAGTCAACAGACCTCAACATTCCTAGTTTGACCAGGAATGTCCACATTGACTAAGTTGACCAATCAATTTCCTTTTATGGCACTTTAACCTTTTTGACTTGCTTTTCCAGTCATCGACTCTTTACTCAACGTACCGGAAGTCCGACTAAACTTCCGAACTTCCCTTTACCATTTTAATCTGACGTTAGGGTGTCACATAATAATTCGTTGAATTACTATGGACACCCAACGTGTCACATTTACCAAATCTTTAACCTTGAGTCGATTTACCGATTTACGTGAAACACCAATTTTCTTAACATGGTCGACTTGACATTTTTCAGAATTTCTAGTTATCAGTTTCCGATAACAATTTAACACTTTACCAATTTAACCAAATAGTGTCAAACTTCGTTGAACTTCAATTCTGAAAATGGAACTTTCCCAAAATGGAAAGTTTCCCAAATTAGCATGTTTCCAAACATAGAAGGTTTCCCAAAAACGAAGGTTCCCAAATTACAGTTAGTTTCCGTTTTAGCACGTTTCCTTATACGTAAATTCCGATTACGACACTTTAACTCTATTAAACGGAAACAACACATTTTGAAGGGATCGAAAGACTACCTCCTCGGCATTTCTGTCGGTTTCGCTGCATCACCGGATTCTTTGCCGGATTCCGGTGAACTTGCCGGAAATTCGCCATAGCTTCCCCGTTTCTCGATCACCAAGTTCTCGACATGAAACAACGTAAATAACACTAAATCAGCAACCAAACAACGATTCAAATAACACCAAACAATAAAATGCAGCAACTACACCATAACCTCTAATACACCAACTCCCCAATTCAATTACCCCAAACCATTTAATCAAAGCTCTTTCTACATTAAGGGATTCACCTCTAAATCCCAAAATGAAGCAAGTTGCTCCCACATTACTCTTCACACCCAAAGCTGCACCAAAACTGCTTTTTGCACACAAAACTTCACTGCTCACTGCTGAGAGATTCCTCTACTCCAAACAGAGTATCAATGCCGCTCTTTCGACTCTGCCTTCACCTCCATTCCTTCTCCTTCATCTGCAGAGCCTCAACAACTCAGAAACACAACAATTTGTCGAAAATCACTAAAACCCACAAATCACCAGTTTTTGCAGAATTGAGCTAGGAGGGAGAAGAGTTTACCAGAGTGCTAGGGATGGTGCATAAGGCTTCCAAAAGCTTGAAAAGCAACCCAAGACCTTCAGAAGACCTTCGCCGGAGCTGCTATCCTCGTCGGGAAACCCACTGTCTAAACCTAGAATTTGGGATTTTTTGATTAGGGCTCCAATCTAACAAGCAAAGGTAGTAGAAAGGAAGAAGAAGAGAAGGGGAGAAGAACATTACCTTCCACGCGCCAAATCGTCGCCTGAACGACGAGTTCTCACCGGAAAATAGTCAAGCCTTCCCCTCGCTCGATCTCCGGCTGTGGTGCGTGTATGGTGGTTTTGGAGGCTGGGCTAGGTAGAGGAAGAGAAGAGGGAGAGAATAGAAGTCGTCCTCCGGCCTGTGGTGGCCGGAGTCACCGGTGCCGGGCGGAGGACAGTGGAGACAGAGGCGGAGCTCGGGGAGCTCGAGTTGACCGAAGTGGGATCTTTGACTTCGGTCAAAGGTCTCACTTCTATTTATAGAAAAATGGACGGCTGAGATTCAATCTTGAAAAGATCTGACGGTCCAGATTTAAAAAGGTAAAAAGTAAAAATTAAATGGTAAAAACTCTTTTTACCGGATAGATTGGTTAAAAGTTACCGGAAACTTTGAAAATTTGTAGAAAATAAACCGAAGCTCCAAAAAATAATTCGAAAATACCGGGAGACTCGTGTCGACACGTACTATGACATCGAGTCATTAGATCAGGTATTTGGAGAACTTTTGAAAACTCGAAAAATGAACGTGGTCGTTCACTCGCGAGTTACCGAATGCGACTTAAACCTCAGTAACTTGCCATTAACCACGGTTAAAACGTGCGGGGTTTCACAGAGAGGGAATTATTCCTTATCAGATTTGTACAACGAAAAACGTGAACCCGATCATGTGATCTATTTCAAAGGAGAAGAGTTCACGATTTTTGATTTGGCTATGGTTTCTCTATGGGTTAACGTGAGCCTTGATTCGGTGAAGTGTTTTGCCATTTAGAGTTTTGGCTTCCTGCAATTTTGCAGGGTACGAATTTCCAATCGGTTCATAGCTAGTGGATTGTAGAGTCATAGCTAGAGGGATTTGATGCCGAGTCATTGAGTAGCTTGATGACGAGTGGTTACTTGACTTCATGAGGTTCAAACCAGGTGATGGTAACGAAATTTGCCCTCTTTCGAGTTAGCTGCTTCCAACGAGTGGAAAGAAGTGGACAAGCCTATGGGTGATTATAATCCGGTTTAGGCAACAGAGAATTGTTGTCAAGGGATGTTTTCAGTACACGACAGAGTTTGTAATCTTTTAGTTGGAAACAGTAGTGATTTCCGCGAGGATTACAGTCGGTGGACAATTGGTAGGCAGTGTCGTATTCCACATCGTACATGGTTTGGAGTATAGTAAGAAGTCGGAGATTTGGTATAATCAGTGACTCAAGGAGAAAATCATTGTGATTAGAGGTAAAATTTCAAACGCTTTAGTGTTGACCCGAGAATAGTTGTTGGGTGTCAGAAAATGGTGGGGTATTGGAGGTTATCCAAGCAGCAACGGATTGATCGACTATGCTTCGACTCATGTACGCGCGCGACCTCCGCTCAAGAACCCTGCACCACTGGGCATTTGAAAACGAAGGGCCCAGGGGAGAAACAATGAAAACTGTTAGCGTGAGTGGACAAAAATCAAATATAAAAACTCTATTTCCTTTAATGTTCTCCCTTAGAGTTTTTCAAGAAAAATCTTATGCACGCACATCATAGACAATGAATAGATAAATCAATAAATAACTCCCTTGGCTCAAACATAAATAAATGTGTGGGGTATTAACCTCATCCATGAGAAAACCGACATGCTCTACCACGAGAGGGTCTATTGACTAGCTCATCGGAGAGGGTCCCATGACCCGCTTTATTCGGGAGGGTCCAACCGACCAGCTACCACCGAAGAGGGTCCCGACTTGCTACTATCCGGGAGGGTCATACTAACCAGCTACCACCGAAGAGGGTCCCGACCTGCTACTATCCAGAGAGGGTACCAACTCCATCTAGAGAGGGTCCATGCTAGCATGCAATACATAAATTCATATCATTTAAAATCCTTTAAAACCTCGTGGGAAAATTAATCCGAAAACCAAGTCAAATCTCCCATGACTTTACCACTGTTGGGTAAAAATGTGCACGAAAATGTAAAATGTCACCCAACGTAATTTCACTCTATTTTATTGGTTAAAATAGAGTTTTAATTATGTCTGGTTCAACTCATTCAAGACGGAACACGTCTCTTAATTACAATCCCTCATTACAAGGGAACACCCCTTGATTCGATTTATGAAGAAACCGATGACTCATTGGAGGGCTTTGATTTTGAAATGAGAGTAGTGTTTGGGATTTGTATCTGAAGGTGTATGAGCTATGGAGCGAGGCTTCAGAAGATCCGAGAATTTATTTGAAGTTGTGGTTGCATCCAGATTTAAATCTAGACTGCCTACATACCCTGTGAAGGGATCAAACCGGTGTAGTTCGAAATTTGGAGTGGGTTTGAGAATTTGACTGAAGTCATTTGGACTGGTCGATTTTTGACAGGTGGTCAGGGATTCGATCATGTGTTTAGGAAATTGGCTTGAAAAGAACCAGGATTTGGTTTTAGCCATGGTTGTATCCGGATTTAAATCTAGACTGCCTACATACCCTGTGAAGGGATCAAACCGGTGTAGTTCGAAATTTAGGGTGGATTTGAGAATTTGACTGAAGTCATTTGGACTGGTCAGTTTTTGACTGGTGGTCAGGGATTCGATCATGTGTTTAGGAAATTGGCTTGAAAAGAACCAGGATTTGGTTTTAGCCATGGTTGTATCCGGATTTAAATCCAGACTGCCTACATATCCCTTTGAGGGAATCAAACCACTGTAGTTCACGCCTGGATTTGATTTTTGTGTTTAGGAAATTGGCTTAAAAAGAACCAGGATTTGGTTTTAGCCATGGTTGTGTCAAGATTTAAGTCCGGACTGCCTACATATCCCTTTGTGGGAATCAAACCATTGTAGTTCATGCCTGGATTTGGTTTTAACAGATGTATTTGAATCCATCAATTGCATTTTTGTCGATACTTCATTTGGTAGGGTGCCAGCTGATTTGATTTGGACACCCATCATCCTGGGCTTTGCAGTTGGGCCTCGAGACTTGAAGTGGGCTTTTTTTCACTGCTGCATTTGGATTTGTACTCGACATGTAATTTGATAATGACTTTTGCAGTTGGGCCTTGAAACTTGAAGTGGGCTTTTTTTCACTGCTGTATCTGGACTTGCATTGTCTTTTGTGGGCTTATTTCCCTTTCATTTGTGAGAGGCCCATAGATTTTTCTTGAAGACATTTTATTTGATTTGGGCACCCATCGTATTTTGTGTTTGGGCCTTGGAATTTAAACCGGGCTTTTGTACTGCTTCCTTTAGCAAAGTGGGCCTGTTTCCATTTTGTTTGCAAGAGGCCCGAAGATCTTTGATTTGGGCCTTGGGACTTGGATTGGGCTTCATACTGAAAAATTGGTGGAGTTGGTCTTGAATTGATGATGGGCCTGTGGAGTGGGCTTGTTTCCCTTTTTCTTTTGTTGAAGGCCCATCAGAAAGATGACCGAAGCCCAATGTCCTTTTTTTTGTTGTTGAAGGCCCATGAGTCTCTTTTTTTTTGTTGAAGGGCCTTTAGTTGCCAGGCCCATTTGTTTTTTTTTGGCAGGCTCAATTTGTTTCTTGACAGGCCCATTTTAGGTCCAATTGTTTTAAGTGGAGCGGGCTTTTGGTTGTTAGGCCCAAGTGGCAAGCTTTTGGTCGCCAGGCCCAGTCGGAGGCCCATATATCTCCTTTGTTCTTTTTTTTTGTTACTTTGTTACCAGGCTTTTTTGCTTGGCAGGCCCAATAGACCAGACCCAATTGGAGGCCCAGGTTTTCGGAGGCCCAGCCATTTTCTTCGGCCTTTTCCCTTTCTCCTCGTCTGTTCCTTACCATTTCTTTCTCCTTCTTCTTCCTTTCGTTCTTCTTCTCGAAAATCAGAAGGGAGGGACAGATGAGTAGTGTGACCGACAGATCGGAGTCAGAGTTAGTATTAGGGTCTTCGTCTTCCATCTTTCCCTCCTTCATCTTCCTCCTCCGCTTCGTTTTTTTTACTGTTAGTGAGAGACTCAGTGAGAGAGTCGAAGGAGGTCCGAGAGTTGAAACCCAGTGAGAGAAGGCTTTTGGGCGTCTGGATCGACTCGGAGATGGTTACGTTCGGGTTATCTCCGGCGCGGATTGAAGTTTGCGATTTGGGGATTTCTGCACAAATCGGGTGAGGATGGCGCTTCTTCTTCTTCTCCAAATTTTTTTTATTTTGGGGAGTTTCCTGTTGAAATTGAACTCAAGTCGAATCGTTGATCTCCCTTTTTTTTGTTCCAAACTGATTCAGTTTTTTTTGTTTGTTTTATCACTGTGCAGGATGGATTTGGAGATTGATTCGAGTTGGAGAAGGACTGTGAACCCGGTTCTGCATATTTACACAGGTATTGCTCGCAATTCGCAAAATTTCTTTCTGACAATCTTCTGTGCTTTTTGCCAATTGAGACTGCATCTTTAGTTTGGTAAGCAATTGGACTTTGTTAGCATGTAGCTACTGCTTAGATTTTAAATGTGTGACCGAGGGTTTGTTCCTTCTGTGCTTTTGTTGTGATGGTCATGAAACAGGGTTCTTCCGGTCCTCTTTTTTTTACCTTCCTTCTGTGCCATATGTTCTGTTATTTGGGTTTGGGACGGTTAAGGCAGTGAGTTAGGGAAATCACAGTAACAAAGAGTTATTAGTGGTCATAGGGCTTCGGTAGTAGTGTCCAAATTAGACCAGTAACCAAGGAAACACAGTAGCCAAAACTAAGTAACGTAGAGCCATAGAACCAGAACTTTGAGGGCCATAGTAACCAAGTAACCAGCAGCCATAATAGAACCACAGAACCAAAACCATAGTAACCAGTGCCATAGTAACCAGAACCAAGTATCCACAAGGGATTTGAGTAACCAAAGATCATAGGACCAGAACCAAGAATCCACAAGGGATTTGAGTAACCACAGTAACCAAGAGAACAGTAACCAGAACCAAGTTATCCACAAGGGATTTGAGTAACCAGGGAACAGTAGCCATAGAACCAGAGCCAAGTAACCAGAACCATAGAACCATAGTAACCAAGAACTAGAACCAAGTAACCAAGAACCAGAACCATAGTAACCAAGAACCAGGAATCCTCAAGGGATTTGAGTAACCATAGTAACAAGGGCCAGAGAACCAAGAACATGAGAGGATGAAAGAATTAGTTATACCTCTAGGATTTTGTTCTTCTGCTGTCTGCTGTGTTTCCTGCGTCTCCTTCTGTTTTCTTGCGTCTGCTTCTTTTTTTGGCGTGTGTGTGTTTCTTCAAGGTCCCCTAGTCCTTATATATTGTGTGGAGTTAAGGAAAATGAGTCCCAATAGGTTAGGTCACTTATATGAGTTATAAGTAAACTCAAATACCCCTTGTGTGGGAGCATAATACCTTGATAGGGACTCTCTTTTTTTTTGTCTTTTCCCCCTTTTTTTTATTTAATTCGGCTGCCTCCCCTATTTTTCCTCATATATATATATATATATTTTTTTTTTTTTTGCGTATCAATAGTGCCCCCTCAAGCTTTACGCGTGTAATTTGCTTTCCACGTGTGAAGCTTGATTGCTTATTGTTGTTGCTGGCTTCTGACACATTTTTTTTTGTGAAAATTTCTGGGTATGGACGCATACGGTCGAATTTCTTCTGAAGCTGCTCTTAACAAGAAGGGGCGAGTTGTTGGGAAGAACATAGAGTATGCGAGGTCTCGACCTTTAAGCTCTGTTCACATTGATCTTCCGTCTAAAGATAAAGTTGCCTTGGTTGCCAGAGTAGAGATGAATTCAGGGTATCTCACATTCCACCAAGATTCTGACGTTGCTATGACTTGATATTGCCATTTTTATTGGTTCCGTGGATGAATGAATTTGTTTTGAACAACAGCTGTCGGTCTATTATCTTCATGCATGCCAAACTCTGATGTTGATTTGCCCCCAACATTTTTTATTGTCTCGGGATGCATTTGAGTAAGCCTCCGGTCTGAGGAGCACGGTTAGACATTTTGACTTTCACATATTTTGCTGTTGACCTATTCTTTTTTTTTCTCCTTGTATTTGCTGCGAAAAGACATGGCGCTTGCTGTGCACTCTTGCCTTAATATTTTGAGCCGAAACAAGGTATTTTTCAGTTTTTTCAACATGTTCCCCGATTAGAGTTTGATGTCTGCTGACTTTGTCCTTTGCTTGTGTTTGTAGGAGCTTTAGGAGGTCCACGTGGAGGGGCAATTTAAACTCCTTACGCTTCTTGCTGGAAACACATTTTCTTTTTGGACAATTTGAAGTACAGGGTTGTGTCGATTTCTGACTTTGTTATTTGGGATGAACCGATCTCCTGTGTTGATATTTGACTTTAAATGTCTTTGAGAAATTTTGTTGTTGTTGAGGATACGAAACGACTTATCAACAGAGATGCCATTATCCAATGGCAAAATCAACCTCCTTCACCTGCTTAGTCACATGAAAATGTGTTAGGGGAAAAAAAAGATTGATTTGAAAATATGGCTGGATCTAGTTTGATACTAGACTGCCTACGTATCCTGTGAAGGAATCAAGCCAAACGTAGTTCACCTATTTGATTTTGGGTATGGATTTTTTTGAAAACTTTTTTTTTGTTTGCAGCTGAGTCTGGTTTTAATACCAGATTGCCTACGTACCCTTTGAAGGGATCAAGCTACACGTAGTTCGGGAAGATTTGTGCTCTAACTTTTGCCTGGGCCGCCTTCCCGACTTTTCAACCCAGCGAGTTTTTTTTTTTGTGTAGCTCTAACTTTTGCCTAGATCGCCCATTTTTTGATCTAGCAAGCTTCAAAGGGTATGAAACTTTTTTACAAATTTCCCATTGACGCAGGGGTAGATACGATTTCCGTCTGCGTTTGAGAGCTCATATGCGCCTTTAGTGAAGACTTTGGTGACTACATATGGCCCTTCCCACTTTGGTTCAAACTTCCCCTTTGACTTTCTGATGACAATGATGGGTCTTCGAACTGTTAAGACCAAGTCTCCTATTTTGAATGACCGACACTTAACCCTCTTGTTGAAGGCGCCTGCCACTTGAGCTTGGTAAATTTCATGTTTCTGTTGGACCGCAAACCTCTTTTCATCAAGTGCTTCAAGCTCTGCCAATCTGATTTGGGCATTCTCATCGGGATTTGTCAGCATTGTAGCTATCCTTAAGGAAGGCAATTGAATTTCCAATGGCAACACTGCTTCAGACCCATAGACTAAGTTGAATGGTGTACATCCAGTTGCCGTGCGGACGGTGGTCCTATAGGCCCATAGTGCCTCGAGGAGACGATCATGCCAGTCTCTTTTGTTTGCCGAGACCATTTTCTTTAGGATGTTACAAAGTACTTTATTGAAAGCCTCTGCCTGACCATTAGCCGTTGGGTTATAGCTGGATGAAAATGCATGTTGGATGTTGTATTTTTTACACAACGTAACCATGGCTCTGCACTTAAAATAGGTCGCATTGTCGGATATTAACTTCGAGGGGACTCCAAAGCGGTAAATGATGTGAGTTTTGACAAACTTTGCAACATCTTCTGCTTTCACTGCTTTAAGGGCAACTGCCTCACTCCATTTTGAGAAGTAATCTGTTGCGGCCAGTATGTATTGGTGCAGACGTGAGGACTTAGGAGATATAATACCGACAACATCTAAACCCCATGCTTCAAAGGGATATGATAGAGACGTGGGATGAAGAGGTACTGGGGGTTGGTGTATGAAATCTCCATGTACTTGACATAGTTTACATGCTCGTGCATAATCTATCGAGTCTTGTATCATGGATGGCCAATAGTAGCCTATTCTTTTCAATTGAGTGGCTAACTTTGGACTTGCTTGATGGGCTCCGCAAATGCCACCGTGGGCATCTTTAAGAGCTTGAATTCCCTCTTCTTTTGATAAACACCTCAATAGTATGCCGTCAAAAGATCTCCTATATAGAGTGTCATTAAGGTATACATATCGAGGGGCCGTTCGTCTCACATAAACCCTTCTCTTTGGATCTGCGGGTAAGGTTCCGGCCTGACAGTACTCAACCATATCCTTGCGCCAATCAGACTCTTCCTCAATGTCGAACGCAGAGACTACATGTGTTTCGTTGGTAGTTTCCATCCGTTCAAAAGACATAGGCAGCAATTGACGTTCCCCGACTGTTATTTGAATGTCTCTTTCGTTAGGGAGCGCTAATGAAGCCGCCAAGTTAGCCAATGCGTCTGCTTTGTCATTCTCTGATCTAGGAATGTGGCTAATATTTATGTCTCGGAATTGTCCCATAAGATATTTGACCTTTTGATGGTATGGGACAAGGTTCGCATTTTTGACTGCATACTCGTCATTTATTTGTCTGACAACTAATTGAGAGTCACCGAATGCTTGCAAAGAGTCGATCCCCATTTCTAAAGCTATCTCTAAGCCTATGATGAGGGCTTCATATTCTGCAACATTGTTTGAACATAGAGCGAATAGAGAGAACGAGTAAGGGATTATACCACAAGAGGGTGTTATGAACACTATGCCAACCCCGGCTCCTCTTCTTCTAGCGGCTCCATCGAAGTACAGTTGCCATGAGGAAGTTTCTGCTGAGAACACGTCTTCATCTGGCAAATTTTCGTGCAATTCGTGGGTATCTAAAACTGGATGTGCTGCCAAGAAGTCTGCCAATACTTGTCCTTTTACTGCTTTTTGCGGGACATACTTTATTTCGAACTCGGAGAGAATCAAGGACCATTTAGCCAGTCGTCCTGAAGGCACGGGTTTTGTCATTAGATACTTCAATGGATCAGCTCTAGATATCAAGGTGACACTATGAGTGAGTAAATAATGCCGTAGTTTCTGAACTGCGAAGACCAGTGCAAGGCAAATCTTTTCTATTGGCGTGTAATTGTGTTCAGCTCCCACCAACGTCCGACTTAAATAGTAGAGAGCGTTTTCTTTGCCCACATCATTGTTTTGTGCGAGCATTGCCCCCAGAGAACGTTCAAGAGCCGCGATATAGAGGATTAGAGGTTTGCCTTTGATAGGTGCCATTAGGACCGGTGGGTTGAGCAAGTATTTTTTGATGCTATCTAAAGCGTTTTGACATGCTTGGTCCCACACGAAAGGTACATCTTTCTTCATCAGTCTTGAAAATGGTTGGCACCTCCCAGAAAGATTTGAAATGAACCTTCTTATGTAAGCGAGCCTTCCTTGCAACCCTCGCAATTCTCGAAGGTTCCTTGGTGGTGGTATTTCCCAGATTGCTTTGATTTTGGTTGGGTCAATCTCGATCCCTCGATACCTGACGATGAAACCGAGGAATTTACCGGATGTAACTCCAAATGCACATTTGAGAGGGTTCATTTTCAACGTATGTTTACGGAGCCTTTCAAACACCTTTCTTAAGTCACTTAGGTGATGTTCCCGTTTTTTGCTTTTGACTACCAAGTCGTCTACATAACACTCGACTGTATTATGCAACATGTCACCAAAAATGGCTGTCATTGCTCTTTGGTAGGTAGCACCTGCATTTTTCAAACCAAAAGGCATGACCGTGTAACAATACACTCCTTTAGGGGTGCGAAATGCTGTTAGTTCCTCATCTTCTTGTGTCATTTTTATTTGATTGTAGCCAGAGAAACCATCCATGAAGGACATAGCACCGAAACCTGTTGTGGCATCGACCAAAAGCTCAGTTATTGGTAAAGGAAATTCATCCTTTGGACAAGCTTCATTAAGGTCTCTGTAATCTACACAGATGCGGATTTGCCCATTCTTTTTCTCAACAGGTACGATACTGGCCAACCATGTGGGGTATTTGACTTCACGAATGAATCGCACATCAATAAGTTTATCCACTTCCGTTTTGACTTGAGTAGCTAGTTCTGTGCGAAAACGTCTTGGAGCTTGCTTAACCCACATTTTCTCCTTTGAGACCGCTAGATTGTGAACAGCAACCTTTGGGTCTAAATCAGGCATGTCTTGATATCCCCATGCAAACACATCTTTAAATTCTTCAAGAATATTTTTGTAGTCTTGAAATTCTTTCGGAGTTAAAAGGGTGCTTACAAATACGGGTTTTGGATCTTCTATTGTGCCCAGGTTTATTTCTTGGAGTTCATCCACCGTTGCTTGACCTCCGTCTTCTATTTGTGGTGGGGCAGGTTCAGCATCATTGATGAATTCATATTCTTCCGCATCATCGGTTGAATCGTCCTCAATTGAGACACAATTTGTGGATGCTGATTCCTCTGTGAACTGAGCAATTACATCCTTGTGTTGTTTACTCTTGAGCTTCCATTTCTTGTTCCGTTGTAGTTTGTAAGGGGTTTCGCCCAATCTTAGGAACGCTGAAACTCGAGGTTGGGATTCAATTGCTAGGCGTTGAAAAGCAGAGACACGAGGCGGACCTTCCTTTTCAATCCGTTGAAGAGATGAGGTTGGTGGTGTGTCTTCCTCACAAAACATAGCTTTGTCGAGACTTGTAAAGACATAAGACTCTGAGGGATCAAACTCAGGAACTTTCACTTTGAGCATGCCCTTTGTCTGCTTGATCATTACTCTTAGTGGGGCGGTTTTTGAAGTTGCTTTGCCACGACTAAGTTTAACTTTTAAAGGAGCAGAGGACACTGGTTTCACATTCCTGTTTTTGTAGAAGATAACTCGTTTGTGTCTATTGTGCCCATGATCGAGCGTTGTAGAGATTACGATACCTTCCTTTGGAATGGATTGATCAATTTTCCGAAGAGGCCTGGCGTAGCTTGTCATGAGGGTCTCCATTGTGTTTTTGACTAGAGTTATGACCTTTTGTCCAAGTTTGCGTAGGTCTTTCCGTATATACCTGAAAGTCAACTTTGGTTTGGATACCTCGGAGCCTGGAGCCTTCTCTTCTTTCAAGGGCACTGACAGAGTTGCTTTGGCCCGAAATTTAGGTGTGTTAGACACCTTCGATTTCTCAGTCTCTAGCACATGTTTGGGTGCTTCTTCTATGACTAAGTTAGGAAGCTCTGCTGACTTATAAAACATAGCATTCGAATAATTTACCTCTTCGACTCTGAAAGGATCGGTGTCTGCCACGACTTTTTTAACTTCTTCATTTTGCAGCCATTTAAAGCATTGATGTAACGTGGAAGGGATGACGCCATAAGCATGAAGCCATGGGCGCCCTAACAGTACATTATAGGATGTGGGAGCATCTATCACGTGAAATAAAGCGCTTGAGAAGAGTTCCCCAATTTCCATTTGTAGGACAATTGTTCCCATTGCTTTCTGGCTAGCTTGGTTGAAGCCCTGGATGGTGAGCATAGACGGGGTGAGTTGTTTAGCATTCATCCCCATGTTATGAAGTGTTTTAAGAGGCAACAAATTTACTGCCGACCCACAGTCAAGTAAGATCCTGTTGATCGTCATATTACCCACAAGTCCGGTGACGTAGAGGGGCCTATTATGTTGTTCGCCTCCGAATAATAGGTCTTCATCTAGGAACGAAATACAATTCCTGCAATTAGGGCAATCTCTTGAGGTTGTCGCATCAACTTCAACAACATCCTCTTTATACAAGTCCGGACTTAGCAGTGCCTCAATCAATGCTTCTCGTAACTCTCTTGACATGCGCAAAGCGCCATAAACACTGAAGAGTGAAGGGATACATTGTAGATGTGCCAGTACGTCGTATTTGGACTTCTGTTGAGATTCTTTTGTCCTTCAAGGAACTATTTTGGGCGCAGTCTTAATTTTGTCAGCCGCATTGTTCGCATCATCCTTTGCTCTTAGTTTTGTAGGCAATGTTTTTCCATCGTCTTGAATAGCTGATGGTATAAACGGGACAGAGCGTGGTTGAGTTTGATCAACTTCATGCAGCCTTTCATCGTCTGCGTCTGAGCTGGATGGGGAGGCTGTCTCAACAGAGGCCATACAACATTGGAGCACCTCTTCATGATCTTCTTTCTTCTGGTCGTTCTTGAAGAACTCTTTTGGTAGGAATTCCATGAGGGTAATTGGAGTTCGCGGTGATTGTCTATACTCATCTTTGTTTTGAGCTTCGACGTTCTTTGTCGCATTTCTTCCTTTCTTTTTACCTTTTGAGAACCTACCACGATGTTTGTTTTTCGAAGAGGGAGAAGGTGAAGAGGATTGAGCCGAGGGAGGATGATGTTGCCTCGCGCTATTCCTTACAGTTGTCCATTCCCCATCTGAATCTTCCCATATCTCAAAGCTTGTCGTCATGAGTTCATATAGGGATGGAATATTAGGGTTTCCAGGTCGTGGCATGTCGGGATGTGCTTCGACAATTGTGACTTCGTTGTCAACTTCGAACCTGACAGAGATGGCGCCATCAGGTCTAGACACATCAGTTGTAATTACATTGGCTGCCGTTGTCACGATTTCATTTTTGTTGATCATTTCCTGTATTATGTCCTTGAGGATGTAACAATCTTTCAACGTATGACTGACAATGCGGTGATACCGACAATATTTGGGGTCATTGGTTTTGTTCATCTCTGAAGGTCGTTTTGACTCAGGAAGTGTAATCATCTTGGCCGCCATGAGCTCATCGAAAATCGCATCCACGTCATCATTGTCAAATGAATAAGTGACGTTCCTCCTTTCTTTGAGCGTGAGTCTTCGAGGGCGATCATCTTTTGATTTGCTGTCATTATTATTCTTGACATTGTCGCCTTTCTTGTCATTCTTGACGAAGGTCGCCATTGTTTCTCCCTTCTTGACAATCGGCTTTTTTGAATCATTATTCTTGGCAGCAATTTGATTCCTCGAACTCGAAGCTGATCTTTGACGAGCGATCTGTCTTTCAACATTTCCTGCCTTAGACACCAACTCATCGAATGTTTGTGGCTCTGCTGTGCCAATATATGTTGCGATCTCCGGGAGGAGGTTATTAGCACACATCTGAACAGCAGAGGATTCAGACAACTTGTCGGGACATTGGAGATTAAGACTTCTCCACCTTGTGATGAACTCAGTGGAACTTTCTTTATCCTTTTGTTTGGTATCCGCTAGATCAATAATCAATATTTTCTTTTTAGAACTGACGAATTGTGCCAAGAATGCTCTCTGCATGTCGTCCCATGTTAGTATAGAACCTGGCTCCAACTGAGTGTACCATGTGAATGCAGAACCCTTGAGGGACTGTACGAATTGCCTGACCAGAAAGGCGTCCACTTGTGACGTTTCCCCACAGGCTGAATAAAAGTGGGCGAGATGTTCTCGTGGAGAACTATTCGTCCCATCGAATTTGTCAAAAATCGGTCATTGATATCCCTTTAGGAAGGGTATCACATCATAATGGTTAGGATATGGCTTACGATATCCCAAGACTGGCGTAGCCATAGATAACTGAAAGTCTCTTATTCCTTCAGCTATCAAGCTCTTGATACTTTCTGCTGAGAGCATGTTGTCGTCTCTTTGAGCGAAGGAAGGGCCTGGGCCCTCTTGTTCTTCTTGTTTTTTCTTCTCCATGAGCGCAGCACACTTAGCCATGAGGCTAGCAATTTCCGCTTCCTTTTCGGCTAACTTTTTCTTGGACTTAAACTCGATAACTGTGAGCCTTTGAGCTTCAATTTCTCTCTCAGTTTGCCTCTGTTGGGCATCCAGTTCAAGTTAAGCCATTCTTTTTGCCATCTCTTCCAGTCGTTGTCTCAACTGCTCCTCTGGCGGAGTTTCGGAGCTTGCCATGAGTACTTGGGCATTGTTGAATTCAGGACTGTCGCTAGACTTTATCTGAGATGAAGAATCACTGATTGGATTGGAGGCCTCATACAGAGGGTTTCCTTTCCACGAGACCAATAAAGGATTGTCTGACGTATCACTTGTTGGTAACATGTCAAGCATCCTCTTCTTAGTCATGTTGCGAGTGATAGGACCTGCGTAAGAATCGTCTCCATACACTGGATACTCCTCAGCTTTAGATCCGTTTTTCCTTTCTCGAGCCTTTGAGGGTGCATCGAGGGCTCTTGCTACCTCCTCTGCTAACTTCTTTGGGTCAAGCTCTTGGCTACCTTGAGAAGTTGTTTGTTGTGAGGATGAGGTGGATCTTTGTGAGCCTCCAAGAGGGAGCTGAGGTACATGGTCATCCTCTTTGTCTTCTTCTCCTCCCTTAGTGGAAGTTGTCATCACAGTTTCGATGGTTGGTAGAGGGACCTGCATTGTACCGATCATGACATAAGCCGGAACATGAGTTATCACAACTGCTGGTGTTGATTGAGCAATTTCTGCCAGGACGGCTTCAATTGACTTAGTTTGGGCATCTTTCTTCCTTTGAGCCCGTGATGCCCTCTTCCTCTGATTTCTTAAAGCATTCTTGGAAATGCCATCGAAAACCTGGGTCTTCGTCACACCTGTGACAACCTTGTTTTGCTTCATTCCCAGCTTTGTTTTTGTAGAAATTACAGGAAGATGGCCAATTGCGAATGACATCCGGTAACCACTTTGATTCGAGTGATTAGCAGCTGGAGTGAGCTTGTGGAAGAAAACTGTAATCTTTGGTGCCATTTGATCTGTTACCTTCAAAACACACATAGTAAGTTAATAACTTCATGAAAAGAGATGAAAGGGAAAATGAGTCCCCAACAGAGTCGCCAAAAACTATGTTGGGTAAAAATGTGCACGAAAATGTAAAATGTCACCCAACGTAATTTCACTCTATTTTATTGGTTAAAATAGAGTTTTAATTATGTCTGGTTCAACTCATTCAAGACGGAACACGTCTCTTAATTACAATCCCTCATTACAAGGGAACACCCCTTGATTCGATTTATGAAGAAACCGATGTGTGTTTTTTTGCTTTTGCGACTGCACCCGAATGGGTTGCCTACGTACCCCGGGAGGGATCAAGTCATTCGTAGTTCAGGATCCCCAACAAGTGAATGACTCATTGGAGGGCTTTGATTTTGAAATGAGAGTAGTGTTTGGGATTTGTATCTGAAGGTGTATGAGCTATGGAGCGAGGCTTCAGAAGATCCGAGAATTTATTTGAAGTTGTGGTTGCATCCAGATTTAAATCTAGACTGCCTACATACCCTGTGAAGGGATCAAACCGGTGTAGTTCGAAATTTGGAGTGGGTTTGAGAATTTGACTGAAGTCATTTGGACTGGTCGATTTTTGACAGGTGGTCAGGGATTCGATCATGTGTTTAGGAAATTGGCTTGAAAAGAACCAGGATTTGGTTTTAGCCATGGTTGTATCCGGATTTAAATCTAGACTGCCTACATACCCTGTGAAGGGATCAAACCGGTGTAGTTCGAAATTTAGGGTGGATTTGAGAATTTGACTGAAGTCATTTGGACTGGTCAGTTTTTGACTGGTGGTCAGGGATTCGATCATGTGTTTAGGAAATTGGCTTGAAAAGAACCAGGATTTGGTTTTAGCCATGGTTGTATCCGGATTTAAATCCAGACTGCCTACATATCCCTTTGAGGGAATCAAACCACTGTAGTTCACGCCTGGATTTGATTTTTGTGTTTAGGAAATTGGCTTAAAAAGAACCAGGATTTGGTTTTAGCCATGGTTGTGTCAAGATTTAAGTCCGGACTGCCTACATATCCCTTTGTGGGAATCAAACCATTGTAGTTCATGCCTGGATTTGGTTTTAACAGATGTATTTGAATCCATCAATTGCATTTTTGTCGATACTTCATTTGGTAGGGTGCCAGCTGATTTGATTTGGACACCCATCATCCTGGGCTTTGCAGTTGGGCCTCGAGACTTGAAGTGGGCTTTTTTTCACTGCTGCATTTGGATTTGTACTCGACATGTAATTTGATAATGACTTTTGCAGTTGGGCCTTGAAACTTGAAGTGGGCTTTTTTTCACTGCTGTATCTGGACTTGCATTGTCTTTTGTGGGCTTATTTCCCTTTCATTTGTGAGAGGCCCATAGATTTTTCTTGAAGACATTTTATTTGATTTGAGCACCCATCGTATTTTGTTGTTGGGCCTTGGAATTTAAACCGGGCTTTTGTACTGCTTCCTTTAGCAAAGTGGGCCTGTTTCCACGAAGATTTTTGATTTGGGCCTTGGGACTTAGATTGGGCTTCATACTAAAAAATTGGTGGAGTTGGTCTTGAATTGATGATGGGCCTGTGGAGTGGGCTTGTTTCCCTTTTTCTTTTGTTGAAGGCCCATCAGAAAGATGACCGAAGCCCAATGTCCTTTTTTTTGTTGTTGAAGGCCCATGAGTCTCTTTTTTTTTGTTGAAGGGCCTTTAGTTGCCAGGCCCATTTGTTTTTTTTTGGCAGGCTCAATTTGTTTCTTGACAGGCCCATTTTAGGTCTAATTGTTTTAAGTGGAGCGGGCTTTTGGTTGTTAGGCCCAAGTGGCAAGCTTTTGGTCGCCAGGCCCAGTCGGAGGCCCATATATCTCCTTTGTTCTTTTTTTTTGTTACTTTGTTACCAGGCTTTTTTGCTTGGCAGGCCCAATAGACCAGACCCAATTGGAGGCCCAGGTTTTCGGAGGCCCAGCCATTTTCTTCGGCCTTTTCCCTTTCTCCTCGTCTGTTCCTTACCATTTCTTTCTCCTTCTTCTTCCTTTCGTTCTTCTTCTCGAAAATCAGAAGGGAGGGACAGATGAGTAGTGTGACCGACAGATCGGAGTCAGAGTTAACATTAGGGTCTTCGTCTTCCATCTTTCCCTCCTTCATCTTCCTCCTCCGCTTCGTTTTTTTTACTGTTAGTGAGAGACTCAGTGAGAGAGTCGAAGGAGGTCCGAGAGTTGAAACCCAGTGAGAGAAGGCTTTTGGGCGTCTGGATCGACTCGGAGATGGTTACGTTCGGGTTATCTCCGGCGCGGATTGAAGTTTGCGATTTGGGGATTTCTGCACAAATCGGGTGAGGATGGCGCTTCTTCTTCTTCTCCAAATTTTTTTTATTTTGGGGAGTTTCCTGCTGAAATTGAACTCAAGTCGAATCGTTGATCTCCCTTTTTTTTGTTCCAAACTGATTCAGTTTTTTTTGTTTGTTTTATCACTGTGCAGGATGGATTTGGAGATTGATTCGAGTTGGAGAAGGACTGTGAACCCGGTTCTGCATATTTACACAGGTATTGCTCGCAATTCGCAAAATTTCTTTCTGACAATCTTCTGTGCTTTTTGCCAATTGAGACTGCATCTTTAGTTTGGTAAGCAATTGGACTTTGTTAGCATGTAGCTACTGCTTAGATTTTAAATGTGTGACCGAGGGTTTGTTCCTTCTGTGCTTTTGTTGTGATGGTCATGAAACAGGGTTCTTCCGGTCCTCTTTTTTTTACCTTCCTTCTGTGCCATATGTTCTGTTATTTGGGTTTGGGACGGTTAAGGCAGTGAGTTAGGGAAATCACAGTAACAAAGAGTTATTAGTGGTCATAGGGCTTCGGTAGTAGTGTCCAAATTAGACCAGTAACCAAGGAAACACAGTAGCCAAAACTAAGTAACGTAGAGCCATAGAACCAGAACTTTGAGGGCCATAGTAACCAAGTAACCAGCAGCCATAATAGAACCACAGAACCAAAACCATAGTAACCAGTGCCATAGTAACCAGAACCAAGTATCCACAAGGGATTTGAGTAACCAAAGATCATAGGACCAGAACCAAGTATCCATAAGGGATTTGAGTAACCACAGTAACCAAGAGAACAGTAACCAGAACCAAGTTATCCACAAGGGATTTGAGTAACCAGGGAACAGTAGCCATAGAACCAGAGCCAAGTAACCAGAACCATAGAACCATAGTAACCAAGAACTAGAACCAAGTAACCAAGAACCAGAACCATAGTAACCAAGAACCAGGAATCCTCAAGGGATTTGAGTAACCATAGTAACAAGGGCCAGAGAACCAAGAACATGAGAGGATGAAAGAATTAGTTATACCTCTAGGATTTTGTTCTTCTGCTGTCTGCTGTGTTTCCTGCGTCTCCTTCTGTTTTCTTGCGTCTGCTTCTTTTTTTGGCGTGTGTGTGTTTCTTCAAGGTCCCCTAGTCCTTATATATTGTGTGGAGTTAAGGAAAATGAGTCCCAATAGGTTAGGTCACTTATATGAGTTATAAGTAAACTCAAATACCCCTTGTGTGGGAGCATAATACCTTGATAGGGACTCTCTTTTTTTTTTGTCTTTTCCCCCTTTTTTTTATTTAATTCGGCTGCCTCCCCTATTTTTCCTCATATATATATATATATATATATTTTTTTTTTTTGCGTATCAACAGTGCCCCCTCAAGCTTTACGCGTGTAATTTGCTTTCCACGTGTGAAGCTTGATTGCTTATTGTTGTTGCTGGCTTCTGACACATTTTTTTTTGTGAAAATTTCTGGGTATGGACGCATACGGTCGAATTTCTTCTGAAGCTGCTCTTAACAAGAAGGGGCGAGTTGTTGGGAAGAACATAGAGTATGCGAGGTCTCGACCTTTAAGCTCTGTTCACATTGATCTTCCGTCTAAAGATAAAGTTGCCTTGGTTGCCAGAGTAGAGATGAATTCAGGGTATCTCACATTCCACCAAGATTCTGACGTTGCTATGACTTGATATTGCCATTTTTATTGGTTCCGTGGATGAATGAATTTGTTTTGAACAACAGCTGTCGGTCTATTATCTTCATGCATGCCAAACTCTGATGTTGATTTGCCCCCAACATTTTTTATTGTCTCGGGATGCATTTGAGTAAGCCTCCGGTCTGAGGAGCACGGCTAGACATTTTGACTTTCACATATTTTGCTGTTGACATATTCTTTTTTTTTCTCCTTGTATTTGCTGCGAAAAGACATGGCGCTTGCTGTGCACTCTTGCCTTAATATTTTGAGCCGAAACAAGGTATTTTTCAGTTTTTTCAACATGTTCCCCGATTAGAGTTTGATGTCTGCTGACTTTGTCCTTTGCTTGTGTTTGTAGGAGCTTTAGGAGGTCCACGTGGAGGGGCAATTTAAACTCCTTACGCTTCTTGCTGGAAACACATTTTCTTTTTGGACAATTTGAAGTACAGGGTTGTGTCGATTTCTGACTTTGTTATTTGGGATGAACCGATCTCCTGTGTTGATATTTGACTTTAAATGTCTTTGAGAAATTTTGTTGTTGTTGATGATACGAAACGACTTATCAACAGAGATGCCATTATCCAATGGCAAAATCAACCTCCTTCACCTGCTTAGTCACATGAAAATGTGTTAGGGGAAAAAAAAGATTGATTTGAAAATATGGCTGGATCTAGTTTGATACTAGACTGCCTACGTATCCTGTGAAGGAATCAAGCCAAACGTAGTTCACCTATTTGATTTTGGGTATGGATTTTTTTGAAAACTTTTTTTTTGTTTGCAGCTGAGTCTGGTTTTAATACCAGATTGCCTACGTACCCTTTGAAGGGATCAAGCTACACGTAGTTCGGGAAGATTTGTGCTCAAACTTTTGCCTGGGCCGCCTTCCCGACTTTTCAACCCAGCGAGTTTTTTTTTTTTGTGTAGCTCTAACTTTTGCCTAGATCGCCCATTTTTTGATCTAGCGAGCTTCAAAGGGTATGAAACTTTTTTACAAATTTCCCATTGACGCAGGGGTAGATACGATTTCCGTCTGCGTTTGAGAGCTCATATGCGCCTTTGGTGAAGACTTTGGTGACTACATATGGCCCTTCCCACTTTGGTTCAAACTTCCCCTTTGACTTTCTGATGACAATGATGGGTCTTCGAACTGTTAAGACCAAGTCTCCTATTTTGAATGACCGACACTTAACCCTCTTGTTGAAGGCGCCTGCCACTTGAGCTTGGTAAATTTCAAGTTTCTGTTGGACCGCAAGCCTCTTTTCATCAAGTGCTTCAAGCTCTGCCAATCTGATTTGGGCATTCTCATCGGGATTTGTCAGCATTGTAGCTATCCTTAAGGAAGGCAATTGAATTTCCAATGGCAACACTGCTTCAGACCCATAGACTAAGTTGAATGGTGTACATCCAGTTGCCGTGCGGACGGTGGTCCTATAGGCCCATAGTGCCTCGGGGAGACGATCATGCCAGTCTCTTTTGTTTGCCGAGACCATTTTCTTTAGGATGTTACAAAGTACTTTATTGAAAGCCTCTGCCTGACCATTAGCCGTTGGGTTATAGCTGGATGAAAATGCATGTTGGATGTTGTATTTTTTACACAACGTAACCATGGCTCTGCACTTAAAATAGGTCGCATTGTCGGATATTAACTTCGAGGGGACTCCAAAGCGGTAAATGATGTGAGTTTTGACAAACTTTGCAACATCTTCTGCTTTCACTGCTTTAAGGGCAACTGCCTCACACCATTTTGAGAAGTAATCTGTTGCGGCCAGTATGTATTGGTGCAGACGTGAGGACTTAGGAGATATAATACCGACAACATCTAAACCCCATGCTTCAAAGGGATATGATAGAGACGTGGGATGAAGAGGTACTGGGGGTTGGTGTATGAAATCTCCATGTACTTGACATAGTTTACATGCTCGTGCATAATCTATCGAGTCTTGTATCATGGATGGCCAATAGTAGCCTATTCTTTTCAATTGAGTGGCTAACTTTGGACCTGATGTGCTTGTATTTTCCTATATTTCTATGCCCTTTAATCTTGATATTTGTATAAGTTTTCCTTGTTTTTAGCCTATTTACTTAAAATAGTGTGTTTGTAGGTTTGAAGAGCAAAGTTGAGGAAAAGAAGCAAAAACGGGATAAAGAAGGATTGAAAGGAGTTTGCAATCCTGACAGCTGAAGCAGAGAGTGAGCCAACTTCGGGGATTTAACTGTGCTGTTCCAGAAAGAATCAGAGAGTGAGCCTTATATGCACGAAAAGGCCTAGATGTCTAGTTTCTATAGAATTTTACGGTTCGTGATTTCGATATTCCTAGAGGGAGATATAGCCGTTTTAGTACAGACTGTTCAGGAATGACGAATCTACACTGTATTTGAAGAGCTCGAGTTTACAAGACCAGAATGACTTGGCAAAATTCCAGGCGAGTTAATTCAGCATTATGGACCTTTTGAGAGTCCAATACATGTTTCCTTGGACATTTAGAAGTCTCCTTTTGGGCTATGCAATTAAAGAGAAAACCCAAGCCTGAAGCAAGAAGGAAAAGGACACCATATAAATAGAGATTTTATCAAGCATACAGGGAGGATCGGACCATTCAGAACTACAATCTCATTGGAAGAGCTGCTGCCCTCCACCGATTCCATGCTCCATCTCCATTCAATTAGATTCTTAATGTTTTCTTTAAGCATGAGTAGCTAAACTCTTTTCTAGGGCTAGGATGAAGCCCTAACATGATTGTCTACATGTTTTGATATTCAATTGATGGATTGTTAGTTTCTTTTTAGATAAATTCTTAATCTCTGCTTGATTTGTTGCTTGTGATAAAGTTCTATTGATTCGCGACCATTAGGCTTTGCATCTAGCTATCGGAAGTAGAATTTGAGACGTAACTGCAATAGAATTCTATTTAGCTTCTTGAGATTAGGAATTGTGAATTATACTGTTGCCGTAACTGGAATGGTAGTTTGCATGGTTCTCTGTTTTCTAAAGCATCATGAGTCCTAAGTGTTAAATTTATGCCGTAACTGGATAGACTGCATATTAGGATATACGAGCTCTGCCGTTCCTGGAGAGATTCATACGATTAAGGAGAACTAAGGTCTAAGTGTCGTAACTGAACTTAGATACGAGAACTGTTATCTGGAGGAACATAATAATCCATTAGTTGTGTCAAACCGTAGATAGGATTGTTTGTGGAAGATTCCGACACCCTAAATTCATCATCATCATATTCATACTCTTTTCGAATTCAATTGTTTTCCTCTTACTTTCTATTTACAAGTTACTTTTCAGTTTTATAAAACCCTTTCTCAATCCTCATAAATCACAAGTTCATTTAGTCTTGAGTCATTATTTCCGTGTTTGTTGCATTTTGCTTCGTGTTCTTGTATGTTTCACAGTAGTTAGATTAGGTATTTCATAATTTAGATTGAACTAATATCCTCGTGGGATCGACAACCCTTTCTTCTTCCGTTTTCTAAACTACATCCACCCTGTATACTTGCAGGATTCCATCAAGTTTTTGGCGCCGTTGCCGGGGATATTTAGTTTAACTTTAATCTTTAAATTCCTATTCTAATTATAGTTGATTTGATTTGATTTGGTGTGGAAATTTTTGTGTCGTTTCGGTGTCAACAACGTGTTCAAAAATCAGTCCAGTTTTTCTGTTCATTGTGTGATCTGTAACTGTTTTGCAAAGCTCATTATGAACTGATAATTTCACATCTTTGCAGGGGTGTCTTATATCACTGGAAAGATACATAAGTCTATTTTCCAACTCGACAAGCGGATTGCAATTCCGAGTTCGGAGCAGAGAGATATCATCACGGAAGTGGACAGTGCGCAAATCTGGCAGATTTCCTTCAGAAAACAGGATTCCTTTTCCTTTTGTGTTTAGACGTTCTTTTCTTTTTCCTATTCGATTTAGGCTTTCCTTTCGTAATATTTGTGTCTTACATTCAGTATTGAACTCGTTTTCGTGTGCATAGGTACACCAATAAAATTCTTGGAGATTTATGCACGGGAGGAGATCACAGTACACAAAGCATCTTCCTATCGATCACGAACTTGAGAAGACTCTTAAGGATCTACGAAGGCAGCAACTGAGCAGTAGATTGTCACCTAAAAAGATGGGTGGAGTTGTTCAGCATAATGTTTCTTTAACAAGCATAGTCAACAATGTGTTCAAGAAAAGTGGTGCAACATTCAAGGTGAATGGTCACAGAGTTAAGCCATATTTGGAGTCTTTTGGTGGTGAGGCGACGGAAGTGTTATATCTTAATGATGCTTCTTATGTTTGATCGTTGCTAAGTCTGGCTGAAGACTTTAAACTTAGCGCTCCTGGGAGGCAGCCCATGGTTTTCGAGGATGGAATGGTGAAGCAGCAGTTCAGCTAAAGAGTAATATGCTGCATCTGCTAATCTGTGGCAGCAGTGTCCGATTCTGACTTGTAATATGTCGATTTTATGTGTCTCGACGAGAGCTACAAGACTCATTGCTTTGCAATGAGCCCGGGCAGATTTTGGCCGAATAACACTGTCTTCAGTGTCCGATTCGGTGATTAAGTTGCAGCAGCCATGGAAAATTCTACTTGGAGCATGCTTTGGCCTTCTTTCTTCTTCGGCTACATCCAGGGAGTTCTAAACTCAATCTTTGCTTTTCAAATTTTCATTCTTTTTTGTGTTTATTCCTTACTTGTTTGATGCATTGCCATGCTAAATTGTTTAACATTGAGGACAATGTCTTGACTAAGTTTGGGGGAAGGGATTTTTGATTTTTGTTTTTCTATATTTAGATTCACATGTGGTAGTAAAATACAGAAAATCAGCTCAAAAAAAAAAAAATTATTTTGTTGTTTTAGTTTCTTCCAACACCTAGGATGAGACATGAATTGGATTTTCATACAGCTGATGATAATGATGAGCATTAATTTAGGTCTAGACATCAATCTTTTGTTAATATTTTCTTATGATGGTCATGCTTGGAACAATAGCCATGGTTAATATGGAAATTTGTGGTCTAGAGAAACATATGATGGTTAGTAAAGACTTGTATAACCTTATGTGAGTTTTTGAGCCTATTGCCTATTTTTGAGAGTGTTATACATTAGTTCTGATTTTTCTTGCTAGACAGGGTACATGATCTCATTATTGTCCTAGAACTTGCATCATTGGCTCTCGAAACTTTTCATTGTCTCGCATGAATTCTGGGAAGGATTAAGGCAATTAGGATCAGCACCATAGCCATACAGCTTATGTCCCTAATTATATTATCCTTTAGTTAGCCCTTTGAGCCTTAATAAGCCTTTTCTTTCATAAAACACATATTCCCAACCCTTTACCTTTAAACACATATCCTACCTTTGTTCTGAGAAATTAATAGAGCACTACAACATTGAAGTAAGAGAATATGTGGAAGAAAACAAGTTTGGGGGTTGTGGTATATACTGACGGGCGAGATAGAGTTTGCAGGTCAAGGCGCTAGAATAGCCAGGGAAAAACCATGTCATTGTTTAAGTATTTCTGAATGTACAGGGCAGTCCAGATAAAAAATAAAAGAATAAAAGAAAAAAAAACTGGACACACTTTTATGGTAAGACATTGGAGTTGAGAAGGAAGATGGTTAGTGTTTTGTTGTTGCCGAAGCATGAAGTTGGAGTAAGAAGCTTGGATATGAGATGTTTTAGTACAAAGAGAGCTAGTCTAAAAAGAAAAATCTTACAGTAAAAGAGCTCTAGCTGAGAGACGTCTCCAAGCTTGGCATGTAAAAGCTATAATACAAAGTTGCTCCAAAAAAATAGAAGGAAAAAGAAAAAGAAGAGAAAGAACATAAGGATGGTTAAAATGAAAAAGATCCTAACATAATGCAATTTGGCATTCGATAGATGTTACTAAAGAGGTTGTTGTGCCGCACATTTGAGGATTTGCCGAGATTGGGTTTCGATTATAGTTGTTCTATTGATTTCTTAGAACCTTTGAACTCCTCTATCCTTCGTTTCTTTTAGCCAATACCCTTAGCCCCATTACAACCATAAACAAAGATCTTATTCATTCTGGGATGAGTGTGAGGCAATTTTGCGGAGATGAGTCAAAGAAGTGAGCCTATGGGACAATATTCTAGTTCAATTGATAGGGATTCTTACATGAGATCATTCTTAATTCTTCTTTTCAGAAAAAGCCTTTTCTTTCTAAAGATTTATGTGAGCTATTTTGTTTGATATATTCTTCCTCTCACATAAACATGAGTGTGTAACCTAGAAAATCAGTGTGCTTCATTAAGAGTGAAATCCTTGGTGAGATTTGAAGTTGAAGCTGACTGTCATGTGTCTATTTGGGTTATGAAAATTTATATTGATTTGTGGCTATCAACTTAAGCATGGTTGTTATCAGGATTTATTAGCTTTTTATTGAAAGCTCTTGTGGACTTGTTTTAATGATTGTTGTTATTTGAAAGCTGTATAGTTGAGTTTGATTCTCTGAGGTGATCGTTGGAAGAATTAGGATTGGGTTTGGTCATTGTTTTCTGATTTCGTTTTGCTCGAGGACTAGCAAAGTCTAAGTTTGGGGGTATTTGATGTGCTTGTATTTTCCTATATTTCTATGCCCTTTAATCTTGATATTTGTATAAGTTTTCCTTGTTTTTAGCCTATTTACTTAAAATAGTGTGTTTGTAGGTTTGAAGAGCAAAGTTGAGGAAAAGAAGCAAAAACGGGATAAAGAAGGATTGAAAGGAGTTTGCAATCCTGACAGCTGAAGCAGTCGTGACAGAACAGCCAACTTCGGGGATTTAACTGTGCTGTTCCAGAAAGAATCAGAGAGTGAGCCTTATATGCACGAAAAGGCCTAGATGTCTAGTTTCTATAGAATTTTACGGTTCGTGATTTCGATATTCCTAGAGGGAGATATAGCCGTTTTAGTACAGACTGTTCAGGAATGACGAATCTACACTGTATTTGAAGAGCTCGAGTTTACAAGACCAGAATGACTTGGCAAAATTCCAGGCGAGTTAATTCAGCATTATGGACCTTTTGAGAGTCCAATACATGTTTCCTTGGACATTTAGAAGTCTCCTTTTGGGCTATGCAATTAAAGAGAAAACCCAAGCCTGAAGCAAGAAGGAAAAGGACACCATATAAATAGAGATTTTGTCAAGCATACAGGGAGGATCGGACCATTCAGAACTACAATCTCATTGGAAGAGCTGCTGCCCTCCACCGATTCCATGCTCCATCTCCATTCAATTAGATTCTTAATGTTTTCTTTAAGCATGAGTAGCTAAACTCTTTTCTAGGGCTAGGATGAAGCCCTAATATGATTGTCTACATGTTTTGATATTCAATTGATGGATTGTTAGTTTCTTTTTAGATAAATTCTTAATCTCTGCTTGATTTGTTGCTTGTGATAAAGTTCTATTGATTCGCGACCATTAGGCTTTGCATCTAGCTATCGGAAGTAGAATTTGAGGCGTAACTGCAATAGAATTCTATTTAGCTTCTTGAGATTAGGAATTGTGAATTATACTGTTGCCGTAACTGGAATGGTAGTTTGCATGGTTCTCTGTTTTCTAAAGCATCATGAGTCCTAAGTGTTAAATTTATGCCGTAACTGGATAGACTGCATATTAGGATATACGAGCTCTGCCGTTCCTGGAGAGATTCATACGATTAAGGAGAACTAAGGTCTAAGTGTCGTAACTGAACTTAGATACGAGAACTGTTATCTGGAGGAACATAATAATCCATTAGTTGTGTCAAACCGTAGATAGGATTGTTTGTGGAAGATTCCGACACCCTAAATTCATCATCATCATATTCATACTCTTTTTGAATTCAATTGTTTTCCTCTTACTTTCTATTTACAAGTTACTTTTCAGTTTTATAAAACCCTTTCTCAATCCTCATAAATCACAAGTTCATTTAGTCTTGAGTCATTATTTCCGTGTTTGTTGCATTTTGCTTCGTGTTCTTGTATGTTTCACAGTAGTTAGATTAGGTATTTCATAATTTAGATTGAACTAATATCCTCGTGGGATCGACAACCCTTTCTTCTTCCGTTTTCTACATCCACCCTGTATACTTGCAGGATTCCATCAGGACCTGCTTGATGGGCTCCGCAAATGCCACCGTGGGCATCTTTAAGAGCTTGAATTCCCTCTTCTTTTGATAAACACCTCAACAGTATGCCGTCAAAAGATCTCCTATATAGAGTGTCATTAAGGTATACATATCGAGGGGCCGTTCGTCTCACATAAACCCTTCTCTTTGGATCTGCGGGTAAGGTTCCGGCCTGACAGTACTCAACCATATCCTTGTGCCAATCAGACTCTTCCTCAATGTCGAACGCAGAGACTACATGTGTTTCGTTGGTAGTTTCCATCCGTTCAAAAGACATAGGCAGCAATTGACGTTCCCCGACTGTTATTTGAATGTCTCTTTCGTTAGGGAGCGCTAATGAAGCCGCCAAGTTAGCCAATGCGTCTGCTTTGTCATTCTCTGATCTAGGAATGTGGCTAATATTTATGTCTCGGAATTGTCCCATAAGATATTTGACCTTTTGATGGTATGGGACAAGGTTCGCATTTTTGACTGCATACTCGTCATTTATTTGTCTGACAACTAATTGAGAGTCACCGAATGCTTGCAAAGAGTCGATCCCCATTTCTAAAGCTATCTCTAAGCCTATGATGAGGGCTTCATATTCTGCAACATTGTTTGAACATAGAGCCAATAGAGAGAACGAGTAAGGGATTATACCGCAAGAGGGTGTTATGAACACTATGCCAACCCCGGCTCCTCTTCTTCTAGCGGCTCCATCGAAGTACAGTTGCCATGAGGAAGTTTCTGCTGAGAACACGTCTTCATCTGGCAAATTTTCGTGCAATTCGTGGGTATCTAAAACTGGATGTGCTGCCAAGAAGTCTGCCAATACTTGTCCTTTTACTGCTTTTTGCGGGACATACTTTATTTCGAACTCGGAGAGAATCAAGGACAATTTAGCCAGTCGTCCTGAAGGCACGGGTTTTGTCATTAGATACTTCAATGGATCAGCTCTAGATATCAAGGTGACACTATGAGTGAGTAAATAATGCCGTAGTTTCTGAACTGCGAAGACCAGTGCAAGGCAAATCTTTTCTATTGGCGTGTAATTGTGTTCAGCTCCCACCAACGTCCGACTTAAATAGTAGAGAGCGTTTTCTTTGCCCATATCATTGTTTTGTGCGAGCATTGCCCCCAGAGAACGTTCAAGAGCCGCGATATAGAGGATTAGAGGTTTGCCTTTGATAGGTGCCATTAGGACCAGTGGGTTGAGCAAGTATTTTTTGATGCTATCTAAAGCGTTTTGACATGCTTGGTCCCACACGAAAGGTACATCTTTCTTCATCAGTCTTGAAAATGGTTGGCACCTCCCAGAAAGATTTGAAATGAACCTTCTTATGTAAGCGAGCCTTCCTTGCAACCCTCGCAATTCTCGAAGGTTCCTTGGTGGTGGTATTTCCCAGATTGCTTTGATTTTGGTTGGGTCAATCTCGATCCCTCGATACCTGACGATGAAACCGAGGAATTTACCGGATGTAACTCCAAATGCACATTTGAGAGGGTTCATTTTCAACGTATGTTTACGGAGCCTTTCAAACACCTTTCTTAAGTCACTTAGGTGATGTTCCCGTTTTTTGCTTTTGACTACCAAGTCGTCTACATAACACTCGACTGTATTATGCAACATGTCACCAAAAATGGCTGTCATTGCTCTTTGGTAGGTAGCACCTGCATTTTTCAAACCAAAAGGCATGACCGTGTAACAATACACTCCTTTAGGGGTGCGAAATGCTGTTAGTTCCTCATCTTCTTGTGCCATTTTTATTTGATTGTAGCCAGAGAAACCATCCATGAAGGACATAGCACCGAAACCTGTTGTGGCATCGACCAAAAGCTCAGTTATTGGTAAAGGAAATTCATCCTTTGGACAAGCTTCATTAAGGTCTCTGTAATCTACACAGATGCGGATTTGCCCATTCTTTTTCTCAACAGGTACGATACTGGCCAACCATGTGGGGTATTTGACTTCACGAATGAATCGCACATCAATAAGTTTATCCACTTCAGTTTTGACTTGAGTAGCTAGTTCTGTGCGAAAACGTCTTGGAGCTTGCTTAACCCACATTTTCTCCTTTGAGACCGCTAGATTGTGAACAGCAACCTTTGGGTCTAAACCAGGCATGTCTTGATATCCCCATGCAAACACATCTTTAAATTCTTCAAGAATATTTTTGTAGTCTTGAAATTCTTTCGGAGTTAAAAGGGTGCTTACAAATACGGGTTTTGGATCTTCTATTGTGCCCAGGTTTATTTCTTGGAGTTCATCCACCGTTGCTTGACCTCCGTCTTCTATTTGTGGTGGGGCAGGTTCAGCATCATTGATGAATTCATATTCTTCCGCATCATCGGTTGAATCGTCCTCAATTGAGACACAATTTGTGGATGCTGATTCCTCTGTGAACTGAGCAATTACATCCTTGTGTTGTTTACTCTTGAGCTTCCATTTCTTGTTCCGTTGTAGTTTGTAAGGGGTTTCGCCCTGTTTATAGGTGGAACCTAATATTTCTCCTTTACCGGGTTACAATTCAAGAAATAACACCAAGTGTGGTCAATTGTTAAATGTGCATCGTTTATTATGCTTGAAGTACTGTTTACAGGGTCAAAGCCCAGTCAGATTTGAGAAGCCACTCTGAGTCCTTTGTCAGGGCCCAGTTCATTGTAAAGTTGAGGTAAAGCAAGGGAGTTCATTCCCACATTGGAAAAAGACAAAGTGCTGCCTTTAATGCTACTATAAATACCGGTGAGGACCTCCCGGTAAGAGGACGGACAACTTCTTAACTACTCTTGAGTTTTCTGCTTATCTGACAGTGTCTGACTTAAGCATCGGAGTGGCTTCCCTCGGTAAAACCGGGGACGCCCTTTGACGTGTTTGCTCTTTACACAGGAAAACTCGGAGTACAAGGAAGTTCGCTATTTCTGGAACCGTGCAACCCGCTAAAGGGGCCACGAGTTTACCCGGAAACAATTGGTGCTCTCGTTGAGAGTCGAACTCAAGACCTCCCAATTAATATTTTGAGGGACGGTGGAAATGGCAGGAGAACAAGATCCAACTAGGAGGCTTAATTTCTCAGGGGATGATAACCCAGGGACCTCCGGGACCCAGTTTGGCCAAACAGACTTGGCAGCAGCATTCGAGCTCTTGAAAAAGGACTTTCTCGCTCAAAAGGAGCAATCTACTCGAGAACATGCCGAGTTAATGACGGTAAGGGAGCAGTTAGCGACTATCCAGGCCGAGCATGGGCTTCTTCAAGCAACCTTAACTCAAAGGGCGAATGCCATGGGGACGTCAGCCAGACTTGCTGATATCATCACCCCAGAAGGGAATCCTCCGGGTTGTGGAAACCCGCGAACTCTTGACAGTGCATACATACCACCCGCTATTCTCCAAAACACTGCCCACCCTAACCCAAATCCACAAATTATCCATCTCTCCAATCCTTTGTTTAATCACAATCTTACAGGACCTCCTCCACCTCCAGAGCCGTTGTTAAATCAACCACTTCCCCCAGCAGATGCCCAGACCCAGCTGCTTTTACAGTTGACACAAACTGTGACCCAACTTGAGCAGCGTCTTAACTCGGGAACGGGACCACAACAATACCAACCCTTTATTACCCGTGCAAGCCCATTCTCCACACGGGTTCAAGCAGACAAAAAGCCACCGGAAGCAAAGCCATTTAAGATTAAGAGATATGCCGGAACGGGGTGCCCGCATGCACACCTTGAGTTGTTCCAGTCGCAGTTGGATTCAACCCGGTTCACAGATGCCCAAGCATGCCATGCTTTCCAGGAAACACTCAGTGAGGAGGCATTGAGTTGGTTCCTCAAGTTACCGGCTTTGACAATAGAAACCTATGGTCAGCTGACACAGAGGTTCCTGTCCCGGTTTATCCTGCTGTCTAGTGCCAACCGAAGCACCACTTCGTTATTCAAAGTCCAGCAAAGGGATGATGAGAGCTTGAAAATTTTTGTAACCCGTTGGCTGTCCACGACTTCCAAGTGTGGGCACTTGGACGAGTCAGTAGCATCAGAGGCGTTCCTACAGGCGCTCAAACCAACCCGCTTTGTGGTGGAGCTCAGGAAGCAGCGGTTCAGGTGCTACGACGATTTGATTAATGAAGTAACTCGGCAAGCTCAAGCCGAGTACGACACCTTCGGGGAACGCCGGACGAATACCGGGTTCACAAGCCAGCGAGCTGATGGATGGAAAAAGGAAGGGCAGAATAAAAGTGGCCAGGGATACTACGGCAAAAGTTCAAACAGACCAAGGGAGAAACCAAGAGAGGCTCCATACCCAAGACATCAAACCCGGGAGGAAAAAAACACTTACATCCCTCGATATGAGGTATTGACCAACTTGACTGCCTCCTATGAAGAAATTTGGAACCGCCATAGAAATGAAGTTCCCCCGGCTCCAAAAAGAAAGTTTCCTAAAAGGGCAGGGCCGGACAACGGGCAACATTGTTGTCAGGACCCACCCCGAGTTAAACCCATTTAACTCGAAGTAAATCCTGCGGGGACCACCTCCCAAAGAAGATTCTGCCGAAAAATCGACATAGTCTCCCTTGAAAAGTGGACAACCCTTAACCTGCAATAACCCACAGTACACTTCTAATACCAAAGTCCAACCGAAACTCCTGGAGCCATCCTGCTCCCCAATAACCAACAACTCCACATGATACACATCTAATAACATCCAACAATTAATTCAACATCCCGAATGTAAAAGACACATAACATTCCAAGTCCCTAAGAGTTCTCTAACAAATAAACTACCCGATGTGTATCAGAGCGTCTAGGATAAAAGCATAAACATAGAGATATTACAAGTAGGTTAACCCGGAACCTACTGTTAGTGTGGAAAACGGCGGTAACTATGCTTGGCCTCCAAGTGGTCTAGATAGGTCGAGCACTGCAATCTGGGCATTTAAAAAACGAAAGGCCCAGGGGAGAAACATTGAAAACCGTTAGAGTGAGTGGACGAAAAATAACATATAAAACTCTATTATTTTTAATGCTCTCCCTCTAGTTTCTTTAAGAAAAACCGCGTGCAAATAAACCATCAATGATGCCCTGGCTCAAACATAAATAATTTAAATGTGGGGTGTTAACCTCATCCACGAGAAATCCGACCTGCTCTATCCGGGAGGGTCCATTGACCAGCTTCTACCGGAGAGGGTCCCGACCTGCTACTATTCGGGAGGGTCCATTGACCAGCTACTACCGAAGAGGGTCCCGACCTGCTACTATTCGGGAGGGTCTATTGACCAGCTACTACCGAAGAGGGTCATGCTAGCATACAATCCTTTTTCTTTTCCCTTTTTAACATTCCTTTAAAACCAGTAAAACATGTAAAACCTCGTGGGAAAATAATAATAATCGAAACCCCTTAAAATCCGTGAGCCAAGTTTCCCCTTTTAAAATCATCCCCCTCCAAATCCCAAAACGGTGATAATCATTAAACCATAACCCGGGAAAATCTTTTAAAAATCACGGGAAGGGTTTGAACCTCTTTCCCGGCTTGTTTGCCTTTGAAATCCGTAAATCTCATTTTCCCAATTCATCGTAAACATATAAATGGAGGAAATCATATATGCAGGAGAAACCAATTAAACAATATAGCATGCAATTTAATTTAAAACAAATGTCCACTCACAGATGCCGCTAGGTCTGCCGGCTACTAGATGGCTGCTCAGCTAGAGCCCCCCCACGTCCTGTACAAAACATATAAACAGGTCTTAAACCCATAATCATCGTGAGGGCAATAATAACACGCTCTACCCATAGCGTTCAACCTTAACCATCTATCAAAAGTGTGGGTGTCGGCCTCTAACCCTCCACATAGCGTACAAACTCTTAAACACGCTCTCACGCCTAGCCGGTTCTCCCTAAACGACCGATTAACCTTTAATTACACAAATAAAAATCCCAAACCTTCCAAACGTACTCAACACCTTAAATAAATTCCCAAAAATTAGCAACTGCCCCTAATGGACTTCCCTTAATTTTTACAATTTAAATGGGCAAGAAAACTGCCCAAAAGTGGCGGCTCCGCCGCCGGCGGCGGCCGCCGGCAGGAAAATCCGGCCAAAATTCCGGCGACCTCGGATCGCCACCAAATTTTACCAGCAGCTTCGTCTCAACATTTGGGACAACTTTCTAGTTCAACTCGAAGGCCAACTCGGCCCCTAACTAGGTCAATCGACAAGAACTACACAACCCGAATCCAAAAGTCAACCCAAACTTCAAATCCAAAATTCTTCCTACACACTTCAAATCTAGCTACCAAATTCTAGGGGCTTAAAGTACACCTCAAACCCATCAAAACCATATAAAGAACTCACCGGGAGGTGGCCGGAGGAGGGAGAAATCCGGTGTCAATGAACAATGCACAGGTCCCCCCTTCTCGCCGTGATTTCTCTCAAACGGCGGCGGCTCAGCTCCGATGGCCACCACCAACTTGAAGGTGGCGCTGCAGGCTTCAATTTGGTACCTAGCACGCGCCCTAACTCCGCCGGACGGAGGAGAAATCCGGTGATGAAATCCGGCGAAAAAAAATCGGGATTTTCGGAGGTTTTTCGATGGTGAACAGTAACTTTTCCAATTTTCACTTTTTCACCGATTTACCCCAGTAACTCACTATATATAGGCTTTTCACCCAAATAGTAACTTTTGTTTTTTGACCATAACTTCTTCATACGATCTCCGATTTAAGCGTGCTACGTGTCCACGGACTCGTAACGACGCCCTCTACAACTTTCATGAAGAAAGTTTCCCCAAATTCCTGACCAAACAAAAAGTCAACTTTTTGACCTTTCACGGTAAAACGGTTACTACTACGATACGGTTAAAGATCAAAGTAACTTGGGTAGTAACCGACCGTAACTGGATTCTAGAACCGGGATGTGACAATTCTCCCCCCCATATAAAAATTTCGTCCTCGAAATTACATACCTGTCATTCGAAGAGATGGGGGTACTGCTGCCTCATCCGAGCCTCTGGTTCCCATGTTGCTTCTTCTAACTCATGGCTCCTCCAAAGTACCTTCACTAGAGGAATGGTTTTGTTCCTGAGTACCTGCTCTTTCCTATCAAGGATCTTCACCGGCAATTCTTCATAAGTCAAATCTCTTTTTAAATTAACCGGTTGCTCTTGCAACACATGGGATGGATCGGCAACATACTTACGGAGCATAGACACATGGAAGACATTATGTATCCTTGCCAACTCAGGAGGTAGGTCCAACCGATAAGCAAGTGGACCAACCCTCTCAATGACCTCATAAGGGCCTATGTACCTGGGGCTAAGCTTCCCCCGCTTGCCGAAACGTACTACTCCCTTCCAAGGGGATAGTTTCAGAAATACCCAATCACCCACTTGGAATTCAAGATCTCTTCTTCGGTTGTCTGCATAACTCTTATGTCTACTCTGAGCTGTCTTTAACTTGTCCCTAACAACCTTGATCTTCTCATTCGTTTCATGAATCAAGTCAGGGCTACACAACTCTCTTTCGCCAATTTCATTCCAACACAAAGGTGTACGACATTGTCGTCCATAAAGTGCCTCAAAAGGAGACATACCAATGGTGGAATGGTAGCTATTGTTGTAAGCAAACTCCATTAAAGCTACATTCTTGTCCCAGCTTCTTGAGAACTGCATGGCACACGATCTCAACATGTCCTCTAAAGTCTGGATAGTCCTTTCGGACTGCCCGTCGGTCTGAGGATGAAAGGCTGTGCTGAATTGCAACCGGGTGCCCAAAGCTGCCTGTAAAGCTCTCCAAAATCTGGAGGCAAACCTAGGATCCCGATCTGACACTATAGTCTCTGGCACCCCATGAAGTCTCACAATTTCATTGACATACAATTCCGCCAACCTTTCCACCGTATACTTCTTGTTCACCGGCAGAAAGTGTGCTGATTTGGTCAATCGATCAACGACCACCCAAATACCATCATGCCCATCACGAGTACGTGGTAGACTAAAGACAAAATCCATAGCAATGTCATCCCACTTCCACACGGGGATAGGCAAAGGCTGAAGCAAACCAGCAGGTTTCTGTCTCTCAATCTTTACTTGTTGACAAATCAAGCACCTACTCACAAATCCCGCAATCTCTCTCTTCATATTCGGCCACCAATAATGATTCTTCAAGGTCTTGTACATTTTTGTACTTCCAGGATGAGCTGCATATGCGGAACTGTGAGCTTCCTCTAAAATTTCCAACTTAAGCTCCTCATTCCTTTTTGGAACACAAAGTCGGTTCTTGAACATTAAAGTTCCATCCTTTCTAACCGAGAAGTCAACTGTTGTCCCATCAAGTGTCCGCTCAATCAACCGTACTATGGACTGATCATTATACTGTGCCTCTCGCACCTTATCAATTAAAACTGGCCTCACTTGGAAACTAGCCACCAAGGCTTCTACTTCATCTTCCCAAAGTTCAACACCAGTAGCCCGCAACTCATAGAGAAGTGGAACCCGAACCGCTCTCAAATGAGCCAAAGAGACGGAAGGGTTGCGGCTAAGTGCATCGGCCACTAAATTGGCCCTTCCTGGATGATACTCAATGGAAATATCATAATCTGCCAGTAGTTCCATCCATCTCCTCTGCCTCAAATTTAAATCCCTCTGAGTAAACACATAACGGAGGCTCTTGTGATCAGTGAAAATCTGACACTTAGCTCCGTAAAGATAGTGTCTCCATAACTTTAACGCGAAAACTATCGCTGCAAGCTCTAGATCATGGGTGGGATAATTTTCTTCGTGTAACTTCAATTGTCTAGAAGCATAGGCAATGACTCTCCCATGTTGCATTAACACACCACCCAACCCTTGTCCAGATGCATCACTATACACCACGAATTCACCACTATCATCAGGTAATGCCAAAACTGGAGCACTCACCAAACGATTCTTTAATTCTTGAAAACTCTGCTCACAGTTTTCACACCATTCAAACTTTACACCTTTCCTTGTCAATCTAGTAAGAGGAGCCGCAATCTTGGAAAAGCCTTCCACGAAACGGCGGTAATACCCAGCTAGACCCAAGAAACTCCGGATCTCCTTTACATTAGTGGGTCTCCTCCAACTCACAACTGCTTCTATTTTCTGGGGATCCACCCTGACACCTTCGGCCGTCACAATGTGGCCCAAGAACCCCACTTTATCTAGCCAAAACTCACACTTGCTGAGCTTTGCATACAGCTGAGCCTCCTTCAAAGTCCGTAAGACCAACCTCAAATGCCTTGAATGTTCCTTAGCATTCTTGGAATAAACCAAAATGTCATCTATGAACACGATAACAAACCGGTCAAGGTATGGGCTAAACACCCTATTCATGAGGTCCATAAATGCTGCAGGTGCATTGGTAAGCCCAAAAGCCATCACTACAAACTCATAATGGCCATAACGTGACCGAAAAGCAGTCTTGGATATATCATTCTCCCGAATCCGCAATTGATGATATCCCGACCTCAAGTCAATCTTCGAAAAGACCGTTGCCCCCCTCAGTTGGTCAAACAGGTCATCAATACGGGGCAAGGGATACTTGTTCTTTACAGTAGCTTGATTCAGCTTCCTGTAATCCACACAAAGTCTCAATGTACCATCCTTCTTCTTAACAAACAACACTGGGGCACCCCAAGGAGAGGAACTTGGTCGAATAAATCCCTTATCCAACAACTCCTGCAATTGAGTTCTCAACTCCTTCAATTCAGCAGGGGCCATTCTATATGGTGCTTGAGAAATAGGTGCGGTTCCAGGAAGTAAATCGATCGAAAAATCGATCTCTCTTTCGGGTGGCAATCCAGGCAATTCATCTGGAAAAACTTCTGGAAACTCCTTAACTATAGGTATGTCATTCAAACCTACTTCCCCCATACTAGTATCCACCACATGTGCTAGGTAGGCTTGACAACCCTTACTCAGCAATTTCCTAGCGGCCACAGCTGAAATTAAACACTTTGGGAGAATCTCTCTTTCTCCTTGAAATATAACCTCCGGCAATCCTGGACTACGAAATACCACTTCTTTCTGGAAACAATCTACCATGGCCCTATGGGCTTCCAGAAAATCCATACCCAGGATTACATCGAACTCTATCATATCCAGAGGAATTAGGTCAGCTTCGAATACAAGTCCATTTAATAACACCTCACACCCACTACACACCCAGTTAATCTCCATTGTATCTCCAGAAGGCAGAGATACACGCCACTCACCTGGGAGTGGGGAGGTTGGCACATTGGCATGGAGTGAAAATCTACTCGACATAAAGGAATGCGTAGCACCCGGATCAATCAAAGTAAAAGCAGGCTGACCAAAGATTAATAACGTACCAATAATGACCTCTGGAGAAGTACGACCCTCCTGCTGAGTCATGGCATGCACTCTAGCATGAGTAGTGGTGGGACGTCCTCTGCCGCCTCTGTTCTGCTGAGCACTGCCTCTATCAGGACCCCACATGCGAGCACCGCTGCCAGAAGCACTCGCTGGAAACTGACCCGATGACTGAGTAGGATCAAACATGGATCTCTGAATCAGGATAGGACACTCTCTCTTATAGTGATCTAGCTGACCACAATGATAGCATCCCACAGCCTGCTGCTGACTCTGCCCCACCGAAAATGGCTGGCCACCTGAGGCCGCACTCTGGCTACTAGATCCTCCACTAAACTGTCCAGATGGGCGTCCACCAAACCGGTTCCTAGGACGTCTCCTGCCGAACCTCTTGAACCGTCCTTGAACTCCGGAACCAGAACTCGAATGACTACTGTATCCACTACCAACAGATGATCCAGAACCCGAAGTAGATGTCCCCCGCCTAGGAGGAACTCGGCTAGGATCACCAAAACTCTGTAGGGGACCAACTGCCAACTCCTGCGCCTCAATATGCATAGCAAACATCAAGGCCTGCTGGAAAGTCTGGTAAGGCACGGCTGTCATCTGACTGGCATATATACCGCCAAGTCCCTGGACAAAGTAGTAAATCTTCTCCTCATCTGTCTTAACCAAGTCAGGCACATAGAATGCCAACTCCCTAAAGCGCTGCTCAAAGGCTGTCACTGTCATACTGTTACTTTTCCTCAGATTCAGAAATTCCAACCTCATACGGTTGATGTGGGCTGGATTGATATAACGCTCCTTAAAATGAACGGTAAACTGACCCCAAGTCATATTCTGAGCTCCATCGCCCAAACCTCTGCTCAAATCCACCCACCAATGCCAAGCTTCCCTTTCCAGAAACTGAACAGCTATGGTCACCATCTTGCTCTCAGGACACTCAGCCTGCACAAACATCTTTTCCATACACTCCAACCAGCTGAGAGCATCTAACGGCTCATTGGCATGGGAGAAAACCCGGGCTCCATTCCTACGAGCCTTCTCATAATTAATGTCTGAGGCAAAGGTAGTGAGTCGCCTGAAGAATTGTTCCAATTGACCATCAGCTGGTGCTCCCGCATCCCCTCCTTCTGGAGGGTTGGGAGGACTAGGAGGATTTCCCCTACGGGCTCGACTACGACCACGACGCATAGTTACCTGAGGAAGAAAACATTTAGTACCATGTATAACATCAGCACTGGATTAACTACTACAAATACTCAAGGAATACCCAGTATCTTATGCATAAATGCTAATGATCTGCCATGGTCAGACCATCACTCTATAGATACTAAGTACTCTTAAGTACGAATAGTAGTAAGAAGGAATCGGATAACCTAATGCTCTGATACCAATTGTCAGGACCCACCCCGAGTTAAACCCATTTAACTCGAAGTAAATCCTGCGGGGACCACCTCCCAAAGAAGATTCTGCCGAAAAATCGACATAGTCTCCCTTGAAAAGTGGACAACCCTTAACCTGCAATAACCCACAGTACACTTCTAATACCAAAGTCCAACCGAAACTCCTGGAGCCATCCTGCTCCCCAATAACCAACAACTCCACATGATACACATCTAATAACATCCAACAATTAATTCAACATCCCGAATGTAAAAGACACATAACATTCCAAGTCCCTAAGAGTTCTCTAACAAATAAACTACCCGATGTGTATCAGAGCGTCTAGGATAAAAGCATAAACATAGAGATATTACAAGTAGGTTAACCCGGAACCTACTGTTAGTGTGGAAAACGGCGGTAACTATGCTTGGCCTCCAAGTGGTCTAGATAGGTCGAGCACTGCAATCTGGGCATTTAAAAAACGAAAGGCCCAGGGGAGAAACATTGAAAACCGTTAGAGTGAGTGGACGAAAAATAACATATAAAACTCTATTATTTTTAATGCTCTCCCTCTAGTTTCTTTAAGAAAAACCGCGTGCAAATAAACCATCAATGATGCCCTGGCTCAAACATAAATAATTTAAATGTGGGGTGTTAACCTCATCCACGAGAAATCCGACCTGCTCTATCCGGGAGGGTCCATTGACCAGCTTCTACCGGAGAGGGTCCCGACCTGCTACTATTCGGGAGGGTCCATTGACCAGCTACTACCGAAGAGGGTCCCGACCTGCTACTATTCGGGAGGGTCTATTGACCAGCTACTACCGAAGAGGGTCATGCTAGCATACAATCCTTTTTCTTTTCCCTTTTTAACATTCCTTTAAAACCAGTAAAACATGTAAAACCTCGTGGGAAAATAATAATAATCGAAACCCCTTAAAATCCGTGAGCCAAGTTTCCCCTTTTAAAATCATCCCCCTCCAAATCCCAAAACGGTGATAATCATTAAACCATAACCCGGGAAAATCTTTTAAAAATCACGGGAAGGGTTTGAACCTCTTTCCCGGCTTGTTTGCCTTTGAAATCCGTAAATCTCATTTTCCCAATTCACCGTAAACATATAAATGGAGGAAATCATATATGCAGGAGAAACCAATTAAAGAATATAGCATGCAATTTAATTTAAAACAAATGTCCACTCACAGATGCCGCTAGGTCTGCCGGCTACTAGATGGCTGCTCAGCTAGAGCCCCCCCACGTCCTGTACAAAACATATAAACAGGTCTTAAACCCATAATCATCGTGAGGGCAATAATAACACGCTCTACCCATAGCGTTCAACCTTAACCATCTATCAAAAGTGTGGGTGTCGGCCTCTAACCCTCCACATAGCGTACAAACTCTTAAACACGCTCTCACGCCTAGCCGGTTCTCCCTAAACGACCGATTAACCTTTAATTACACAAATAAAAATCCCAAACCTTCCAAACGTACTCAACACCTTAAATAAATTCCCAAAAATTAGCAACTGCCCCTAATGGACTTCCCTTAATTTTTACAATTTAAATGGGCAAGAAAACTGCCCAAAAGTGGCGGCTCCGCCTCCGGCGGCGGCCGCCGGCAGGAAAATCCGGCCAAAATTCCGGCGACCTCGGATCGCCACCAAATTTTACCAGCAGCTTCGTCTCAACATTTGGGACAACTTTCTAGTTCAACTCGAAGGCCAACTCGGCCCCTAACTAGGTCAATCGACAAGAACTACACAACCCGAATCCAAAAGTCAACCCAAACTTCAAATCCAAAATTCTTCCTACACACTTCAAATCTAGCTACCAAATTCTAGGGGCTTAAAGTACACCTCAAACCCATCAAAACCATATAAAGAACTCACCGGGAGGTGGCCGGAGGAGGGAGAAATCCGGTGTCAATGAACAGTGCACAGGTCCCCCCTTCTCGCCGTGATTTCTCTCAAACGGCGGCGGCTCAGCTCCGATGGCCACCACCAACTTGAAGGTGGCGCTGCAGGCTTCAATTTGGTACCTAGCACGCGCCCTAACTCCGCCGGACGGAGGAGAAATCCGGTGATGAAATCCGGCGAAAAAAAATCGGGATTTTCGGAGGTTTTTCGATGGTGAACAGTAACTTTTCCAATTTTCACTTTTTCACCGATTTACCCCAGTAACTCACTATATATAGGCTTTTCACCCAAATAGTAACTTTTGTTTTTTGACCATAACTTCTTCATACGATCTCCGATTTAAGCGTGCTACGTGTCCACGGACTCGTAACGACGCCCTCTACAACTTTCATGAAGAAAGTTTCCCCAAATTCCTGACCAAACAAAAAGTCAACTTTTTGACCTTTCACGGTAAAACGGTTACTACGATACGGTTAAAGATCAAAGTAACTTGGGTAGTAACCGACCGTAACTGGATTCTAGAACCGGGATGTGACAATTGTGCCTATCACAACGAGTCTGGCCACACAACCGACCGGTGCTTTTCCCTTCGGAACACCATTGAGTACATGATCCAGAACGGCAAGTTACAGCAGTATAAGTCACCCGCCACAGGTGTCAACCTGATTGAAGTATATGGGGAGATAATGACGATTCACGGGGGTGGCACCCAAGGGGTGTCCGGTCACCGGGCCAAAAGACTCTGCCCAAGAGGCCCGGAGTTTGAATAATGCAGCTTCGTCAGGAATGCCGCAAGGAGCTGGTTCCTTGGGATACCGTGTCATTTTCTCAGTCTGAAGACACGCTGAAAGTGCATCACAATGATCCTTTCATTATCACTCTTCAGATTGACCATTGGAGAACTCGGAGGGTTCTAATAGACACGGGAGCCGCTGTCAGCGTCATGTTCAGCAGTTTCTATAAGGGGTTTAAAAGAGGAAGAGATAAGCTCTATAGAAACCACGAGCCATTGATCAGTTTTTCAGGTGAGACGACTCAACCGTTGGGGTCTGATCAGCTAACGGTTACAGTTGGAACCGGGCACCAGTCCACAAGAATTGTAGTTCCCTTCATAATTGTGGACTGCCCATCATCCTACAATGCCATACTCGGGAGAGATGCGCTCTGGGGCCTACAAAGTTTTATAGCGGGTCACATGCTGCTTATGAAGGTACCTACACCCGGGGGTTGGGTTACAATTCGCGGAGACCAAGAAGCCGCTGTCAGATGCAACGCGATAGCAACTCAGTCCCAGCATGAGATGTTTTCGGCCGGTTTTTCCCTGTCCCCATTTGACAAACCCGATGACCCCAGGGATGACCCGGATTCTTTGCCCATCAGCAAGACGACACAAAAGAAGAGCCAGAAGTATCCTGCCAAGTTCCCCCGGCCAGCCCCAATTGAAGCAACAGAATGGATTCAGATTTCAGAAGAATACCCGGAGGAAGATTTGCATTGGCACAGGCCTTGACACCGAGGTCAGAACCCGAATGGTTGAGCTGCTAACCCGGAAACAGAAGGTGTTTGCATGGTCATATGCAGACATGCCCGGGATTTCTCCAGACGTTATGACGCATTCCCTCAATATTATCCCGGGTGTTCAACCGGTAAGACAGAAGCGTCGTGCATTTTGCGCAGAGAAGTACAAGGCCATTCAAGCAGAAGTTTTACGTCTTAAAGACTTCAAGTTCATTGAAGATACAACATACCCGGATTGGTTGGCCAATGTGGTGATGGTCAAGAAGGCAAACGGAAAGTGGAGGATGTGCGTCGACTACACAGATCTGAATAAGGCTTGCCCGAAGGATAGTTTTCCCCTTCCAAAGATTGATCAACTGGTGGATTCAACCGCGGGCCACCCCCAGTTGAGCTTTATAGATGCATACTCGGGATTTAACCAAGTTCCGATGAATCCCGCGGATCAACAGCACACATCTTTTACAACAGACAAGGGGATGTATTATTACAGAGTGATGCCTTTTGGACTCCGGAATGCAGGAGCCACGTTCCAGCGCCTCGTAGTGGGCATGTTTGCAAACCAACTCGGGGATACTATGGAGGTTTATATAGATGATATGCTGGTCAAAAGCCGGGAAACAAGCAAACACCCGGATGACTTGGAGACCGTTATCGACATTGCCTTGAGCAAGGGGATGAGGTTAAACCCGGAGAAGTGTGTGTTCGGTGTTTCGGGAGGAAAGTTTCTCGGGTTTATGGTCAGCGCCCGAGGAATTGAGGCAAACCCCGACAAAATTCAAGCCGTCTTGGCCATGCAACCGCCAAAAACCAGGAATGAAGTTCAGCAACTTACTGGCAGGCTGGTAGCCTTATCCCGGTTTATATCCAGATTAACAGATAAATGTGCCCCCTTCTTCAAAATTCTCAAGAGTCAACACCGCGAGCGGATTACATGGCAGGAAGAGCACAATCAAGCTTTTGAAAAGTTGAAGGAATACTTGGCGTCAGTTCCTTCTTTATCCAGACCTAACCCGGGGGAAATACTCTATCTATACCTGGCGGTATCTCAAACGGCTGTCAGTTGTGCCTTGATAAGAAAGCCAGAGTCTGAAGAACTGCCGGTCTACTATACTGGAAAAGGATTCAATGATCCTGAAACTCGTTATCCAGATATTGAAAAACTGGCCCTGGCCTTGGTTGTAGCAGCAAGGAAGTTAAGACCCTATTTTCAAGCACATTCTATCCATGTGCTCACCAACCAACCGCTGCGGCAGGTTCTGCAAAAGCCGGCGACTTCAGGAAGACTGGTCAAATGGGCAATTGAGTTGGGGGAGCATGATTTGCACTTTAAACCGCGAACGGCAATCAAAGGGCAGGCAGCAGCAGACTTCATTGCCGAGTTAATCCCAGCAGATTCATCAGTTGCTGAAACTCTTCATACACAAGCTGAACCGGAGAGTTGGCAGATATTTGTAGATGGGTCAGTCAATCAGAGGCAATGCGGAGCAGGCATTACATTGGTAGACCCGGAGGGTAATATGTTTGACTATGCTCTACGCTTTAACTTCAAAGCATCAAACAACACGGCTGAGTACGAAGCCTTGATCAAAGGGCTCCAACTCGCTAAAGATATGGGCGCCCGGCATCTCCGCATACTAAGTGATTCACAACTGGTAGTACAGCAGGTTAACGGCGGATTTCAGGCAAAGGAAGCACATCTTTCGTCCTATTAAAAGTTAGCGGCTTTCTTGCTGGAGAAATTTGACACCTTTGAGGTTACTCAGATACCGAGGCAGCAGAATGTGAGAGCAGATACTCTGGCTAGGATTGCAACAGGGGACGATTCCAATACCGAGTTTAAAGGCTTACTGGTCGAGACATTGGAGAAACCAAGCATCTCACTCTCCTTTTCTGAGATTTTCGCAGTAGAAGCAAACCCGCCACCATCTTGGATGGATGAGTTCATCAACTTCATCCAACATGGAACCCTACCTGAGGACCCGGTAGCGGCCAAACGACTACGGGTTCGAGCGGCGCGGTATAGTATCCGTGATGGGAAACTGTATCGACGAGGACATACTTTTCCTGATTTGAAGTGTATTACACCCGAGGAAGGAGACCGGGTTTTGCAGTCGCTTCATAGCGGGGTATGTGGAAATCACTTTGGAGCCCGTAACCTGGCTTTCAAAACCCTAAGAATGGGATATTACTGGCCTTCTTTGGAACACGATGCCAGAGTTGTCGTAGATTCCTGTCTTCAATGTCACCGATTTGCAAGCTTTCCCCATGCCCCATCAGTCCCACTATCAGTAATAATTTCTCCATATCCATTTTGCATGTGGGGGATTGATTTCATCGGGCCTCTACCCACAGCTCCGGGACAGCTCAAACACGCCATTGTCTCAGTGGACTATAATTCCAAGTGGATAGAAGCTCAACCCCTGGCACGGATCACAACCGCAAATGTTAAGAAATTCCTTTGGAACAATGTCTTTTGCCAGTTTGGAATCCCAGAGACGTTTATCACAGATAACGGGACGCAGTTTGACAACGATGAGTTCCGGGAATTCTTACACTCCAATGGGACAAAGGTCCTATACGCCTCCCCTGCACACCCGCAGACTAATGGACAAACTGAAGCTGTCAACAAGCTCATCAAGCAAGTTCTGAAAAAGAAGCTGGAGGACGCAAAGGGTTTATGGGCTGAGAAACTTCCAGAGGTTTTGTGGGCACTTAGGACAACTCCAACAGAAGCCAATGGGGAGAGCCCATTTCTTATGACCTTTGGCTCTGAGGCAGTGATCCCGGTAGAGATGGAAGTCCCGAGTGACCGGGTACAACTGTTTGACAGGGAAACCAACAATGAAGGCATCCGCCTTAACCTGGACCTCTTGGAGGAACGCCGGGAGCGTGCACATCTCCGAAATATCAACAAGAAGCAAAAAGTGGCTAAACACTACAATTCCCGGGTTATCAAGCGCCCACTCAGACTCGGGGATTGGGTAATGAAGGAGGTTATCCCTAAGCCAACGGGGTTCAAAGCTCCATGGGAGGGTCCATATGAAATTGTTGAAGTCGTGGGCCCGGCAACGTTTTACATCAGGGGTACAGACAGAGTTACGCTTCCACGACCATGGAACGCCCAACATCTACATCTCTTCCCCAAATAGGTACCAAGTTATCTATGAATGTCCAAAATTATTGTTTATGATGTTGTATATAAAGCCTTTCAGGCCCACAATGCACGAAACCCCCTACCGGGTTATGTTTTATTAAACAGTTTGTTGAAGTGAATGCAGCCTTTAGCGGCCCTACTTGTATGCCTTAATCGGCATTCTCCGATAATCTCCTGTCTACATGACGTGAAATATTGCAAGCCTTAACGGCCTTATTTCACTGTCAAACTCGGCATTCTCCGATAATCTCCGGTCTACATGACGTGAAATATTGCAAGCCTTAACGGCCTTATTTCACTGTCAAACTCGCCAATCTCTGATAATCTCTGGTAATCTCCTTAACTTGAAATATTGCAAGCTTTTCACGGCCTTATTTCAGTCTTTGAAAGTCCTAACGGACACGTACAGCCCTAGCGGCACTTTTTATTAAACATGCCAAACCGGCAATATGCGTACATTTTGTCAACACTTGTGTATTATGCATCACAAATACCGGGTTATTCGACAGGAAGCCATAATTGACCGGTACGGCCATACCGGGCCTATTATTATTTTATGAACGTAACATGCCAGACCGGCACTATATGTGAATTTTATCTACACTTGCGAGATACGCATCAACTCAACTTGTTATTTTACAGGGAACGTCTTATAGAAAGACATTCACCCGTATGGCTGTAGCGGCCCGTGGAAGCCCTAACGGCCCCATATATCATAGCGGCACTATATTTATTCACATGGCAAACTGGCATTATATGTAAATTTTTGTACTGTTCATCAGGTTACCGTGTTTTGACACGAAGAGTTGTGAGAAGGAAAAATTTGATTACTCCAAAAATATCGATTACAAAAAGTAGCGAACCGCTACAGGTAAACTAATCTATTACAGCAAAAACAAAAAACAGCCTAAGGCTCCGGTTCATGGCGCTGCCGACCCCCTACCCCCGCCAGTGCTGGACTCGCCACATCCTCCCCGGGGCTGTATGATGAACTGACCCCTACGAAGAGGTGGCCGGTTTCTAGGACCACCCACAATCCCACCGCGGGAAGTACCTCTCCCGGCTGCTGAAGAACGAACCGGGGGACTCCGAGCCGGGTTCGCAGGAGCCCTAGGGTTTGCGGCCATGGCAGGAGTCGACCGGGAGGTGCCTGCAGCCTCGTCGGGTCTGACATGACCTTGATGACCATCATAACCAGCCTTGTCGAGCCAGCCTTGGCGAATCCCAGCGCTCACTATTTCGGCACGAGCCTCGGCCCTTGCCGACCGCAGCTTCAGGTCAAACTCGGGGCTCGCCAGAAACTCGGAGACTGCAAAGTCCTTGGCCCGGGAAACAGCCTGGATTAAATCCCTTTTTGTTGCTCCAGGGAAGTAACCTGTTGCTGCAGCCCCTGGTTTTGCTCGGTCAGCTGGGCTATCGCGGCGTCTTGAGCACACCGGTCCTCCCGGTGACCTTCGATGACTTTCTCCAATTCCGAGTTCTTGGCCACCAGGTCTGCTATGTGTTCTTCCGCCTTGGCCAACTTCGCACTTGACGCAATGGCTGATGCGCTTGCGAATTCCCGGACCCGAGCCAGGTTTTCTTCGCTCGTCGTCACCTGGTCCCGGGCGGCCCGGAGATCGTCCCTGAGGACTCTCTCTCGCTCGGGGATGCCTTCGGTTATGAGCCGATCAGTTGCCAAGTACGACAACCTGACAGCCTACACAAATCAAATAACGGGTTAGAACAAGGAACCAAAAACAAAAGAAGAACGAGTTAGAGAAGACTAACTTACCCGCATCAGCTTCTCCTGCGCCCTCCGGGCTACAGTCAACGGGTCCTCATGCTCCAGGACATAGGAGTCGGCGGCGCAGTTCTTCAAATCCGCTACCATTCTCTGGATGGCCACGTCAGCCATTCCCGCACTCGCCAACTCCTCCATTATTTCTGTGGTGTCCCGGTGCTGCTTTCTCTCCCTCCTCTCTTTCCTATCCTTCCTTCTCTTCCTCCTCTCGGACCTCCCCGAGCTGGATGCCTCACGGGTGCGTTTGCGAGAGGGAACGGGCTCCACTTCTTGCACTCCCCTCCGGGTTCTCACTCCCTATCCCCCTTTCCAACCCTCCAACCTCTTCACCTCCGTTGTCATCCTCTTCAGTAAACTCCTCACCGGGGAGCACAGACGATGGAACCGCGCTCATCACCGGTTCTTTAGTCTCTTCGTCGGCCATGGAAGATTCCCTTCCCGGTTCTTCAAATAGCGGGTTGTAATCCGCCTCCGAGGGATTCCCTTCAACTTCCTCTCCCTCCTGGAAAACCTCTGCCCCGAGAACCTCAGCCAAGTACTCGGGGATCTCGCTGTAGTGCAGCGTGTCGACATGGAACCGCTGAACATCCCCTTGCTCGGCGTCTGAGCGCAGGAAAGCCGCTTTTGACGTCAGGTCGATGTCATATGGCAGCCCCTCCGTCCCTTGCGCCCGGATCCCGGCCCATACAGCTTTGTCCTCGAAGCCGTCGTATATTCCCGGGTTCTTTCGTTTCGTGAACTCCATCGGGAGAAGAGCTGCAACAAAGGACATAACCCGTTAGACCGGAGCATGTAACAACAAAAATTGTGAAGGAAACGAGACAAACCTGGAAGCTCTATCAACCGGCACCGGCTGTACACATACAGCCTACAAAGCCGGTACGAGCTCCGGTCATCTTGACCCCTGAAGGCCCATAGCATCCTCTGGATCCTTTTCTCCATCACCGGCTCCAAAGGAATGTCGGGGACGTCTGCAACACAACGTATGTAAGTACAACTCGGGACGGAGAAAAGACAAACCCTAAGGCAGAGGACTTACTCATCAGTGGCTGGAAGTCACCCGGTACTTGAAGCGCGTGTCCCGGGTCTTGAAAGTTTCTTATCAAGAAACTTTTTTCCCTCCAGGTCCGGCTCACGGAGGTCGGCAGATCCTCGATGATCTTCTTGAAGACCCCTTTGGACTTCAGTTGGATGGTCCCACTGAAACCCGCCTTCCGGGAGTACTCGGCCCGGTACATGGCGTGTAACTCGTGGTAGGTCGGCTTCTGCTGCTTCAACACCTTGTACATCACGCACAACCCTAGTAGCTGCCTCCACATATTCGGGCCAACTTGCCCGATGGCGAAGTTGCTCGCAGCCAGGAGATACTGCACCTCCACCTTTAGCGGGAGTGACAGGCCGCAGCGTAGCTGGTACTCGTGGCATAGCGTCCACCCATCCCCGGGAGCGAAGAACTGATCCTCGGGTTCTAAAGTCCGAATTTCCACAGACTCGGGAATCTTCCAGTTGCTCCTTAGCTCCACAATCTCCTCCGCGGTCAGTGAGTACCCGGGAGGGTCGAGAGCGGTCCCATCAGTGAAGGTTACTGAGGCAAACTCGGGGACGTGAGCATCCATTGCGGGGTTTGTCATCTGCAAAACAAGAAACACGGGAACGTCGTCAGAAACCCAGATAACCCCGGCGACCACAACGATAAACGCACACACTAACGCAGAAACCCAGATTGGATCCCAGAAACAGTACACAAGATCGATCCAAAACACTCAAAAACATCGGAAGAGGAAACAGTACCTTACTTGTGAGGGTTTGAAGGGATTTTGAGGTCGATTTGAGTTTGGAAATCCAACAAGCACAGCGACAATAGAGGATAAGAGCAAAAGCACGAAAAAGTTATCGGTTTCGAAGGTGCGACAAAACTGTCACCCTCAACCCCTATTTATACAGTTAGAGACGTACACTGAAGGGACGTTTCGGTTTTTCGAGAAAATCGACACGTGTCGTGCATGCCGCGTCCCAAAACCGAAAAACTTTTCAGTTTCCCCCACTTCAAAACTGAAAACTTTTCGTTTTCCCCCACTTCAAACTGAACTTTTTCAGTTTCCCCCACTACAACCCGGAGACGTCGTTTTCAATTCCCATAGTCAACGTGTCTGCGGGGCACCCTTGTGTACGGACTTGGGGGACTGGGTACACCGGGTCTGGATGATACCTTTGTAACCCGGTAAAGAAATGATTTCAAGTCCCCACCCAAGCGTACCCCTTGACTGAGGACTTGGGGGACTTGTTTATAGGTGGAACCTAATATTTCTCCTTTACCGGGTTACAATTCAAGAAATAACACCAAGTGTGGTCAATTGTTAAATGTGCATCGTTTATTATGCTTGAAGTACTGTTTACAGGGTCAAAGCCCAGTCAGATTTGAGAAGCCACTCTGAGTCCTTTGTCAGGGCCCAGTTCATTGTAAAGTTGAGGTAAAGCAAGGGAGTTCATTCCCACATTGGAAAAAGACAAAGTGCTGCCTTTAATGCTACTATAAATACCGGTGAGGACCTCCCGGTAAGAGGACGGACAACTTCTTAACTACTCTTGAGTTTTCTGCTTATCTGACAGTGTCTGACTTAAGCATCGGAGTGGCTTCCCTCGGTAAAACCGGGGACGCCCTTTGATGTGTTTGCTCTTTACACAGGAAAACTCGGAGTACAAGGAAGTTCGCTATTTCTGGAACCGTGCAACCCGCTAAAGGGGCCACGAGTTTACCCGGAAACACGCCCAATCTTAGGAACGCTGAAACTCGAGGTTGGGATTCAATTGCTAGGCGTTGAAAAGCAGAGACACGAGGCGGACCTTCCTTTTCAATCCGTTGAAGAGATGAGGTTGGTGGTGTGTCTTCCTCACAAAACATAGCTTTGTCGAGACTTGTAAAGACATAAGACTCTGAGGGATCAAACTGAGGAACTTTCACTTTGAGCATGCCCTTTGTCTGCTTGATCATTACTCTTAGTGGGGCGGTTTTTGAAGTTGCTTTGCCACGACTAAGTTTAACTTTTAAAGGAGCAGAGGACACTGGTTTCACATTCCTGTTTTTGTAGAAGATAACTCGTTTGTGTCTATTGTGCCCATGATCGAGCGTTGTAGAGATTACGATACCTTCCTTTGGAATGGATTGATCAATTTTCCGAAGAGGCCTGGCGTAGCTTGTCATGAGGGTCTCCATTGTGTTTTTGACTGGAGTTATGACCTTTTGTCCAGGTTTGCGTAGGTCTTTCCGTATATACCTGAAAGTCAACTTTGGTTTGGATACCTCGGAGCCTGGAGCCTTCTCTTCTTTCAAGGGCACTGACAGAGTTGCTTTGGCCCGAAATTTAGGTGTGTTAGACACCTTCGATTTCTCAGTCTCTAGCACATGTTTGGGTGCTTCTTCTATGACTAAGTTAGGAAGCTCTGCTGACTTATAAAACTTAGCATCCGAATAATTTACCTCTTCGCCTCTGAAAGGATCGGTGTCTGCCACGACTTTTTTAACTTCTTCATTTTGCAGCCATTTAAAGCATTGATGTAACGTGGAAGGGATGACGCCATAAGCATGAAGCCATGGGCGCCCTAACAGTACATTATAGGATGTGGGAGCATCTATCACGTGAAACAAAGCGCTTGAGAAGAGTTCCCCAATTTCCATTTGTAGGACAATTGTTCCCATTGCTTTCTGGCTAGCTTGGTTGAAGCCCTGGATGGTGAGCATAGACAGGGTGAGTTGTTTAGCATTCATCCCCATGTTATGAAGTGTTTTAAGAGGCAACAAATTTACTGCCGACCCACAGTCAAGTAAGATCCTGTTGATCGTCATATTACCCACAAGTCCGGTGACGTAGAGGGGCCTATTATGTTGTTCGCCTCCGAATAATAGGTCTTCATCTAGGAACGAAATACAATTCCTGCAATTAGGGCAATCTCTTGAGGTTGTCGCATCAACTTCAACAACATCCTCTTTATACAAGTCCGGACTTAGCAGTGCCTCAATCAATGCTTCTCGTAACTCTCTTGACATGCGCAAAGCGCCATAAACACTGAAGAGTGAAGGGATACATTGTAGATGTGCCAGTACGTCGTATTTGGACTTCTGTTGAGATTCTTTTGTCCTTCGAGGAACTATTTTGGGCGCAGTCTTAATTTTGTCAGCCGCATTGTTCGCATCATCCTTTGCTCTTAGTTTTGTAGGCAATGTTTTTCCATCGTCTTGAATAGCTGATGGTATAAACGGGACAGAGCGTGGTTGAGTTTGATCAACTTCATGCAGCCTTTCATCGTCTGCGTCTGAGCTGGATGGGGAGGCTGTCTCAACAGAGGCCATACAACATTGGAGCACCTCTTCATGATCTTCTTTCTTCTGGTCGTTCTTGAAGAACTCTTTTGGTAGGAATTCCATGAGGGTAATTGGAGTTCGCGGTGATTGTCTATACTCATCTTTGTTTTGAGCTTCGACGTTCTTTGTCGCATTTCTTCCTTTCTTTTTACCTTTTGAGAACCTACCACGATGTTTGTTTTTCGAAGAGGGAGAAGGTGAAGAGGATTGAGCCGAGGGAGGATGATGTTGCCTCGCGCTATTCCTTACAGTTGTCCATTCCCCATCTGAATCTTCCAACCCATCTGAATCTTCCCATATCTCAAAGCTTGTCGTCATGAGTTCATATAGGGATGGAATATTAGGGTTTCCAGGTCGTGGCATGTCGGGATGTGCTTCGACAATTGTGACTTCGTTGTCAACTTCGAACCTGACAGAGATGGCGCCATCAGGTCTAGACACATCAGTTGTAATTACATTGGCTGCCGTTGTCACGATTTCATTTTTGTTGATCATTTCCTGTATTATGTCCTTGAGGATGTAACAATCTTTCAACGTATGACTGACAATGCGGTGATACCGACAATATTTGGGGTCATTGGTTTTGTTCATCTCTGAAGGTCATTTTGACTCAGGAAGTGTAATCATCTTGGCCGCCATGAGCTCATCGAAAATCGCATCCACGTCATCATTGTCAAATGAATAAGTGACGTTCCTCCTTTCTTTGAGCGTGAGTCTTCGAGGGCGATCATCTTTTGATTTGCTGTCATTATTATTCTTGACATTGTCGCCTTTCTTGTCATTCTTGACGAAGGTCGCCATTGTTTCTCCCTTCTTGACAATCGGCTTTTTTGAATCATTATTCTTGGCAGCAATTTGATTCCTCGAACTCGAAGCTGATCTTTGACGAGCGATCTGTCTTTCAACATTTCCTGCCTTAGACACCAACTCATCGAATGTTTGTGGCTCTGCTGTGCCAATATATGTTGCGATCTCCGGGAGGAGGTTATTAGCACACATCTGAACAGCAGAGGATTCAGACAACTTGTCGGGACATTGGAGATTAAGACTTCTCCACCTTGTGATGAACTCAGTGGAACTTTCTTTATCCTTTTGTTTGGTATCCGCTAGATCAATATTCAATATTTTCTTTTTAGAACTGACGAATTGTGCCAAGAATGCTCTCTGCATGTCGTCCCATGTTAGTATAGAACCTGGCTCCAACTGAGTGTACCATGTGAATGCAGAACCCTTGAGGGACTGTACGAATTGCCTGACCAGAAAGGCGTCCACTTGTGACGTTTCCCCACAGGCTGAATAAAAGTGGGCGAGATGTTCTCGTGGAGAACTATTCGTCCCATCAAATTTGTCAAAAATCGGTCTTTGATATCCCTTTAGGAAGGGTATCACATCATAATGGTTAGGATATGGCTTACGATATTCCAAGACTGGCGTAGCCCTAGATAACTGAAAGTCTCTTATTCCTTCAGCTATCAAGCTCTTGATACTTTCTGCTGAGAGCATGTTGTCGTCTCTTTGAGCGAAGGAAGAGTCTGGGCCCTCTTGTTCTTCTTGTTTTTTCTTCTCCATGAGCGCAGCACACTTAGCCATGAGGCTAGCGATTTCCGCTTCCTTTTCAGCTAACTTTTTCTTGGACTCAAACTCGATAACTGTGAGCCTTTGAGCTTCAATTTCTCTCTCAGTTTGCCTCTGTTGGGCATCCAGTTCAAGTTGAGCCATTCTTTTTGCCATCTCTTCCAGTCGTTGTCTCAACTGCTCCTCTGGCGGAGTTTCGGAGCTTGCCATGAGTACTTAGGCATTGTTGAATTCAGGACTGTCGCTAGACTTTATCTGAGATGAAGAATCACTGATTGGATTGGAGGCCTCATACAGAGGGTTTCCTTTCCACGAGACCAATAAAGGATTGTCTGACGTATCACTTGTTGGTAACATGTCAAGCATCCTCTTCTTAGTCATGTTGCGAGTGATAGGACCTGCGTAAGAATCGTCTCCATACACTGGATACTCCTCAGCTTTAGATCCGTTTTTCCTTTCTCGAGCCTTTGAGGGTGCATCGAGGGCTCTTGCTACCTCCTCTGCTAACTTCTTTGGGTCAAGCTCTTGGCTACCTTGAGAAGTTGTTTGTTGTGAGGATAAGGTGGATCTTTGTGAGCCTCCAAGAGGGAGCTGAGGTACATGGTCATCCTCTTTGTCTTCTTCTCCTCCCTTAGTGGAAGTTGTCATCACAGTTTCGATGGTTGGTAGAGGGACCTGCATTGTACCGATCATGACATAAGCCGGAACATGAGTTATCACAACTGCTGGTGTTGATTGAGCAATTTCTGCCAGGACGGCTTCAATTGACTTAGTTTGGGCATCTTTCTTCCTTTGAGCCTGTGATGCCCTCTTCCTCTGATTTCTTAAAGCATTCTTGGAAATGCCATCGAAAACCTGGGTCTTCGTCACACCTGTGACAACCTTGTTTTGCTTCATTCCCAGCTTTGTTTTTGTAGAAATTACAGGAAGATGGCCAATTGCGAATGACATCCGGTAACCACTTTGATTCGAGTGATTAGCAGCTGGAGTGAGCTTGTGGAAGAAAACTGTAATCTTTGGTGCCATTTGATCTGTTACCTTCAAAACACACATAGTAAGTTAATAACTTCATGAAAAGAGATGAAAGGGAAAATGAGTCCCCAGCAGAGTCGCCAAAAACTATGTTGGGTAAAAATGTGCACGAAAATGTAAAATGTCACCCAACGTAATTTCACTTTATTTTATTGGTTAAAATAGAGTTTTAATTAAGTCTGGTTCAACTCATTCAAGACGGAACACGTCTCTTAATTACAATCCCTCATTACAAGGGAACACCCCTTGATTCGATTTATGAAGAAACCGATGTGTGTTTGTTTGCTTTTGCGACTGCACCCGAATGGGTTGCCTACGTACCCCGGGAGGGATCAAGTCATTCGTAGTTCAGGATCCCCAACAAGTGAATGACTCATTGGAGGGCTTTGATTTTGAAATGAGAGTAGTGTTTGGGATTTGTATCTGAAGGTGTATGAGCTATGGAGCGAGGCTTCAGAAGATCCGAGAATTTATTTGAAGTTGTGGTTGCATCCAGATTTAAATCTAGACTGCCTACATACCCTGTGAAGGGATCAAACCGGTGTAGTTCGAAATTTGGAGTGGGTTTGAGAATTTGACTGAAGTCATTTGGACTGGTCGATTTTTGACAGGTGGTCAGGGATTCGATCATGTGTTTAGGAAATTGGCTTGAAAAGAACCAGGATTTGGTTTTAGCCATGGTTGTATCCGGATTTAAATCTAGACTGCCTACATACCCTGTGAAGGGATCAAACCGGTGTAGTTCGAAATTTAGGGTGGATTTGAGAATTTGACTGAAGTCATTTGGACTGGTCAGTTTTTGACTGGTGGTCAGGGATTCGATCATGTGTTTAGGAAATTGGCTTGAAAAGAACCAGGATTTGGTTTTAGCCATGGTTGTATCCGGATTTAAATCCAGACTGCCTACATATCCCTTTGAGGGAATCAAACCACTGTAGTTCACGCCTGGATTTGATTTTTGTGTTTAGGAAATTGGCTTAAAAAGAACCAGGATTTGGTTTTAGCCATGGTTGTGTCAAGATTTAAGTCCGGACTGCCTACATATCCCTTTGTGGGAATCAAACCATTGTAGTTCATGCCTGGATTTGGTTTTAACAGATGTATTTGAATCCATCAATTGCATTTTTGTCGATACTTCATTTGGTAGGGTGCCAGCTGATTTGATTTGGACACCCATCATCCTGGGCTTTGCAGTTGGGCCTCGAGACTTGAAGTGGGCTTTTTTTCACTGCTGCATTTGGATTTGTACTCGACATGTAATTTGATAATGACTTTTGCAGTTGGGCCTTGAAACTTGAAGTGGGCTTTTTTTCACTGCTGTATCTGGACTTGCATTGTCTTTTGTGGGCTTATTTCCCTTTCATTTGTGAGAGGCCCATAGATTTTTCTTGAAGACATTTTATTTGATTTGGGCACCCATCGTATTTTGTTGTTGGGCCTTGGAATTTAAACCGGGCTTTTGTACTGCTTCCTTTAGCAAAGTGGGCCTGTTTCCATTTTGTTTACAAGAGGCCCGAAGATCTTTGATTTGGGCCTTGGGACTTGGATTGGGCTTCATACTGAAAAATTGGTGGAGTTGGTCTTGAATTGATGATGGGCCTGTGGAGTGGGCTTGTTTCCCTTTTTCTTTTGTTGAAGGCCCATCAGAAAGATGACCGAAGCCCAATGTCCTTTTTTTGTTGTTGAAGGCCCATGAGTCTCTTTTTTTTTGTTGAAGGGCCTTTAGTTGCCAGGCCCATTTGTTTTTTTTTGGCAGGCTCAATTTGTTTCTTGACAGGCCCATTTTAGGTCTAATTGTTTTAAGTGGAGCAGGCTTTTGGTTGTTAGGCCCAAGTGGCAAGCTTTTGGTCGCCAGGCCCAGTCGGAGGCCCATATATCTCCTTTGTTCTTTTTTTTTGTTACTTTGTTACCAGGCATTTTTGCTTGGCAGGCCCAATAGACCAGACCCAATTGGAGGCCCAGGTTTTCGGAGGCCCAGCCATTTTCTTCGGCCTTTTCCCTTTCTCCTCGTCTGTTCCTTACCATTTCTTTCTCCTTCTTCTTCCTTTCGTTCTTCTTCTCGAAAATCAGAAGGGAGGGACAGATGAGTAGTGTGACCGACAGATCGGAGTCAGAGTTAGCATTAGGGTCTTCGTCTTCCATCTTTCCCTCCTTCATCTTCCTCCTCCGCTTCGTTTTTTTACTGTTAGTGAGAGACTCAGTGAGAGAGTCGAAGGAGGTCCGAGAGTTGAAACCCAGTGAGAGAAGGCTTTTGGGCGTCTGGATCGACTCGGAGATGGTTACGTTCGGGTTATCTCCGGCGCGGATTGAAGTTTGCGATTTGGGGATTTCTGCACAAATCGGGTGAGGATGGCGCTTCTTCTTCTTCTCCAAATTTTTTTTTATTTTGGGGAGTTTCCTGCTGAAATTGAACTCAAGTCGAATCGTTGATCTCCCTTTTTTTTGTTCCAAACTGATCCAGTTTTTTTTTTTTGTTTTATCACTGTGCAGGATGGATGTGGAGATTGATTCGAGTTGGAGAAGGACTGTGAACCCGGTTCTGCATATTTACACAGGTATTGCTCGCAATTCGCAAAATTTCTTCCTGACAATCTTCTGTGCTTTTTGCCAATTGAGACTGCATCTTTAGTTTGGTAAGCAATTGGACTTTGTTAGCATGTAGCTACTGCTTAGATTTTAAATGTGTGACCGAGGGTTTGTTCCTTCTGTGCTTTTGTTGTGATGGTCATGAAACAGGGTTCTTCCGGTCCTCTTTTTTTTACCTTCCTTCTGTGCCATATGTTCTGTTATTTGGGTTTGGGACGGTTAAGGCAGTGAGTTAGGGAAATCACAGTAACAAAGAGTTATTAGTGGTCATAGGGCTTCGGTAGTAGTGTCCAAATTAGACCAGTAACCAAGGAAACACAGTAGCCAAAACTAAGTAACGTAGAGCCATAGAACCAGAACTTTGAGGGCCATAGTAACCAAGTAACCAGCAGCCATAATAGAACCACAGAACCAAAACCATAGTAACCAGTGCCATAGTAACCAGAACCAAGTATCCACAAGGGATTTGAGTAACCAAAGATCATAGGACCAGAACCAAGAATCCACAAGGGATTTGAGTAACCACAGTAACCAAGAGAACAGTAACCAGAACCAAGTTATCCACAAGGGATTTGAGTAACCAGGGAACAGTAGCCATAGAACCAGAGCCAAGTAACCAGAACCATAGTAACCAAGAACTAGAACCAAGTAACCAAGAACCAGGAATCCTCAAGGGATTTGAGTAACCATAGTAACAAGGGCCAGAGAACCAAGAACATGAGAGGATGAGAGGATGAAAGAATCAGTTATACCTCTAGGATTTTGTTCTTCTGCTGTCTGCTGTGTTTCCTGCGTCTCCTTCTGTTTTCTTGCGTCTGCTTCTTCTTTTTTTGGCGTGTGTGTGTTTCTTCAGGGTCCCCTAGTCCTTATATATTGTGTGGAGTTAAGGAAAATGAGTCCCAATAGGTTAGGTCACTTATATGAGTTATAAGTAAACTCAAATACCCCTTGTGTGGGAGCATAATACCTTGATAGGGACTCTCTTTTTTTTCTGTCTTTTTCCCCCTTTTTTTTATTTAATTCGGCTGCCTCCCCTATTTTTCCTCATATATATATATATATATATATATATTTTGCGTATCAACAACCCCAAATACATTGGTTTTAAAAACCTTTCCAGGAACCTAAAACCGGTTCTCTGCCTTTACTTTAAAACCCTTTAAATTCAAGGGCCAAGTTTCCCCTTTTTAAAACACCCCCTCCATAATCCCAAAACGGTGATAACCATAAAATCATATCCCGGGAAAATCCTTTAAAATCACGGGAAGGGTATAAACCTTTTTCCCGGCTCACTTAGCTTTAAAAAGCATTAAATTCCTATTTTCCCAAAATCACCGTAAAACATAAAATGGAGGAAATCATATATACAGGAGAAATATTTTTAAGTCTGGCATGCATTATATTTAAAAATAAAGTCCACTCACAGTACTTATTGCGACCTTCTTCCTGCTCGGAAAGCTCCTCGAGCGAAACCCTTGAACTAACCACGTAGCCGAGCCTGTCTAACATTTGACAAGAGATTGTACAATTAAACCAATATATTAGTCTTTACATAGCTGACTTGGTCTTTTCCTAGTTTGACTAGGAAATCCCATTTACCACGTGTTGACCAAGTTCCTTTCTTTTCAACACCTTTTTCAACAAAACGATTATATTCGAAAATCGACTCGAAGTTTGGTTTCCAACTTCGTAATCTCAGCGTATCGAATTTCATTACTGTTTTATTAACGATAGGTTATCACTTAGTAATTTTGTGGAATTACTATGGACACCAATCAACGCCCAACTCGGTTTTCTGACCAAGATTCCTGAGTTGCCTAGAATCTCACTTAAAGATCCGTTGTCTTAACTTAACCGGTTACTAAGCTTAACCTTTCCCTTTTTACTTTTATCGGTCATCTTCCTAAAATGGTAACCTTCCCAAAATGGAAAGTTTCTTAAAATGGCAAGTGTTCTTTAGATTGGGAAGTTTCCCAAAATGGAAACTTCCTACTTACGTCCAATTTTTTCCGTAATTACTCAAATTAGGAATTAACAGAACTTTTCGACTAAAAGCCTAACAGAGATTCGATTCCTACCTCTTCGGCATTCTGCCGGTAAGTTTTTTCCACTTCGCCGGATTCCGGCAATCTTGCCGGAAAATGGCCATAGCTTCGCCGTAGCTCCCATTTACCAAGTTCTTGACAAAACACACAAAAACCACGGATTAGCTACAGTCCAACAAGAATTACAGAAAATTGCAAAATCTAAACCCAAAGGTTCCTTGCCGGCTCTTAACTTCCACCATCTGCCGATGGTAACCTCTGCACCACCACAGGGCATCACAGTAGACCCTTTCCTTCTCCTTCATCTCCAAAACCACAACAACAACAACAACACCAGAACACTAAAACTCAGAAAACTCCCAACAGCCGAAACACCAAAATCCCAAAAATCGAGCTACGAGGAAAGTAAACTTACCCAGCTGCTAGGGTTGACGAACCAAGCCTCCTACAGCTCCGGGAACTCGCCTGAACCCGAGAACTGGCCGCCGACGACTCACTGTCGAAACCCAAAAGAAAAAACAGTAGAGGAGGGATTTTTTATTAGGGCTTCAAATCAAGAATTAGGTACAAGGAAATGAAGAAGAGGAGAGGAGAAACAAGAAAATCACCTCCAATCGTTAAATCGCCGCCTGAGTCGCCGGAAAACGGCCAACACAGTCCCTCCTCCTCTTCCTCCGATCTCCTCCCAGCAACACTAATCGAGGAAATTTCAAGAGGGGTTTTGTCAAGGGGAGGATAATGGATGTTTTGGTGGTGGTGCGCCGTTGAGGCGGCGGCTGGACGTGGCTGGGTTGAGCGGAGAACGCTGGAGAAGAAGCGGAGTCGAAAGAAGGGGAGGAGACTCGGTTGACCCGAGTCTGGTCTCTGTGACCGGGTTGACTGGTCTCTTCCTTAAATATCAAAATGAACGGTCCTGATTAGATCTTAATAAAGATCAACGGTCCAGATTAAAAGCAGGTGAAAAGTAAAAAGGTAATGGTAAAACTTCTTTTTACCGGATTGATAATTAAAAGTTACCGGAAAATTCGAAAATTCGTAGAGAATAAACCGAAGCTCTATAATCTGAAAATACCGGGAGACTCGTGTCAACACGTACTACAACATCGAGTCATTAAATCAGGTATTTGGAGAACTTTTAAAAACTCAAAAATTAACTCGAGCGATAACTTAACAAATTACCGATCACAATTAAAAGTCCTCGGTAACTCGTAAACCTCTGTGAAAATGTAACTTTTAGGTACGGGATGTTAAAGTTATGTTGGAAAATGTGACATGTGACAAGGTTACATGAGTTTGTGGAATATGTTGTGTATCCTTGGGGTTATATTGGATGTCTAGTGTCACATATGTTCACGTTAAGAACCCTGCACCACTGGGCATTTGAAAACGAAGGGCCCAGGGGAGAAACAATGAAAACTGTTAGTGTGAGTGGACAAAAATCAAATATAAAAACTCTATTTCCTTTAATGTTCTCCCGTAGAGTTTTCCAAGAAAAACCTTATTCACGCACATCATAGACAATGAATAGATAAATCAATAAATAACTCCCTTGGCTCAAACATAAATAAATGTGTGGGTATTAACCTCATCCACGAGAAAACCGACCTGCTCTACCACGAGAGGGTCTATTGACCAGCTCATCGGAGAGGGTCCCATGACCCACTCTATTCGGGAGGGTCCAACAGACCAGCTACCACCGAAGAGGGTCCCGACCTGCTACTATCCAGAGAGGGTACCAACTCCATCTGCAGAGGGTCCATGCTAGCATGAAATATATATATTCATATCCTTTAAAATCCTTTAAAATCTCATGAGAAAATTAATCCGAAAACCAAGTCAAATCTCCCATGAATTTACCCCAAATACATAGGATTTAAAAACCTTTCTAGGAACCTAAAACCGGTTCTCTGCCTTTACTTTAAAACCCTTTAAATCCAAGAGCCAAGTTTCCCCTTTTTAAAACATCCCCCTCCATAATCCCAAAAAGGTGATAACCATAAAATTATATCCTGGGAAAATCCTTTAAAATCACGGGAAGGGTAGAAATCTCTTTCCCGGCTCACTTAGCTTTAAAAAGCATTAAATTCCTATTATCCCAAAATCACCGTAAAACATAAAATGGAGGAAATCATATATACAGGAGAAATATTTTAAAGTCTATGGCATGCATTATATTTAAAAATAAAGTCCACTCACAGTACTTATTGCGACCTTCTTCCTGCTCGGAAAGCTCCTCGAGCGAAACCCTCGAACTAACCACGTAGTCGAGCCCGTCTCACGATCAACAAGAGACTGTACAATATTAGTCTTTACATAGCTGACTTGGTCTTTTCCTAGTTTGACTAGGAAATCCCATTTGACCACGTGTTGACCAAGTTCCTTTCTTTTTAACAGCTTTTTCAACAAAACGCTTAATTTTGAAAATCGACTCGAAGTTTGGTTTCCGACTTCGTAATCTCAGCGTATCGACTTTCATTACTGTTTTATTAACGATAGGTTATCACTTAGTAATTTTGTGGAATTACTATAAACACCCAATCAACCACTTTACCAATTTACGGGTTAAAAGTCGATATATACGGTATGAAGTTATCCGAGATATTTACAGCGCCCAACTCGGTTTTCTGACCAAGATTCCTGACCGGTTGTCTTAACTTAACCGGTTACTAAGCTTAACTGTTCCCTTTTTACTTTTATCGGTCAATCTTCCTAAAATGGTAACCTTCCAAAAAGGGAAAGTTTCCTAAAATGGCAAGTGTTCTTTAGATTGGGAAGTTTCCCAAAATGGAAACTTCCTACTTGCGTCCAATTTTTTCCGTAATTACTCAAATTAGGGATTAACAGAACTTTTCGACTAAAAGCTTAGCAGGGATTCGATTTCTACCTCTTCGGCATTCTGCCGGTAAGTTTTTTCCATTTCGCCAGATTCCGACAAGTTGCCGGAGTATCCTGCCGGATTCCAGCAATCTTGCCGGAAAACGGCCATAGCTTCGCCATAGCTCCCATTTACCAAGTTCTCGACAAAACACACAAAAACCACGGATTAGCTACAGTCCAACAAGAACAACAGAAAATTGCAAAATCTAAACCCAAAGGTTCCTTGCCTGCTCTAAACTCCCACCCTCTGCCGAGGGTAACCTCTGCACCACCACATGGCATCAAAGTAGACCCTTCGACCCTCTCTTCACCACTTTTCCTTCTCCTTCATCTCCAAAACCACAACAACAACAACACCAGATTACCAAAACTCAGAAAACTCCTAACTGCCGAAACACCAAAATCCCAGAAATCGAGCTACGAGGAAACTAAACTTACCCAGCTGCTAGGGGTGACGAACCAAGCCTCCTAGAGCTCAGGGAACTCGCCTGAACCCAAGAACTGGCCGCCGGCGACTCACTGTTGAAACCCAAAAGAAAAAATAGTAAAGGAGGGATTTTTGATTAGGGCTTCAAATCAAGAATTCGGTACAAGGAAATGAAGAAGAGGAGAGGAGAAACAAGAAAATCAACTCCAACCGTTAAATCGCCGCCTGAGTCGCCGAAAAACGGCGAACATAGTTGCTGCTCCTCTTCCTCCGATCTCCTCCCAGCAACACTAATTGAGGAAATTTCAAGAGGGGTTTTATCAAGGGGAGGATAATGGATGTTTTGGTGGTGGTGCACCGGTGAGGAGGCGGCTGGACGTGGCTGGGTCGAGCGGTGAACGCCGGAGAAGAAGCGGAGTCGAGAGAGGGGGAGACTCGGTTGACCCGAGTCTGGTCTCTTTGACCGGGTTGACCGGTCTCTTCCTTAAATACCAAAATGAACGACCTTGATTAGATCTTAATAAAGATCAACGGTCCAGATTAAAAGAAGGTGAAAAGTAAAAAGGTAAGTGGTGAAACTCCTTTTTACCGGATTGATAATTAAAAGTTACCGAAAACTTCAAAAATTCGTAGAAAATAAACCGAAGCTCCGAAAAATAATCTGAAAATACCGGGAGACTCGTGTCGACACGTACTACAACATCGAGTCATTAAATCAGGTATTTGGAGAACTTTTAAAAACTCAAAAATTAACTCGAGCGATAACTTAACAAATTACCGATCACAATCAAAAGTCCTTTGTATCTCGTAAACCTCTATGAAAAGGTAACTTTTAGATACGGGATGTTACAGTTACGTTGGAAAATGTGACATGTGACAAGGTTACATGAGTTTGTGGAATATGTTGGGTATCCTTGGGGTTATATTGGATGCCTAGTGTCACATATGTTCACGTTACGAGAATAAGTCTATTTCCTTACATCCTATGTGAATAGCCTTCCGGCTAGTACTGGAAATTGACTTATAAGGAGAATCAGTAAGGATATTGATCGTAAAGAGCAGGTGTGCAGGGTTATGACAATGCTATTTGTGAGGCGATTTGGAAGAGTTCTCATAAATGAGTTGTTACTTGAGAAGGATAAGATTATTTTAAGTGGTACTGTCACCCACCGTGTTGGATTTAGAGAATAGATATTTTAGGAAGAAATTTTTTTATAAGGTGGGGATAATTGTCACATCCTGATCCTAGAATTATGTTACGGTTGGTTACTTTGGACTTTAACCATTTAAAGTAACCGTTTGACCGTATAATGACCGTAAAGTTGACTTTTTGTAAAGTCAAGAATTTGGGAAAACTTTCTTCATAAAAGTTGTAGAGGACGTCGGTACGAGTTCGTGGACATGTAGCATGTTCAAATCAGAGTTCGTATGAAGAAGTTATAAGGGTCTGAAGTCAGTAGCATATGGGTAATTTCGTGAAAATGGCTATAAATAGCCCAAAAATCAGAAAATCGGCAGATTTTCTGCCGGACCTTCTTGGCATCGCCGCCGCCTCAAGCCACCTTAGGCCGCCGCACCGGTCCTAAAAGGATCACCTCTGAGTCTACTTCAATTCGAGGTAAGCTTTTCGACCTATTTCTTCATGGTTTAGGAGAAATTTCAATTTGATTACCGAGTGTACAGTAGGTGATCTAGATCGGATTTCTCACTCCTCAAGCCACGAATTTGTGAGTTCTATATATGGTTAGAATGAGTTTTAGGAGTACTACTTACCCTTATAGTTTGGTGAATTAATTTGGAGTGTGGAGGGAGAATCGAATATTTGAAGTTTTGAAGTTTTAAAAAATATTTCGGGTTTTTACTTTTTCCTTCGATTGACCTAGTTAGAGGCCGAATTGTCCTTCGAGTTGAACTAGAAAGTTGTTTCAAATGATGAGGCGAAGCTACTGTTAAAATTTGGTGGCGATCGGAGGTCGTTGGAATTTTGGCCGGAATTTCTGCCGACAGCGGTGCCGCCACTTTCTAGGCCATTTTTCATGCCCATTAAATAGTATAAAATGGGAGGAGTGTATGGTTTAAATTTGGTAATTTTTGGAGGAGTTTTGGTTAGGTTTTGAAATTTTTCAATTTTAATATTATCGGCGGATTAAGGTTTGAGAAATATTATTCCAGCCATCGATTATTGCCGATTAAGGTTTGAGAAATATTTTAAGGACTCCTAAGCTACTGACGAAGGTCGGGGTATATGTTGACTAAGTTTAAGGGTTTTGGCCGAAGGTATCGTTATTGCCAATATTAAATAATTTTTCGTTTGACGATTGAGATTTAATATTATTCGTTGAACAGGAGATGAGGAGTTCTTGCTTGGGAAGCGATCCAGATTTCATTAGGCTAAGGCCTAAGCCGGTGAGTGGACTTTTGATTTAAAGGAAATGCATGCAATTATTTTATATTTAAATAGATGGTTTATTTATATGGAAATTAAATGAAAAAGATGATTTTACTCACGTATTAAATTTCCGTAAAATTGATTTCGAAAGGAAGTGACCATATTTTAAAGGGATAGTTTTATTATTTGAAAAGTTTTCGGAAATGGGGTTTCCCGATGGAATCCGTATTTATTTTTGGTTATGGGTATATGATTTTATACGCTTTCTTTAACAAGCGTGGGTTTTAAATTGAGATTCGATGGCCACGGATGAAATGAATGTCGGATTTAAATTATATCCTCGGATTTGAGGTTTTTTCAAAGGATTTCGAGGATGAGATTTAATGCAATTCTTTTGTTAGGACCCACCCCGAGTTAAACCCCTTTAACCCGAAGTAAATCCTGCGGGGACCACCTCAAGGGAACTTCTTATCGAAACCCCTTTGAAATGGACAACCCTTCCTATATACCAACTCGGCACTTCCATGAGTATTTAACAACAATCCCTAACTCATGAAGGCATCCTGCTCCCTAACCTACTTAACTAGATAAACTGGGTTAGTCAGAGCAGTCTACATAGAAGATTACCCTAATGAATTGCAAGCAGCAACAGATTGATTGACTATGCCTCGACTGTTGTACGCGCGCGACCTCCGCTCAAGAACCCTGCACCACTGCGCATTTGAAAACGAAGGGCCCAGGGGAGAAACATTGAAAACTGTTAGCGTGAGTGGACAAAAATCAAATATAAAAACTCTATTTTCCTTTAATTATCTCCCTTAGAGTTTTCCAAGAAAACCTTATGCACGTACCTCATAGACAATGAATAATTAAATCAATAAAACTCCCTTGGCTCATACATACATATATGTGTGGGGTATTAACCTCATCCACGAGAAAACCGACCTGCTCTACCACGAGAGGGTTTATTGACCAGCTCATCGGAGAGGGTCCCATGACCTGCTCTATTCGGAAGGGTCTATTGACCAGCTACCACCGAAGAGGGTCCCGACCTGCTACTATCCGGGAGGGTCTAATGACCAGCTACCACCGGAGAGGGTCCATGCTAGCATGCAATACATATATTCATATCCTTTAAGGTTTAGGGTTTACCCCAAATACATTGGATTTAAAAACCTCGTGGGACATATATAATCTGAAAACCAAGTCAAATCACCCTGACTTTACCCCAAATACATTGGATTTAAAAACCTTCCCAGGAACCCAAAACCGGTTCTCTGCCTTTACTTTAAAACCCTTTAAATCCAAGAGCCAAGTTTCCCCTTTTAAAACATCCCTCTCCATAATCCCAAAACAGTGATAATCATAAAGTCATATTCCGGGAAAATCTTTTAAAATCACGGGAAAGGCAGGAACCTCTTTCTTGGCTCATTTATCTTTAAAATCATAAAATTCTCATTTTCCCAAAATCACCGTAAAACATATAATGGAGGAAATCACATATGCAGGAGAAACTAATTAAATTCTATGGGCATGCAAATTAATTTAAAAACAAGGTCCACTCACAGTACTCATTGCGACCTTCTTCCTGCTCGGAAAGCTCCTCGAGCGAAACCCTCGAACTAACCACGTAGTCGAGCCCGTCTCACGTTCAACCAGAGACTGTACAAACAAACCATTATATTAGTCATTCCACAGTTGACTTGGTCTTTTCCTAGTTTGACCAGGAAATCCTATTTGACCACGTGTTGACCAAGTTCCTTTCTTTTTAACAGCTTTTCAAACATTACACTTATTTCCGATTATCGACTCGAAGTTTGGTTTTGTTACGCCACCTTAGCATAAGTATTTTCTCTTTACTAATTGTGAGTCGATACGTCGATAATGAAATTATCTGATTGTTTTTCCACGATCAACTTGACATTTCTGTTAATGGGTGTCAACATCTTCCTCAACCACTAGAGTGGTCAACATACTATAATTTCCATACTTCACTAATTAACTTCAAAACCTTTGACTTGAACTCTACCTTTTCTTTAACCTTTTCAACCCGATTTAACATCTTCTCATAAATGGAAACCTTCCAAAAAAGGAAAGTTTCCCAAAATGGAATGTTTCCTAACATGGTAAGTCTTCTTTAAAATGGGAAGTTTCCCAAAATGGAAACTTCCTACTTACGTCCAATTTTCCCGTAATTACTCAACTTAGGGGTGAACCGAACTTTTCGACTAAAAGCTTAACAGGGGAAATGATTCCTACCTCTTTGGCATTCTGCCGGTTTAACTATATTCCTGGAGTCTTTGCCGGATTTCGGTAACTTACCGGAATTTCGCCATAACCTCCCCGTTTCCTCCGATGCATAAGTTATCGACCACAACAACAAAAATAACACAATTTCAGCAACAAATCCAAGCATCAAACAGAACCAACAACACACAAGCCTAAAGCTAGAACCTCACCTCTGGTTTTTCACAGGACTGCTTCACCTGCTATTGGATCAACTGCTTCGATCCACTACCTCGCCAGCTTCCTCCAAGTTCCTCCTAGACGTCACCCAGCCTCCCAAGACTTGCCAGAACACCAAGAATGGGTCGCCGGAGGGAGGAGTAGAGAGAACCCAGAAAAACCTGAAAACAGTGGAAATGGGGATTTCTCGATTAGGGCTCGATTTCAGGGTTTAAAGGTATGGAAATGAAGAGGAAGAGAAGAGGAGAAGAACCATACCGGTCGGAGGCTGAGTCGCCGCCTGGAACGCCGGAATCGGGCCAACACAGACGCTCCTCCTCCGATCTCCTCCGATTTTGGGTGTTTGGTGGCCGGAGTCGCCGGCGCTAGGAGGACGCCGGAGCAGAGGGAGAGAGAGAAGAATCTGGGTCAACGCCCGAAGGGGGGTTTGACTCGGGTCAAACCTCTCTCTTCCTTTTATAGCGAAACTGACGGCCAGGATTCAATCTAGAATAGATCCAACACTCCAGATTTAAAGAAGGTGAAAAGTAAAAAGGTTAAATGGTAAATCTCTTTTTTACCATAATAGTAACCCAAAATTACCATAAACTTCAGAAATTCACAGAAATTAGTCGGAAGCTCCGAAAAATATTCTGAAAATACCGGGAGACTCGTGCCGATACGTACTACAACATCGAGTCATTAAATCAGGTATTTGGAAAACATTTAAAAAACTCAAAAATTAACTCGAGCGATAACTTATCGAATTACTGATCGTAGTTAAGAGACCTCGATAACTCGTAAACCTCTGTGAAAAGGTAACTTTTAGGTACGGGATGTTACATCTTTAATATTATTTAGTATTGCCAAATTACGGATTTAGAGGTATTTTGACATGAGAGACACGTCTGGAGTTTTATTTTCTTATATTCTTGGGTTGTAACGTCGTTATTTATTGATCCAGAATAAGATTGCAGTCCTCACCAATAGGTGAGATGGGCGCGAGAATAGTAATAAGATTGCGGTCCTCACCAATAGGTGAGCTCGGTATGGGAATAATAATAAGGTTGTGGTCCTCACTAATAGGAGAGCTGGGCGCGGGAATAATAATAAGGTTGCAGTCCTCACCAATAGGTGAGCTGGGCGTGAGAATTGTAATAAGATTTTGGTCCTCACCAATAGGTGAGCTCGGCGCGGGAATAATAATAAGGTTGCGGTCCTCACCAATAGGTGAGCTGGGCGCGAGAATAAAAATAAGGTTGCGGTCCTCACCAATAGGCGAGCTCGGCGCGGGATTATTAATAAGGTTGCGGTACTCACCAATAGGCGAGCTGGGCGCGGGAATATTAATAAGGTTGCGGTCCTCACCAATAGGCGAGCTGGGCGCGAGAATATGAATAAGGTTGCGGTCCTCACCAATGGGTGAGCTGGGCGCGAGAGTATTAATAAGGTTGTGGTCCGCACCATAAGGTGTGCTGGGCCAGGGATATTAAGGTTGTGGAAATATTTACAGTTTATGTTTATTGTACGTTATTTTATTATTATCTCTCTAGGTTACGTTTAAATCTTTGGCATGCATAAGTGTTTTTAATAATTAAATGGGAGAGCATAAATGCTAGTTTTTAATTTGATTATTCTATTTTGTCCACTCACTTTAACGTTAAGTTTTAAAATGTGTCTCCCTTTGGCCCTTCGTTTTAAAAATGCTTTGATTGCAGGTCAGCTTAGGAGAGGTCGGGCGTGCAAGAGACGAGGCATAGTCGATAGTCCGCTATCGCTTTCTCTTTTTAATACTCGTTTGATTTTGATTGCTCTGATTACTTTGGGAATTATGAAGTGTCGACTGAGAATTGGGGACAGGATGGGTCCAAGAGTGAGGTTGGATTATTATTTGTGGAAGTGTTTAGTTGGTTTGCTGGGAGGATTGTCTATTTCAAGGGGGTTTTGGTAAGAAGTTCCATTGAGGTGGTCCCCGTAGAATTTATTTCGGGTTAAAGGGGTTTAACCCGGGTGGGTCCTGACATGACCTCCGACCCGCAAAGAAGTAACAGAAACATAACAAATCAGGGAAATAAGAAGCAATAAAAAAAGAACATCTTTTGAAGACAACAGACAAGATGAAAAGATGAAAGAGTAGAAGACTGGGGAAAAACAAACAATTTCGAAGCCGCCGCAAGGATGAGCCAAAATGAGCATCTCCATGAACAACAGTCTCTATATTCTCAAACATATGATAAAACATATACAGTTTTTGTTTGTGAGCCTACCTTGCAATGGTGTGGGCAGATGGTCAAGCATTTATTGCAGTTGGGGGAGGACCTCTCCGAATCACCCCTGTCATTCTTTCACCAATAAATGACAATCAAGAAGAACTAAAGAGATTATGAATTCTGCAATATATTAATAACCTCCAAGAATGGAGTATATATATAAAATTACATATATCAATCCTAATAGGAAACTAATTATTGATAAGTGCGTTTTACGCTATGTTTTTAATATGTTTTTACCCTCATTTTTACCTTGTTTATTCCTTAGTATTGTTGTTTTTACTTAGTTTGAGTCAAAAAGGGTTTTTCTGTAGAGCAAAGGCTAAAACATGTATTTATACAGAAAAGTGTGCTTAAGTATTGAAAATTCGATTTGGAACAAACACTTGGTAATTTTATCATGATTCACCGTACCTTTACATTGTCAATTTTGATGAATTTGGTTTAATGTGTAGATGACATGTAAATAAGCATATGAGAACAAGAATCATGAAGATTGGACTCATGAAGGACAACAAGAGAGGCCACGGAAAAGAAGAAACTCCGAAACATTGCATTTTGATCCGAGCAGAAATTTCCAGAAACCCTACATCAACTTCGGAAAATCATATCTAAATATCCAGGAGGAATCTGAAGACGAGCCATATATCATTGGAAAGCTACAGAAGTCTAGTTTTCAGATCTTCTGGAATCGTGTCAATTGGAGTTCAGATGAAGGAGTTATGATCAAAACAATGGACGGAGGTCAAGCTGCAAAACTGGGCAGTTTCTGCCTATGTTGTCACACGAGTTTGGGAGGATGTTTCTTCACCAAAATTCTTCCCAAGCATGTCAAAGGACTTAAGAAGAGCTTAATGAAGTCATGGGAAGCTGCATTGAAGAAGTAAATTCGAAGAAGTCATCATGGCAGCCGAAACAACTAAGTATGGAGCTTTCCCGGTCAAACCGGGAAAGTCTGTCCCTACCGAGTTCTTGCAATGGATTCGGCTGCCTAGAAGCCCAAAACTTGTGCAATGAGGCCTACATTGATCCATTAACATTTAGGAGAGTCCAAGAAGTCAGAAATCCAAGTCCAAAGTCGAAATCCTTGTCAAAGAAGAAAGAAGAAACCAAGTCCAAAAGGATTACAAGTTCAACAAGGAATGGGATTCCTTGAAGTGGCCGAATTTCCCTAGGGTTTCTCTTCGAAATTTTCTGTATAAATAGACATGTATAGCTCTTAGTTTTGTGTCTTCAACCTTTGTAACTTTTAGAGAGCCAAGCTCTACCAAAAAACCCTAAACACTAGAGAAACACAAAAGCTGCCGCAATTCCCATTGTTCACTGCCGAACATATCTTGCCGCCACCGATTTCCCCATCCTTTGCCGATTGATCTAGTTGGTTTTAGGTATGGATCTTTGTAAGTTTTTGTGTTATTTACTGTGTTTATGCGAATTCATTGACTATATATTATGGTTTTGTGGTTTTATGTCTCATACATGTTCATATATTCTTCTTTGTGATTTATGTATGTGATTGTTTGTGATATAACGATTAGAATACATGTTTAGGTTATAAACAAAAGATAAAACTTGCTGTGTTTATGTGATTAAAATACTTTAATTGATTAATTGTTTACCCGAGCATATAATCGAACCGGAAGGTAATCTAGACGTAGGTGTTCCTAAGGGGGGAGTTTAATGCGCCGTAGTGTCCTAAGGGTTAAGGTCAGGCGATTGTAGGCTTTGATTCTTAGGCATTACTAAGGGATGGTAGGGTAAAACGATTTGCATGCTAATAGGATGAGTGACGCCATACCTAGGATCATGTCTCCAATGGCTCTTGTTCGATAAGTGTATCTTGTCTTAGTGTCAGGCGATTGTAGATGCTGAGCAAGGTGACACATATACAAATTTAGTGTCAGGCGATTGTAGGCACTAAGTTTACATGAGAAGCCTACATAGTTGGAATTAATCAAAGTATTTGAAAATATAATTGCTGCATTTTTAATCTGTTTCATGAACTTGCATGCTATTTAATCGGTGCTATGTGCTGTTCTAAATGTTGCATTGTTGGATGACCATGTTTTGTAAATACTTGTGTTTATTTTCTTTTAAATTCGAACCAAACTCAAAAATCCCATTATAATTTGTACTTGTATTCTTTTGAAATTACTAACATTCTTTTTTGCAGTATATAAAATCCTTCCCTAGTGTCCCCGGTTAGAACGATCCCTACATGCACATACTACACTGATAGGGTTTTTTAAATTGCACAGGTCAACTTTTGGCATGTCAATTATACTAAATATTCTTAACAATACATAATTCTAATAGTACATGGATTGACTCACGCCAACACTCCCCTCAAATTGGTGCATATAGATCACAAATACCCAACTTGTCCAATGAGTCATAAAATACCTTACTGCAGATTGTTTTCGTAAGAATGTCTGCTAGGTGCTCCTCAGTAGGTACATATGGGAATGCAATAATCTGATGATCCAACTTTTTCGTAATGAAATGTCTATCGACCTCCACATGTTTCGTTCTGTATTGCTACACTGAGTTATGAGAAATTTGAACATCAGCTTTATTATCACAATACAAGAACATCGCCTTCTTTTGCTTGAATCCCAAATCTCTCAACATGTGTCTCAACCACAACATCTTACATACTTCAAAAGCTATTACACGATACTTTGCTTCAGTACTAGAGCGAGCTACCACTTTTTGCTTCTTACTTTTCCAAGTAACCAAATTACCACCTACAAAAGTGAAATAGCCAAAAGTAGACCTATGATATGTAATATTACTTGCCAAGTCTGCGTTTGTGCACCAGAAAACATCGAGTGTCTGTGTTTTGAAAAGATTAAACCTTTTCCTGGAGCAGACTTCAAATATCGTAAAATACGAAATACAGCTTCCATATCAGTTTCACTGAGATTATGCATAAATTGACTCACAACACTAACGACATAGGCTAAATCTGGTCTGTATGAGACAAATAAATCAATCGGCCAACTAACATCTGATACTGCATCTTATTTGCAGACACCTGATCCAAATATTCTACCAACCGATGATTCTGTTCAATTGGAGTATCAGCAGGTTTACAATCAAGCATATATGTTTCTACAAGCAAATCTAAAACATATTTCCTCTGGATCAACGCAATACAATTCTTAGCACGAACAACTTCAATTCTCAAAAAATACTTCAAACTACCCATATCTTTCATCTCAAATTTAGAAGACACTGATCTTGTAACTTATTAATTTCCTCACTGTCATCACCTGTCACAACCATATCATCAACATAAAAAATTAATGTTGTCACCTTACCAAAACGATGCTTAATGAACAACGTGTGATCTGAGTTGCTCTGTCGATATCCAATATTCTTCATAAACATGGAGAAACGCCCGAACCACGCTCTTGGTGATTTTTTAGACTATAGATAGACTTTTTCAACTTGCACACCACCGGCTCCCTAGTTGAAGTACCATAACCAGGAGGCAAATTCATAGACTTCCTCATGCAAATCACCATACAAGAAAGCTTTTTTGACGTCAATTTGTTGTAAAGGCCAATCAAGGTTAGCGGCTAACGAAAGAAGTACACGTATTGTATTAATTTTGGCCACTGGTGCAAATGTCTCGTCATAATCCACCCCATACTTATGAGTGTAGCCTTTAGCTACTAACCTTGCCTTGTACCTATTTACCGAACCATCAGGATTATGTTTAACTGTGTACACCCACCTACAACCAACTGTCTTCTTTCCCGGTGACAATAACACTAACTCTCACGTACAATTTTTCTCAAGAGCACCCATCTCAACTATCATTGCTTTCATCTACTTCACATCTTTCATGGCATCCTACACTTTACTAGGAAGAGGCACAGAAGATAATTGATTCACAAAGGCTACATATGATTTAAATAACCTATAGGTTGACATATAATTAGCAACAAGATACCTAGCCTTAACACTTAAACTTGGTTCATACTTCTTAGGGGGTTGACCACGGGTTAATCGATCTCGTAAAATTTTAATTTGACCTTGTGTAGAGCCACATAAAGGAGCAACAACACTAGACACTGAAGGATTATCAACACTACTAGATGACGGGGGAATAGAATCAGTACATACCTAAGGGGATTCTTGAACAGGAGAGACCACTGATGGAGAGGGAGTGATTGGACTAGCGGTAGTAGCAGTAGTTGGTTGTCTACCTTGTAAAATGTTGTCCTCCGATGATGTACTGTCGATGGCTTGCTCCCCCTTCGACTGATCAAAGTCCTTTTCTATCGCTCAAACAGACCTAATCAGCTGGTCAAGGGCTTCAGGAACCGTTTGTTGCAGTGGTTCAACAGAAAGTCTCTGGGATGAATAAGTAATTTCAAGGCTTTTTTTGGTCACAAGGTTATACTGATCCTCAAAGTAAACACTCTCCCCCTGATTAGGAGTAGTAAATGGCGAAAAATAACATGTATCCTCATTGAAAGTAACATCCATGGTGACATAAAAATATTGGGAAGGAGGATGATAACACTTGTACCCTTTGTGTTGAGTCTCATACCCAACGAAGACACACGTGAGAGCTCTAGCATCCAACTTTGATCATTGGTTTTTATAAAGATGGACATAGGCTACACAACCAAAACCACGGGCATGAAGTGTATTAAGAGATTGAATTGAGACATAACTAGATATCACTTCAAACGGAATACGATGTTTAAGAGAAGATGATGGGAGATGATTGATGAGATGAGAGGCACATAACACAGCCTTCCCCCAAAGATACTTGGGCATGTTGGCACTAAGCTGGAGGGCACGAGCCATGTCTAACAAGTGACGATTTTTTCTTTCAGAGACCCCATTATGTTCTAGTGTTTGAGGACAAGTGGTTTGATAAATAATCTCATGAGATTGGAAATAATCACGAAACAAATAGTTAACAAATTCCCCTCCATTATTAGACCAAAATATCTTAATACAAGCATCATATTGGGTACAGACAAAACTATGGAAAGCTGTAAAGGCAGAGAAAACTGTGCAAACATCTTTCTTCTTAAGCAAAACAACCCAAGTTAATCTTATGAAATCATCAAGGAACAGAACAAAGTAATTCATACCTGATAGGGTAGAATTTTTGGAAGGTCCCCATAAATCTGAATGAATAAATTCAAAAGGTCGTGAACTTGAATGAGAACTCAAAAGATAACTAGATCGATGACTCTTGTGTAGGCTAGAATTACTTATCCCATAAAACAGAGATGACATGGACTTCTTCATAACATCAAATGACGGATGACCCATACGCCGATGTCATAACCAAACTTCATTCAACCGATCAGAACTCACTTTCAAAGCAACTGGTCCTTGTGGTTTTGGTATCTTTCCAGTATACATGCAATCCAAGTGAAACAGTCCCCCTCTCAGGTCTCCCATTCTAATTATCGCCCGAGTGCACAGATCCTGAAAAATAACATACATAGGATAAAGGGTGACCGAACACTTATTTTGTGAGGTTAACTGAGACACAGATAATAGATAGTGAGACAAAGAGTGTACATATAGGACATTATGAAGAATGATAGAGGGTGTAACATGAACAAACCCAATACCTATAACGGGAAAAAACTCACCATTGGCATTAGAAACTTGTTTTATAGACGAAGAAGATAATGTCACAAAGAAGGACTTATCATAAGTCATGTGATCTGAGACATCAGAATCAATAACTCACGTGTCACTTCTAGTAAAGTCAGAAACATGTAAAGCAAAACTAATTTTACCTCGAATTTTTTTAGTCGTCATTAATCCATTATCATTAGAATCGCAGCGAGCCATATAGTCGTTGAGAGCCAAATTGACCATTTTGTTTCTATCTCCTTCAACAAACCACAAATAGAATGAATGTAAGGAATAGCAAAGACAAAACACTATTGCACAACACACATTTAGTTCTTCTTCTATTTTTTCTTCCTTCCTTCTCAATTCACCTCCAAAACAAACTTTAGAATGAGCAAAACTTGTCCCACACCTCTGTTCTTCACTTTGTCAATCAACAATCATCTCAACCAATTAAACAAAAAACTTGCTGGACATCTCCAAAGCAATTGAATAAAGCTTGTTCGATACCCCAAACTGACAAAGTTATCCTCACAACTAAAAATCACTAAACACAACGTACATAAGAAAAACAAAAAATCCAAATGACCAACAGAACTTTAATAAACAAAAGAATCAAAATTTGCAGTGGAACAAAACCAATCGAGTCCGAATGGACCTTGATTGACTCTGATACCAAATCAAGAAGAACTAAAGATATTATGAATTCTGCAATATATTAACACCCTCAAAGAATGAAGTATATATACAAGATTATATATATCAATCTTAATAGGAAACTAATTATATTAAATATTCCAAACAATACATAATTCTAATAGTACATGGATTGACTCACGCCAACACCCACGGCCACCTCGACCACCACCACCACTAGGACCCCTCGCGTTCTCTGGTTCAATTACGATTACCACCCCTCTCGCTCTTAATAATATCATCAAGAGACATATCCAAAGTAGTAGTCTTCGAAATCAGATCACAACTCACATGCTAATGTGTGGACCTCTAATTCTGCATATAAAAGAATGAGCAGAGCACTCAAATATGCAATTAGGAAAAAAAAGGTATGGATGCAATCCTTCTATTCTATAAATCCTCTTCTGAATTCTCACTTTTTCCTCATCTCTCCTTTTCACACTCAAAAAAGAGGATTGAGTGCCTGAATTGAAATAAAACTTGATTGTCACTATTGGGATCCAAGGGTTATGTCAACATGTTTCGTATATTGTCATTGGATCTCGATGACTGTATGCAGATTCTGAGTCTTAATCATATTGCCATTTTTTGCATAGATAGATGTTGTAGCTAATATTTTATTTTCCATTGATAGGGAAAGATGGAATTGGAAGAAGTCAGCTTTGCTGGATTTGGAAGTCATCTTACGGCAAAAGAGCTCGTAAGCTATTTAGGTGTCGTCAGAAAACTCCAGACTATTCCAAATTTTGAGATCATCGATGCTATAAATTTTGAAACTGCAAATTTCTGACATCGTCTGCTGATTTAATTAGAAATCAGTATTATTATTGTATGTGTATTAGTCTCATGGTAGGAAGATTATGTGTTGTCATTAGGGGTGAAAACGGTTTGAAACGGTCCGGTTTAGGACCCAAATTGGAGAAAAAATTCGGTTCGGTTCGATCCAGTTTTTCAATTTTAGACGCATCAAACCATGAACCAAACCACATCTACGGTTTAGGTTTTTTTTTCAAAAAAAAATTACGCTCCGTAAAGCCACAAACCAAACGTCTTTTTTGTTAAAAAAACTACCAACCAAATAAAAAGTAAACACAATCAAAAAACTAAAAATAGTTTAAAAGCTACAGTTTAAGTCCATACATAATTACATAAACACAATATAAAGCTCATACATCAAACCTCATAATCCAAACATCCAATAGTAAAGTAAACACAATCAAAAAACTAAATAGTTTAAAGGCTCTAGTTAAAGTTCATACATAATTACATAAACACAATATAACGCTCACACATCAAATCTCATAATCCAAACAACCAATAGTCCATACATTCATATGTTAAAATTTAAAAATCCAAAAATTGCAAAAAGCCAAATAGAGTCACAAAACACAAACTTGGAATAATAAGAGGAAAGTATATCAAATTCTTCTTGGCTTCTTACAACATCATCTCATACTCGCAAATATGTTTGCTTCATTTTAAGAGGCAACATACCAATCCTCACACCTTGCCCAAATGACAATGATGGATTCTCTAAGATTTCTATATATGCACAAAAAATGAAAAATAAAATAAAATATAAATACAAAAAGTTAGATAAGGAAACCATATATGTAACATGTACTAAGAATAAGAAGAAATTTTTACCTCTTTCCGCTACTTCACATATCTCAATCTCCTCACTAGTGGGCACATGATGCAAAACAATAATTTCACCTCTAAGCCAACTGAGTACATATCAAGGCTTCCACCATTTTTGGACTTAGAGAGCTTCGATGTGGATTGATTACCCTCCCGCTAGTGCTAAAAGAAGATTCAGAAGGTATAGTAGACATCAGAATAGCTAGAATATCTTTTGTAATACGGGCCAATATAGGGTATTTGGAAACCCCATTCACTCTCCACCAATTCAACAAATTAAAGTTTGGATCATCTCCTTCAATGCCATCACTAATGTACTTATCAACATCATTGTTAATGGTGTCGGCTTGCTTTGTTTTTGTTTTGAACTCTCTCTTTCAATTTCCTCTCAAACTCGGTAAGACCCGTGAAACAAGATTGAATAAGATCATTAGAAGCTTGAGACCCACTAACCCCTCTAATTTTAATTTCCTCCGCTTCATACAAATTGTAAAAGTCATACAAAAGATCTTTCACACTCTTTGTGACAACTTCCACCTTAATATATTGCTCATCATCCCCATAAACAACCTCTAAATAATCAACAAGCATGACAAACTTTTGTCGTGGATCAAGAACAAGACCAAGAAACACATATTGATTCAACTCATCAAAATCACCCTAATATTTTGCATATTTTTCTTTCATTGGAGTTGCAATATCCGACCTCCAAATATTACTTGGTTTCTTGATTTGTTCTTGCAAGAGACCATTGAGATGAAGCAAATCACCAAACGTGTGATTAATGATAGGTACATTAGAACAGCACACTCTTAATGTAACTTCATAAAATGGTTTCAAAAACAACGAATACAATTCGGCATTCTTCCAATCATTCAAAGCTGGTGGGCCTTCTTTTCCATATACGAATCACCCAAGTTAAAATATACGGCATAATTACGTGTATCATCTTGACATAGTCTATCAAATGCTTTTTGAAATTTCAAAGCCGATTCCTACATCAAGTATGTGGAATTCCATCTAGTAGGGACATCCAACACCACAAGTCCCTTGCACTCTATCTTCACTTTCCCAACACTTTTTTTAAAGAGCTCTAGTCTTTGTGGAGAAGATCTAACATACCTCACTGCAATACGTATAACATCAATAGACAAACTCATGGGTTTCAAATCATCATTCACAATCAAGTTAAGAATATGAGCTACACACTGCACATGCATATTTTTTCTCTTATTCAAAATCATATTAGGTGGTCCCCAAGCATTTACCCTATTGATCAACTCTCTTATTGCAACATCATTAGCCGAAGCATAATCAACGGTGATTGTTAAAATGTTTTCTATGCCCCATTCTAAAAAACAATCCTCCAAAAGTTTAGCTATTGACTCTCCCTTATGATCTAAGATGACACAAAAGTTGATTACTCTTGTAACACCCCGTCCCAAATTGACATTTTTACCGGGATTAGGCGAGTTACAGAGTATTGTAGCCGCAATGTTAATTTTCCCCGAATTAATATCGAGATATTCTCGGTTCTGGGGGAAAATAGAATTAATGTCCCGAGGGGTAGATTATGTTAATACTAGTTCTCTGGTATGTCAGGAAGATTTTTCAGAGCTACGAGCTATTAGTTATGAATTTATCCAATTTACGTAAGTAATAAATATTAATTACTTTACCGTAAAAAGATGACTTTGCGATAAGTCAGGAATTTGGAGAAACTTCCTTCGGGAAAGTTGTAGAGGACGTTAATACGAACCCGTGGGTATGTCCTATGATTTAATCGGAGTTCGTATGCGAAAGTTATTCAGGTTAATGTGTTGTTACCGTGCGGTAAAAGTAAAATAACCATTTACCACTCAGGGTAACTTTTAATAAACTAATCTGGGCCATTAGATCGATTTAAGATTTGATATGGGCCGTTGGTTTCTTTATAAAAAGAAGAGAGAGGCTTGACCCGAGTCAAAACCCCCCTTCCGGTTGACCCGAGTTCCTTTCGCTCTCTCTCTCTCTCGCTTCTTCACTGTGTCCCGCCCGGTGCCGGCGACTCCGGCCGCCCCAGGCCGGCGGACCACTCCTATCTTCTTCCCCTTTTCCTCCTTTACCTAACCCAGCCTTCCAAACTTCCAAACAATCGTTATGGCTGGAGATCGAGGGAGCAGGAGAGCGGCTGTGTTTTGCCGGTTTCCGACAAACCAGGCGGAGTTAGGGCGCGTGGAAGGTAAGGATCTTCTTCTCTTCTCTTTTGCTTCCTTCCTGTGTGTTTTGTTTGTTGGATTGAAGCCTAATCGGAGTTTCCCCATTCTACTGTGTCACTGTTTGTTTGTTGGGTTGGTCGAGCACTCTGGTGAGACTCTAGTGGCCGTGCTCTAGGGTGTAAGAGACGAAGGCAAGGCTGTGGGTGGCAAAGGAGGTCCAGCTGGAGGAGATTGGAGCTGCTGCCGTCAAACTCGGAGTAGAGGCAGAGGGTAAATTCTGTCCTCTAGGAATTATGTTCGAATTGTTGTTGTAGCATTGTTGTTGTTAGTGTTGTTGATGTGTGGTGTTTGTTGAATGGGTTAGGGTAGGGAGGTTTGGCCAGGAAATCTCGGATTTCCAGCCAAACCAGTTGACCGGTGTAGGCTAGGGTAAAATGGGATAAATTCCTAGGTTTTTACCGTGGTAGATCCAGGTTTTTACCGATTTACCGTGACTGTAAAATGACAGAACTGCCCCTGGCAGTTTAGGGTAATTACAGGGGTGCCATCGTGGTTAAATCCCAGAAATACCCCTGGTAATTTGAGTTTATTACCGGACTGCAACTAGAGCTGAAATTCCAAGAATACCCCTGCCATATTTATATATTTACAGGGCTGCCCTTGGGACTGAAATCCCAAAAATGCCCCTGACAGTTTGGTTTAATCACAAGACTGCCACTAGGGGTAAAAAGACAATACTGCTCCTGACAGCTTAACATATCTACCAAACTGCCATTGAGGTGGAATTGACTTTATTGCCCTTGACAGTTTAGGATAACTACAAGGGGACCTTCCAGTTGACATTACAGTTATGCCCCTGGAGGATTGGTTATTTACGTGGATACCTCATTTGAGAGGTTAACTCAGGATATGCGTTAGGTGTACGCTATCCTCATTTATAAAGCGACCGTTAAATAGAATAGCGGGATTCGCCCGGTTAGGGTGTTAATTAAAACAAGAGCTACGTGTGGCTTGATCTCTGAGGACAGGGTACATAGGCAGCCTGACCGGGATTCGGGTGCAGTCACAAATATTATTAGAACCCCTAGATTCTTTAAATGGTTGATTTGAGATCCAAATGTGAGAATCGGGATTGCCTCCAGTTTGAGGTCTATTCAGGTACCATTTGGACTGTTGAATTGGTTTATAAAAGGGTTATCCTGGCTCAAGGGGGATTTCTAGTAAATCTCTCTAGTGTTGGGTCCCGCACGTCCTAACCCAGGGTTAGGGAGGTAAACTTGGGTCGGGGCGTGAAAACTCTTTTATGCAACACCCAATTATCATCAATAAAATGTGCGGTAACAACCATATAATTGATGTTTTAAATAGATTTCCATGTATCAGTTGTAAGATAAACTCTTCTACCCTTCAATTCACCCTTTAACTTATCTTTCTCCCACATATACATCTTAAGTACATCTTTGGCTACAGTCTTCCTACATGGGATAGTCCAAAATGGTAAAGCTTTTTTCATAAAACTCTTAAACCTCATGCCCTCCACATGAGCAAAGGGTAGCTCATCTAGAATAATCATCTCCACATATAACCTAATGAGCTCGTCATTCGACAAAGAAGATGTGTCCAACTCCCTAGTATCTTTAAGACACAAAATATTTTGTTTTTTAGCTTTCAACATCTCTACATTAGAAGGATACTTAGGACATCTATCAATATTATTAGTAACGGTGGATGTGCCATTATCCGGATCGGCAAAATATTCTTTATTGCAATAAAGACAATTAGCCTTAACTCTATCCTCAACCGCTTTTCTAGTATAATGAGCCCAAATACCTAACCTTTCATTGGCCTTCAAGGACGTCAAATATTCTTCCTCAGTCAAAGTTTGACATTGTTCCTCTCTTTGCTCAATAAAATCTTCTTGTGGAATAGAATCAGTACTTGCGTATGATCCACCCATACTAGGAACCGATGTTGGTGTAGCCGATCGAACGGTACTTTCAACACTATCAACTTGCATCTGTGTAGGCAATTGAAAAAAAACCATAAGAAAAAGAACAACCCGACATAATAAACATGTGCATTTTGAATACATATAAACAATATTTATCATATTCGCTTAATCGCTTATTCAGACATAAATGTTTTGTTCTATTTAGTTTGCAAATGCACAATTTCTAGTCTAATCAGTAGTATCTAAAAACTCTTCAATATATTTCAAATACTCACTACCAGAATAAACATTATAGCTGACGAAAAAAACAGGCTGACGAAATTTTTTTTCTTCAGCTAAAGTCTACTTTAGCCGACGAAAAAAAAATCGTCGACTAAGTTAATTTTTCATCGGCTAAAGTGGATTTTTAGCCGACGAAATGTTTTTTCGTCGGCTAAAATAATTTTTTTGTCAGCTATAGTCTGTAAACTATAGCCGATAAAATTTTTAAAGTTTAGCCAACGAAATATATAATTTCGTCGGCTAAAAGTCCTTATATTTCCAGATCTAAACAGCAGTTCATGTGAAAAAAAGGGAGAAAAAGTTTGAGTGTTTGCGAAATTGTTGGGTGTCGTCGAAATCTGTCCAAAATTAGTTTGTGGCTCTATATATAGGTACATATATGTGTATATATCTTGTTTTGGGCTGATTTAAGTGTTTTATTTGAGTTATATATATATATATTGATTTTGAGTTTTAATTTGAGTTGAATTATTGGATTTTGAGTGACTGAGTTGATCGATTTTAATTTGATAATATATATGAAGTTGTTGTTATATATATATATAATGTGTGTGTGTTAATTGTTAATTTGTTATTAATTGTACGTTAACTGTAGATAGAATACTAAATGATTTGAAAATTTAATTAATTAATTAGAGTTTATGCATATATATATATATATATTATGTTATCTTTTCAGAATATGGATAAGAGTTGGATTTCGCTTCCAAAGTGGGACAAAAGATATGGTAAAGGAGTTATTAGTTTTATTGAATATGTGATGGATAATGCAATTTTCTATTGCCCGTGCACTAAATGTCAGTGTCGTAGCGATATACATCGATTTGCAATTGACAAGGTTTGGCAGCACCTTAAGAGTAATGAGTTTTGGGAGAAGTACACATGTTGGATATATCACGGTGAAACATCATCATGGGGTCCGCATGATCATGGACAATTTTATGCGATGGGCAGTACATCCAACGATCCAACAACGACCTTCATCAACGATATGTTTCCTTATGAGAGCGGTGTATGCTCTGAAGGACCGTATATGCCTGAGCCGGTGCAGCCTTTCCCTAGAGTTGTCAACATTGCTTGTATTGACAGGTACAACAAACTACTTGTTTTCCAACAGACCCCTGTATACCCCGGTTGTCAGAAGACGGTTCTTGAAAGTGTGATGGACGTTATGAAGATTAAAGTTGAGACAAAATCGACTGTGAAGGCTGTTGATGACTATCTACAGTACACTACTCCGATGCTGCCCCACGGTCATCATCTTCCTACCACTCATCATAAGGTCCGATGTATCCTGAAAGATCTTGGGCTTTTCTACATTAAGATCCATGCATGCAGAAATGACTGTGTTCTCTTCTGGGGTAAAGATCCAGAAGGGAATGACCTTGGTGACCTTGACGCATGTCCAGTATGTCAGAGTGACTGGTATAAGCTGACTCCTGCAGGCAATTGGAAACCTGTGAAGGTACTTCGGTATTTCCCGTTGAGGGATAGGCTGGAACTGTTGTACATGTCATCTCACACGGCCAAAGCTATGAGATGGCACGCTGATAGGGAATTGCATGGCGAAGATACCCTTATATACCCTGCTGACAGGGAGGCTTAGAAGCATATAGACCGTGAGTTTCTTCATTTTACGTCACAGGTCCGAAATGTGAGGCTCGAGCTCTCATCTGACGGGTTCAATCCTTTTGGCAACATGAGTCTTCAATATAGTGTATGACCGGTGATTTTGGTACCATACAACCTTCCTCCATGGATGTGCATGAAGAAGGAATACAATAAGTTGAGTTTGTTGATTCTGGTACCCGGTTATCCAGGGAAGTGTCTCGATTTGTATTTGAGACCCTTGATTGAAGAGCTTAAGTTTTTTGGGACTTTGTTCATCCCACTTATGACAAGTACATGCACGAGATGTTTCAGATGCATGCCATGGTTGTTCGTACCATCAGTGATTTTTCTGCCCGTGGGATGTTGTCGGGCAACGTTGTTAGGGGATACAAGGCTTGTCCAGAGTGCCTTAGCGATGAGAGGAGCAGTAGTCATTGCAACAAGATATGCAGATTGGGTCACCGTACTCTCCTTCCGTATGATCACGAATGGCGGTTCGATGACTAGGCATTTGATGAGACTGTAAAAAACGGTGTGCCTCCTAGAAGATGGACGGGGGAAGAAATTTAAGCAGTGCTTAATGAGTATGATTGTAGGCAGCTCAGCAATCATCCTAATATTGTGGCGGCAATACCTGATAGACCCGCCATGTATAAATTTCGGACACATAAGAGCATATTCTAGGAACTCCCATACTGGAGTAAGTTGTTGATCAGACACTACCTAGATGTGATGCACATAGAAAAGAATGTGTGTGACAGTGTGCTGGGAACAATGCTGAACTTTGAGGGAAAGACAAAAGACGGTCCGAAGGCACGCATTAATCTTTAAAAAAGGGAGATACGAAGACATTTGTGGTTGAAAGAAGCAAAGAAAAAAATGCCTCAAGCTCCTTACACCGTGAAGCCTGACCAGAAGAACGTAATTTTCAGGTGGATGAGTTCTGTGAAGTATCCTTCAGGCTACGCAAGAAATATAGCCCGGTGTGTAAACATTCGGGACAATAAAATATACAGGTTAAAGAGTCATAACTGTCATATTCTACTACAACGTCTCTTCCCTATTTTCATTCGACCGTTCCTTCCCCGTCAGGTGGTGGAGCCGTTAGTAGCGTTGTCAAGATTCTTCCAGAAGTTCTGCACACGGGAAGTTACAAAATCTGACCTCCAGGAAATGCAACTGGACATTATTTATATCATGTGTAAATTTGAGAGGATATTTCCTCCAAATTTTTTTGACATCATGCCGCACCTGATGAATATTTTCTCTATCTTAGTTTGAATTTGTAATACAAATTGATGTGTGCTTTATATACTACAAGCTGTTGAATTCATAATTTAGTTTAATTTTGGTGATATATGAACAGGAAATTGGTATTGGTACATTAAACAACCTGTTTTTTTTATGTATTTTTTATTTTTAGCCGATGAAATAGGCCGTATTTCGTTAGCCAAGATAGTTTTAGCCGATGAATTATATCATTTTTCGTCGGCTAAAACTATCTTGGCTGACGAAATACGGCCTATTTCATCAGCTAAAACTATCTTAGCCGACGAATACCCTAATTTTTCTTTGGCTAAAGTTAAATAATTAAAATAATAATTTATACCTCTGGTTGCATCTCATCGATTTGAAACTATTTGTAGTTGAAGGTCTGGGCAGAATACGTAATTTAGACGGTCAAATTACCGTTTCTTTGCGTTTAGGGATTTGACTAATGGGATTGACCGTCCGGGTCGAGTCCTTAACGTTGTCGGATCAAGCTGAAAATTTACCTACACACATGTTTCAACATAATGATGATATCTGAGGGTCGGATTTTCGTTTCACAAGATTGATCATCACAATTACAACATGCCTACTAATGTTGTATAACTAATTTACCAAGAGTTAAGTAAATGTCCCGTTTCAAAAACAAACTGTACGTAGAAGCTTCAAACGAAAAAAAGCCGTGAAATAAGATATGACCGGAACGATGAAATATGTCTACCGTTGAAAAATCAGGTAATTCCGATAAAGTTTCAGTGCCAATAGTTGCGGTCAATGCATTTTTCATTCTTTCTCCCTAGATGTAGCCCCACCTTCGATGGTTATTCTTCTATTAATTTTTATACCACTAGTTGCGTCTCATCGATTTGAAACTATTTGTAGTTGAAGGTCCGGGCAGAATACGTAATTTAGATGGTCAAATTTTCGTTTCTTTGCTTTTGATTTTCGTTTCACAAGATTAAACATATAATTTGGACATAAATTTAATAAATTAGTATAAAAAATACTATAGCCGACGAATTTTTTTAAATTCGTCGGCTAAAGTTGATCTATTGCCGATGAAACACATAGTTTTAGCCGACGAATTTTTTATGTCGTCGGCTATACTTCTTCCTATATATCAAAACCCAGCGACAGAACCCTAACATTTTCTCATTATTTCCCTTTCTCCTGTCGGCCTCCACTCCATCCGCTACCTCTCATCTCGGCCTCCACTCCGCTCCTCCGCCTCCCACTACCCTCTCCGCCTCCTATTTCCCTCCTCTCTCTTTCGAATTTTTCAAAAAATTAAGGTATGCGATTCGATGTATATATTGAATTATATAATTCTTTTGAATTATTGATGTATATATTGAATTATATGAATTTATTGATGTATATATTGAATTGAAATTTTTGTTAATTTAGTATATTTGTTATTTAAATTGTGAATATTTAATAAATTTGGTATATTAAAATATTAATTAGTATATTTAATATATTTGTGATAATGTTGTTGAAATATTTAATATAATTTGGTATATTAAATAAATTTTGTATATTTGTGTATTAAAATATTAATTGTAAAAATTTGGTATGTTTAATAAATTTGGTATATTAAAATATTAATTGGTATATTTAATATATTTGTGATAATGTTGTTAATTTTTGAAAATTTGGTATATTTTTGTATTAAAATATTAATTGTTATTAATTGTACAAATTAAAAATTCACAATTAACATTATGTATGACATTGTGAATTTATGAAAAACTAAACTAATAAACTAAATTAACATTATATATTTCAAATACTACTGTAAATGGATACCAGATGTTAAGAGGAAATATACCTGAGAATGCAAAGAATCCGAATTGTTTATTGCACTAACAGTGGCAGGATTCGTAGCACCACGATCATGACTAGTAAGCTTCGTTTTCGTGAATCTCCCCCTCTTCATTGTGAATTTGTGATGGTCAGCTCACACTTAAAATCTGTAAAATCGGATTTATAATATCAATTTCAAGTTACAAGATACACCATATCAGAGAAAAAACCTACAGATTGATAAACAAAACTAAACCACAGAAAACATAAAACTGACCTGCGTTGGGATGGCCGATCAGACAATGAATAAGAAAATAAACGTCGCACCGTCACTGAAGATAGAGATGAGATTACGGTGAGGCGGATTAGGAATATAGGATTAGTACCAATTTTGAAGGTGATGATTGGGATCATCTATACTGTTGGAATTTGGGATCGAAAACATACCTGGTTTAGGTTTGGAGGCGAGAGCACGATGATGAGCTGATGAGGGAGAGAGGCGTGCGAGGTTTGTGAGGTTGTCAGCTGGACAAGAAGAAGAAGCCGAGTCACCGAGTCAGGTTTTGATCTTTGTGTGTTCACTGTGTTTAGTGTGCTATTTTGAGGCAGACTGTAGGTATGGAGTGAGAGAGGCAGAGAGCGAGTGTTTAGGACTAGGGCTTTCGAGCGTTTTTTTTTCAATATAAAATGAAGTAGTTTTGTGTGCGTTGGCTGGTTTGAACGGTCCGGTCCGATTTCTGAGGGACTGAAATCGGAAACCGGACCATAATGATCCAGTTCGGTTTGGTTTTTTGCTTCCGGTCCTGTTTATATTTCGGTCCGGTTTAAACGGTTACGGTCCTGGTTTTGGTACGGTTTTTTTTCGGTTTTCAGTTTTGAAGTCCCACCCCTAGTTGACATAAGTCATAACTTCGTTCATTTTTGTTTTTTATAACATGAGCTGTTGATACGGATGTGTTGGTTGATTCCCAACAGTTTAACACAATCGTAATGTCTAATTTTGTTAAAATGAAAAATATTACAGGTTAGTACACTTACGATACGCTGAAGGTTATCATGTCTCACTCATCGAGTAGACTTGTACTTGTAACACCCCATCCCAAAAAATTTACCTTTTGACCGGGACCAAGCGTGTTACAGAGGGTTGTAACTGCGCTGTTAGTTTTCCTGAATTAATAACGAGTGGAATAACCTGGAAATTAATTAGTGGTATTGGTGCATATTCGCACCTTCGAGAAGAGTGTCAAGTGTTCAAAGTCAAGGGACGCTCAGAAACAACTTAATTAAAGGGGTTAAAGGTTAACTTTTTGCTACGTCGAGTTTCTCGAAAATCTTCTTTCACGAGAATTGTAGTGCTCGATGATACTAGTCCGTGGACACGTGACAGGTGTGAATCAGATACCGTGTGGAGAAATTTTGGTCAACTGAACTTGGGTTTCTATTTTTAGAAAGTATATAAATTGAAGGGATGGGTTTCCAAAAATGGAAGGAACCCATTTTCTTCTCCCCTTCCACGCGCGCGCTTTCCTTCACTATTCAAAATTTAGAACTAACCTGACCCAGACCCGGCCGACCCGACTCCTTTTGCTTCGAGCTCTGGCCACCGAAGATGTCGAGGCCGGTCAGGATCTCTTCCTCTCCTCCGTGCAAGCCTCCCTGTGGTGGTGGTGTGGTCTAGTTCGGCCTGGAACGACACATTTGAACAGTACGACGTCGAAACCCGGTTCCCGACCCGACTTATTCTCCGGCGTGGGGCGGTGCCATGGCGTGAAACCAGCCTAGAAAGGACGGCCAAGGCGTTCTGGGCAAATCTCCGGTGGTGTTGAAGCTCAACACGGCGGCAGGAGCGGCTGAGCTGGAGGCAGCCCTTCCGGTCTGAATTGATCAAAACCCTAGGTATTAAAGTTGTTCCCCTTGCTTTGATCTTCATCTTTCAGTTGGAAGTTTGTTGAAATTCGGTGCTTTCATGGAGGCACGTGACGCCCATGCGCCGCCTTCTGTGGCTGCACGTGTAGGCGCGTCCGACGATTCTAGGAGTTTTAGGAGTTATCGTTGCTCTTATAGGCTTTTGGATGCATGTGGTTTTTGGATGAAGTTGACAGGTTTGAGAGTGGGGCATGTAGGGCCCACGCGCAGCCGCCTATGGCTGCGTGTGGCGACGCGTTTGACAACCTCAGGGGCAGTGAGTTGTCCCAAATTCATGTATACGTCGATACGAGCGCGTGGATATATAATTTGCCCGTTTCGGTTATCGTTTAGTGTGACATTCTGTCGAATCGAGTCATTATTACCTTCGTGTGGTAACTAAGGTCGATTATATAATTATAGGTGTATATTAATCGACCAAGTGTTGAGCATTTACAATGTGGTTGTAGTTGACGCAACGGGATTTCGAGGTGAGTAATTTCCACTGAGGGTGCAATCTCAGAAATACCCCTAGCGGTTTTTTTATTTACAAGACTACCACTAAAGTTGAAATTCCTTAAATGCCCCTGATAGTTCACGTTAACTACAAGGGTGCCCATTGGGTGGTTTTACTTATATGCCCTTGGGGGATTTATATATTTACATGGTTGTGTTTCTATTATATTTATGTGTTTGAATGTTTGGGTTAATCTCGATAGATAGATGATTAGTGGATACCTCAGTGAAGAGGTTGAACTCCGGCTGTGATAGGTGTAAGCTATCCATAATATTAAATCGATCGATAATTAGAAAAGCTAGATTTTGCCCGGTTACGACGTTAATTAAATAAGAGCTATGTGTGGCTTTATCCCTGAGTACAGGGTACGTAGGTAGCTTGACCGGGATTCGGGTGCAGTCACAAATAAGATTAGAAATCTATGTTCACTAAAGTAATTGGTTTGAGATCCAAATACGGAAATCGGGATAACCTCCGTTTGTGAGGTCTATTTCGGTATCGTTTGGATTGTATAAAATGGTGTGGGAAAAAAGGTGATCCATTCTCAAGGGGGATTTCGAGTAAATTTCTCTTGGAATGAGTCCCGCACGTCCTATCCCGGATTTAGAGAGGTAAACTTGGGCTGAGGTGTGACGGTACTTATCCGTGATGACTAGATTGGTGGGCTCTAGGTAGTCCTTCGCGGGTCTAGGTAGTCCTACATGGGACTACTTAACCCTCCGTGGGTCAACTTAGCCTTCCGCGGGTCTACGTTTATTTTAAAATGGGACATGTTATCATTTTCTTGCTTATGCCTAATACTGTTGATGGTGGTTGAGGTGGAAATCATTAGTGAGGATGAATTTGGAATGAAGATTTATGAAGTAGAATCGAAGATGGACATTTTATTATTTTCTTACAAGGTAACTCATCTGTCATTATTCACACTTTATTCTTCTACTCATGCACCTCATTTATTACTATAATTCAATTTTTTTTTCAAACTACACTATCGTTTCATCATAATTGACTCTCATCGTGGAGTGTACAAAAAATGGTATTATAATTGTATTTTTTGTTCATGTCTTGGTTTTCTCAAATTTAGAGAATATTTTAAGTGTTTTCATGAAGTTTAGGGTTAACAAGTGTTTATAGTTATGAACTTGTTACGTTATGAACTTTAAGATCAGTGGCTCTAGGTAGTCCTACGTTGGTCTGCTTAATCCTCCGCTGGTCTACTTTTATTTCAAAATGGGGTATTTTATCATTTTCTTGCCTTTGCCTCATACTGTAGATGGTGTTTGTGACAGTAGTCCTGAGGTGGAAATCATTGGTGAGGATGATTTTGGAATGAAGATTTATCAAGTAGAATCGAAAATGGGTCGGGAGGGATTGACAACATGGGTCAGGTGGACGTGGTTGGCAAAATGAAAGTTAAAAAAGAGGTGAAAAGCCTAGTCTCAGGAGAGGAGAAGACGAAGTGGATACATCACTCATTATATGTTAATTCGTAAAAAGAAAATAAGAAATGATTATGATCGAGAACATTAGTAATCAGTAAAAGGTACAATTCATTGAAGGAGCGGCTCCCAAGCTTGTACTTGTCCTTGATGACCGGATTGGTGGCTCTAGGTAGTCCTTCACGGGTCTGGGTAGTCCTACGCGGGTCTACTTAATCCTTCGTGGGTCAACTAAGCCCCCCGCGGGTCTACTTTTATTTCAAAATGGGACATTTTATCATTTTTTGCCTTCGCCTCATACTGTAGATGATGTTTAAGGTGGAGATCATTGGTGAGGATGATTTTGGAATGAAGATTTATCAAGTAGAATCAAAAATGGACATTTTATCATTTTCTTACAAGGTAATGGAACTGACTAGAAATGGGCTTCGACAGCAGGGGAACTGAGGCCATATAGTCTTTAATGCCATTGAATGTTTCCTCATGTTTTGGCCCCCATTCAATTTGCTTCATGAATTGATCCTTGAGGAGTTAGAATAGGGGATAGCACTTGTCTGTGAAGCGGGAAATGAATCGAGCCAAGGCCACAAGCTTGCCCATGAGACTCTGGACCTCGTTGCATTTTGTCGGGACCTGCATATCCAAGATAGCCTGGAATTTTTTAGGGTTGGCCTCAATGCCTCTTTTACTAACCATATAACCTAGGATCTTACCCTCGGCCACAGCTATGATACATTTTTGGGGGGTTAAGGTGCATCCCGTGAGTTAGCATTTTGGAGAAGATCTTGTCGAGGTTAGCAATATGATTGTTGACATTGGTACTCTTAACCAGCATATCATCAACATAAACTTCCATGATGATGCCAAACTCTTCCTCAAACATGTCATTGACCATTCTTTGATAAGTGGCACCACCATTCTTGAGGCCAAAGGTCATGACATTATATACTCCCTTGTCCATGAAAAAAGTCGTATGGTCTGGAAATCCATCAGAACTTGATTGTAGCCTGCAAAGGAGTAGAGAAAGCTAAGAACCCAAAACCCGACTGTGGAGTCTACCATTTGGTCTACCCTAGGCAAAGGAAAACTATCCATTTGGTAGGCCTTATTGAGGTTTGTGTAGTCGACGCACATCCGCCAAGTTCCATTGGGCGCGGGAACCATGACTACATTAGAGACCCATGTGGGGTAAGAAACTTCCCTGATAAATTGGATTTCTTCCAGTCGCTCGAATTCGACATGAATGGCCTGGTACTTCTCTGGATTGAAAGCTCTTCGCTTTTGGTTCACCGCGGAATAATCCTTGGATATGTGGAGTTTGTGAGTGATGATCTCAAAGGATATGCCTAGCATATCAGCATATGACCAAGCAAAGACATCTCGCTTAGACTGGAGAAAAGATATTAACTTTTGTCGGGAGGGAGTGTAGAGGCTTGTACTGATACGAACCTTCATGTCTGGTATGTCAGGAAATAGGGAGATCCACTCGGTTTCTTCCGTGGAAGTGGGTCGCGGAACATACTTTCGTTTCTTTTTATCTTGACTATCCGGGTCCTCACGAGGATAATCAATGGGATCCAAAAGCTTGAATGGCATCATCTCATAAGAGCTTTGATTTTACTGGACAGCATTAAGGCTGCAGCTTTCAATGGCAGCCTTATCCCCGTAGATAGTGAGAATGTCTCCTAGAGTAGGCACCTTCATCAAGAGCATGTACCCGGCGATGACTCATTGGATTCCCCATAAAATGTCGCCACCAAGTATTAAGTTGTAACAAGAGGGGCAATTGACAATAAGAAAGCAGGAGGTGATGGAGGAGCGACACGAGCTAATGCTGAGAGAGATTGTTAACCGATCCAAGCCATGGGGCTGGACAATGTCCCTAGAAAAACTGACTAGAGGGTCGTGATTGTCATAGAGCTTGGATCTAACTTGGCGCAAGCCACAATAAAAGCTGGCAAACATGACACTGACTGCAGCCCCAGTGTCAATGAGAGCTCTGTGACATCTGTAGTGACCAACTTGTACTAAAATGATGAAGGGTTCATTGTGATGGGCACAAATAGTGTCCTCCCACTGGCCAAAGGCAACCTGGTTCTAAGTAGGGGTGATAGTGGAGACGCCCTTCCGAATCTCCAAGATGTCCAACTATTGTCGGCACTGTTGCTTGGACCAAGACTCTCGGGGTGAGGGTCTCGACGCTCCGCCTTGGAGTGTCAAGATCTCGTAACGGAGCTCAATGACATTGGTGCTAGTGGCGGGCGTGCAGTATTGCTCTAACTATCCATTCTGAAGGACATGCTCAATGACATTGTGGAGACCATAACAAAGCTCTGTCTTGAGGCCATTATCATCATGATAGGAACAATACTTGTTTCTTATGGCCTGGCAAGGCTTCTTAGGACGCTTGCTCTTGGGTGGAGGGGAATAATGTCGTTGTCATGAATCCATATATCTTCAAATGAGGCAGTGAGGATTGTATGAACTTCATAGGTGGGTGTCGAGTTGTCGTGACCTTTGGGCTTGGCATCATGGGTATCATAAGGATGGTTTCAACCTTGCTGAGTGTTGTGGCTGCCACGCCCCCCATTATTGGTACGGGAAGATGGTGGCCGATGCTGGGTGTCATTACCGGGGGGAGAGAAGTCATGTGTAGCAACGAATAACTTGCACTGGGTAGGGCCGGGAGAGCTAAGGGTTCGACACTTGGGGAACCGCCAAAGGTTGCATACTCAGCCCTTGCCCACCGGATGACCAAATCCATTAATGCATCATAAGAAGGGGCGATTTCTATTGATTTCGAATAAGAAATTTCCTAGAAGGAGTGCCTGTCGAAAGGCCTGCTCGGAGACATGGGGCTCTAGGTTATGGCACCGTGCTGTGGCAGATTGTCATCTAGAGAGTAAACTATGCAGGCCTTTTCCATTGTTTGATCTAGAACAAGGAGTCGACATTGTAGATGTTGGCATGCAGGATGTAGCGACTGAGGAAGTGTTCTGAGAGCTGCTCAAAACTGTTAATAGAGTTGGCCGAAAGGTTAAGGAACCAGCTGAGAGCTTCATCAGCCAATGTTTCTTGAAACGTATGGCATGTTATAGAATCTGTATACTATGTAGAGGTACAAAGAGAAAGGAATGTCTCAAGATGGAGATGCGGGTTCCAGATACCCATATATTTTTTCATCTTAAGTGGATTGGACTCGGGAGGTCGCTTCTCGAGTTAGACCTGTAACGTGAATAGAGACTGCTTATATCCTTATCTCAAGAATAAGGGATGCTGAGCATTGCGACTCTCGACACTGTCAACCCGGGAGATCAATTGGTTGACAATATTACTTAGTTGAAGGAGGAGGGTTGGTGTACACATCAAGGGAGGAGTTGGGTGCGGTCAAGGAAATGGAGGTGCTAAGTCCAGCCTTTGGTTGAGAGGGACCAGCTTGATCTAGGTCGGGGTTTGGCTCAATTTCCAAGATAGGCTATGGGGCGGATTGTGATAATGAAGGGTTGATGGGGTGACAAATATATACTACCAGACGGTCAATGGGTCTCTTTTCTGGCACAAGAGGAGGGTATTCGTCCTGTGTTAACATCTGGCATCTAATCTCTTTTGGAGATACATAGAGCGGCATCATCACGTCATGTTGCCAAGGATAATGTCAGCAAAATGCTTTTCGAACATAGGAAACAAGAACATCAAAAAAGATAGTTTTTATTCATAACGCTTGAATGGTTACAACAAGATCTAGAAAAAATTGTCAAAAACTTGAACTAACCAAGGCATTCTCATGATGCCTTATTACAATTCTTGAAAAAGAGATAAGATTAAGAAAACTAAGCCCCAAGACCTCAAAAGTCGGCGACATCCACATCATGTTTTGAATCCTTGAAATCTACAATCGTTAGATTGATGTTTGTCTGTGTATCCTGATTCTCCGTACAATTAATCTCTAGTGACTCTGTGTACTTCTTGTATGCAATACTACATGAGGAAGAGCTCGGCTGTCATGCCCCGGCCCAAGTTTACCTTCCTAAACCTGGGTTAGGACATGCGAGACCCATCCTAAGAGAGATTTACTCGTAATCCCCCTTGAGAAAGGATAACCCTTTTTCCCAAACCATTTCCAAACAGTCCAAACGATACAGGAATAGACCTCACAACCGGAGGTTATCCCGATTTCCGTATTTGGATCTCAAACCAATCATTTTAGAAGACCTAGGGTTCTAATATTAGTTGTGACTGCACCCGAATCCCGGTCAGGATGCCTACGTACCCTGTACTCAGGGATCAAGCCACACATAACTCTTATATTTTCAATAACGGCCTAACCGGGCAAAACCCGCTTTACTACATATCGGTCGATTTATAAATAAGGATAGTATAAGCTAAAAGCAAATCCGGGGTTTAACCTTTCCGCCGAGGGATCCACAACCTAGCTAAAGATCGGTAAAAACACAAACATTCAACCATTCTGATCCACGACATCCAAACATTCAAACACACAAATATAATATAATATAGTGGCAACCACGTAAATAAACCAAACAGCCATGGGCATTTATGATAATTCCTCCTCAATGGCATCCTTGTAAATAACTAGAAATCCTTTATGGGATTTCAGCCTTAATGGCATCCCTGCAATTAAATAAACTATTGAGGGTAGTATCATCTTTTAGCCTCTTTGGCCATCTTGTAATTTCACAAATCTGCCAAGGGAATTTCAAAGATTTCAATCCCAATCGCAGTCTTGTAATTAACTCAAACTACCAGAGGCAGATCTGACCTTACACACCCATGATAAATGGTAAAATACCAGATCTACCGCGGTAAAACCTGGGGATTTACCCCTTCTCCTGTCGATCACCTCTCAGGCCAAAATCTCGGCCTACCTGGCCCGATTTCGCCCCTCCCTACAAACCTAGCCTCTAGAACAACCCTAACATTTCTAAACACCTAAGCACAGTGCCAAGAGCAGAGAGAGGGGGTTATCAACTCTCGGTTCCGATCGGGACCCCTACCTCCTCCTCATCAGAGTTTTCCAATACCTCCCTAGGCTCACCACAGCTCGATAGCCTTCCCCAAAACCCTGAGAACTCGACTCGCCGGAGTTAGGGCTCCAACCCAGAAAACGAGAAAAACACAGAGGAAGAGGGGAACTCGAATCAGTGGTTAATTCAAAGAATCAAGAGCAAGAAAATGAAGGGGAAGATGAGAGGAGAAGAAATCTACCTCCAGTGGGCCGAGACATGGCCTGAAATGGCGGGATTCGCCGGATCTGATCAAGCACAGTGGTGCTTGATCTCATTCCACAGTGGGCATAAAGCATCCATAATAGGGGGTTTTGTAGAGGAGGAGGTGGCGAGTATTTTGGTGGTGGTGCGTCTGCCTATGGTGGCTGGAGGCAGCCAGGCGCCGTCAAGGACGCCAAAGACAGAGAGAGAGAGCTAGGGAGAGCTGGTTTGACCGAAGTGGGAGGTTTGACCGAGTCAAACCTCTCATTTATATTTATAGGAAAATGGACGGTCCAGATTCAATCTGAGATCGATCCAGTCAAACCTCCCACTTATATTTATAGGAAAATAGACGGTCTAGATTCAATCTGAGATCAATCCAACGATCCATATATAATAACAAAAGTTACCATAGGGGGTAAATGGATAATTTACTATTTACTTTTACCGCGTAGTAACTATACAATATCCTGAATAACTTTCGCATACGAACTCTAATTAATTCATAGGACATACCCACGAGTTCGTACTAACGTCCTCTACAACTTTCCCGAAGGAACTTCTCCCAAATTCTCGACTTATCGCAAAGTTATCTTTTTACGGTAAAGTAAATAACCTTTATTACTTCTGTAAATTGAATAAATCCATGTTAAACAGCTCGTAGCTCCGGAAAATATTCTGGACATACCAGTGGACTCGTATTAACATGATCTACCACCTCGGGACATTAATTCTATCGTCCCCCAGAATCAAGAATATCTCGATATTAAACTTGAACAGTAGTTCAGGGAAAACTAACAGTGTAGTTACACCCCTCTGTAACCCGCCTAAGCCTCGGCAAAAAGGTAAATTTCGGTACGGGGTGCTACATCAGCATTGCCGGATCCAGTGGTCTGTTGACCCACACCGATGACATTGGTCGGATATAACACTAATCGGTTTCACATGTTTTTGAATCGGCTTAGGATCACCGCCACTAGGGTCGGGCACATCAACCTCTCTCCTGCAGACATTAGAGCGGCCTCTAGTGTATTATCTCCAATGTCGAGTGCCACTCCGTGAGCTTGTCTCATAAGCATATGGTTCAGTACAATCTCTTCTCTCATCTTTAGGAACTTTCCTGCTCTTGGCTCTGTTATTGTTATTTTCTGGAACTCTAATTGTCCCAAAAAGTCGCACATTGTTTTGATCACAAAGCATCTTATCTTTCTCTTCTGTCACCAATTGAGTCATACGACCACTGAACGTTGTTGTCCGTTCACTCTTATAATTAAGGCGATATTGCTTCCTTAGTACCCTTGCCAATCTAAGGAAGGTGAGCAATGTCTTCTCAATGAGATCATCATCAGACTTTCGTACACCACATAACCCAAGCCATGCACGCAAGCATAGCATGTCCGTATTGTACTCTTCCACGATGGTGTAATCCAACAGCCGCATGTTATCCCATAACGCTTGCAGCTCAGAAAAAAGAGTTATATGGATGTTACCGAACCGTCCTGCCAAAGCATCCTAAACAGCTTGTGGTTCATCTATGTCTTGATACTACCACCTCAATATGGGGTGAAGATGTCCACGCATGAACATCAGAGCCTTAGACTTGATCTTTAAACTTAGATGTTGTTCCGTAGATTCTGGAGGGACAATGGCACTGGTGTAGTCTTTACCAATGAATGTCTGTTTAACATCTGTCACCCACTAATGGTACTCTTTACCCTGGGTAACGAGAATATCAAATTCCACGCGAACGCTATCCATAAGGTTCTACATACAACAAAGTTCAAGCAGTTAGTTTCGACACGTGTTGTCACACCCCGATCCTAGAATTATTTTACGGTTGGTTACTTTGGTCTTTTACCATTTAAAGTGACCGTTTAACCGTACAATGATCGTGAAGTTGACTTTTCGTTAAGTCAAGAATTTGGGAAAACTTCCTTCTTGAAAGTTGTAGAGGGCGTCGTTACGAGTCCGTGGACACGTAGCACGCTTAAATCGGAGATCGTATGAGGAAGTTATGGTCAAAAAACAAAAGTTACTATTTGGGTGAAAAGCCTATATATAGTGAGTTACTGGGGTAATTCGGTGAAAGGGTAAAAATCGAAAAAGTTACTGTTCACTTCGATTTTTCCTCCGAAACCCGACAGATTTTCCGCCGGATTTCATCACCGGATTTCTCCTCCGTCCGGCGGAGTTAGGGCGCGTGCTAGGTACCGAATTGAAGCCTGCAGCGCCACCTTCAAGTTGGTGGTGGCCATCGGAGCTGGGTCGCCGCCGTTTGAGAGAAATCACGGCGAGAAGGGGGGACCTGTGCACTGTTCATTGACACCGGATTTCTCCCTCCTCCGGCCACCTCCCGGTGAGTTCTTTATATGGTTTTGATGGGTTTGAGGTGTACATTAAGCCCCTAGAATTTGGTAGCTAGATTTGAAGTGTGTAGGAAGAATTATGGATTTGAAGTTTGGGTTGACTTTTGGATTCGGGTTGTGTATTTCTTGTCGATTGACCTAGTTAGAGGCCGAATTGGCCTTCGAGTTGAACTAGAAAGTTGTCCCAATTGACGAGACGAAGCTACTGGTAAAATTTGGTGGCGATCCGAGGTCGCCTGAATTTTTGCCGGAATTTCTGCCGGCGGCCGCCGGTGGCGGCGGAGCTGGCGGCGGTGCCGCCACTTTTTGGGCAGTTTTTCATGTCCATTAATTAGTACATATTGTGAGGAGTCTATGGTTAAAATTTGGTAATTTTTGGAGGTGTTTTGGTTAGGTTTTGGAATTGTTCTAGGTTAGTATTATTGGCGGATAATTAAATATTATTCCGACCATCGATTATTGCCGGTTAAAGTTTAAGGATTATTTTAAGGACTCCTAAGGTATTGGTGAAATGGTTGAATGGGTGTCCATAGTAATTCAACGAATTAATACGTGACACCCTAACGTCAAGTTAAGTGATAAAGGAAAGTTCGGAAGCTGAGTCGGGCTTCCGTTAAATTGAGTTAAGAGTCGATAACCGGGAAAGAAAGTCAAAAAGGTTAAAGTGCTTTAAGAAAGGAACTTGGTCAACATGTGGTCAAATAGAATTCCTGGTCAAACTAGGAAAAGACCAAGTCGACTGTGAAATGACTAATATAATGATTTGTTGTACAGTCCCTGGTTGCACGTGAGACGGGCTCGACTACGTGTTAGTTCGAGGGTTTCGCTCGAGGAGCTTTCCGAGCAGGAAGAAGGTCGCAAAGAGTACTGTGAGTGGACTTTGTTTTAAATTAAATTGCATGCTTTATACTTGATTGGTTTCTCCTGCATATATATAATTTCCTCTATTTGTATGATTTACGGTGATTTGGGAAAAAGGGGATTTAAGGATTTTAAAGGCAAACAAACCGGGAAAGAGGTTCATACCCATCCCGTGATTTTAAAGGATTTTTCCCGGGGTATGGTTTTATTGTTTATCACCGTTTTGGGAATATGGAGGGGGATGTTTTTAAAGGAGAAATGTGGCTCACGGATTTTAAATGGGGTTTTCGATTTATTGTTTCCACGAGGTTTTACGAGGTATTACAGGTTTTACAGGTTTTCAAGGGATTTTGAAAAAGGGAAAAAGGGAAAAGGATGTAAGGATTGTTTGCTAGCATGGACCCTCTCCAGTTAGAGCGGGTACCATCTTCTGGGTAGAGCAGGTCAGGGACCTTCTCCGGTTGAGCTGGTCAATAGACCCTCTCGGATAGAGCAGGTCGGGGACCCTCTTCGGTGGTAGCTGGTCATTAGACCCTCCCGAATAGAGCAGGTCGGGTTTTCTCGTGGATGAGGTTAACACCCCACATAATTGTTTATATTTGAGCCAATGCATTGTTTGTGCTTTACCTGCATGCGGATTTTTCCTTAGAAAAAGTAGAGGGAGAACATTAGAGGAATTAAAGTTTCGATATTTTATTTTTGTCCACTCACCCTGACAGTTTTTCAATGTTTCTCCCCTGGGCCCTTCGTTTTCAAATGCCCAGTGGTGCAGGGTTCTCGAGCGGAGGTCGTACGCGTACAAGAGTCGAGGCATAGTCGATCAATCCGTTGCCGTTGAATTTCTTTAGGGTAATCATCTTAGTAGACTGCTCTGACTAACCCAGTATAGCGAATTAAGTAGGTTAGGGAGCAGGATGCCTTCATGAGTTAAGGTTTGTTGTAGATACTCATGGAAGTGCTGAGTTGGATTGTAGGAAGGGTTGGCCATTTCAAGGGGGTTTCGGTAAGAAGTTCCCTTGGGTGGTCCCCGCAGGATTTACTTCGAGTTAAAGGGATTTAACTCGGGGTGGGTCCTGACAATTGGTATCAGAGCATTAGGTTATCGTTTCCTGTTACTACCTCGTATACTTAGTATCACTTAGTGTCTATAGAGTGATGGTCCGACCGCGGCGGATCCATCGGCATTTTATGCTTTGGACGCTTAGTGTTTATTAAGGATATGAGTTAGTACTTTCTGGTTGATTTATGGACCGAGTGGTCCTATAAACATTTGAAACTTCAAGACTATGCCTCAGTACGCTGACCTCACAGAGAGCTCCTGTAAGGAACAAGGTAAGCTCGTTACATATTTACTGTTATGAGTTTCCCAATGAGTAGTGGAGATTTGAGATTTGAGTTGGGGATCGAGCTGGAAACTCGCGTTGTTTAACGTTGGTTGAGCATTTGGTGTGAGTGCTCGGTGGTGAAACGGTAAATTCATGCCTAGAAGGCTGCCATGTTTGTTGGCAGGAATGTTGTAGAAACCTAAGGCGAGGCCTTGAAGTTCGAGTGATGACTCTTAGAAGTGAAGAGTCGTAAGAGTTGATGAAAGAGGTTGCATCCTGCGAAGGAAAAAAAGAGCTGGAATCGCCTAGCGCGATTTTTCAGAGAAGATGAATATTAAGATTTGACGACTGTCAAGATTTTGTCGATTATCGTTTTTTTTTTCAGTGTTGTTCCAGAGGAACTGGCGAATGTGTCAAAGTAGAATGATTCAGGGATTTAAGTGTGGTCATTTTGGGATCGATGGACTTGTTTCTGGTGACGAGTCCATGATGTGACACTACTGGTGTATGTTAAGGAAGTGAAGGTTGGTTCGGTCACTTGATATCGCTGGGACAACCACCAAGACTAATAGTTGGGACTACCCCAGATGCTTGCATTGCTGCTATTAGCTACAAGTGGATTCTTAACGCTTCAGCCACCCATGGTTGGGGTACAAGCAAGATGTGAATTGTTAGTGAGTTTTAGCATGATTTGACTTGTTGGTGACAATGGTCATTGGGCCATATATCGTGAAGGTCGAAGTTAAATCGTGTCACCAGATCTTTGGGCTCATGTCAACCATAAGGTGGGTTATCCACATGTGGTCAAAGTATTTTAATTAGTACACCTGTGGAGAGGTCTCCAGGCTGGCTGTGTTGGAGTTCAGTGACAGATCAAGCGAGCGTTTTGATTTGTAGCTAAAGGTTTATGGTTTCGAAATTTAAGGAGATGATAGGAGTGGCAACAAGCTACCGGGTCATGGACTAAGAATGCTTGGGGAACCGGAGATAGTGATACGAGTCTTGATTGACTTTGTATTATTGTGGTGTAGGAACCGGTGGTTGTGCAAACGGTATTGTTTCGACGGCCGAAGTTGTACATGGGAATACCCCACAGGAGCACGTGTATCCTCCTGTGTAGGGAAGTGGTAAAGCTGAAATTTGGGTAGCACATACATGTAAGGCATAATTTGTTTTTGTGCAGCTGTGTGTGGTCGAAATGATACATTCATATATTTCAAGAATGTATTGTGGGAGTCCCATATTTTGAAGACGGAGGTGAAGGACGTTTGCCAATAGTTTTGTGCAAAACGTCAATTAAATGGTCTAACCGTTTAAGAACAGGTCGGAAGTGGGTTAATGGTGGACGCTTCGACTTTCAAGATGGTTAGTTAAATTGTTAAAAGTTGTTAGTAGGTAGTTGTTTGCGTGCTGAGTTAATTGCACGGAAGTGGTGAAGTGACAGCAGTGGGGTAAGGGTTACTGGAGCAGTGAATGTGAGTGAGAATGTTTGTTGATGGTCAAGCTTCAACCTGGAACCAAAGTTGTCTGTTATGACACTTGGTTTCCTCGAGGGGGATTAACTGAGCTTGATGGCATGGGAATCAGTGCACTCATTGGCTGTGGTTTAAACAATTGTGTAACCGAAGGTGTACTTAGTCGTGTTTGGGGTCATAAGTTACATCCACTGCAGTGACAGGCAATATTCTCAATTGTGATCTATGGAGTGAGGATTAAGATCTGGGAGATCAATTATTGAGGTTAATTTAAGGAAATCCTAAGAGGATTAAAGTTTTGTTGGCGTTGCTATGGTCATTGGTCATTTGGGTAGTGACCCCACTTGTTAGGAATTATTGACATAGCGGCAGATCTTGGCGCCACAAGTGTAGAGTAGTAGCAAGAAGGGTCATTGGAGGTGACCCTCAAAATTGTCAACATTTTCGGTGAGTGTGAAAGCGGTGGAACTAGGAAAGGTTTTCCTTGATGACTCGAAGGTTTTACGAGTCTAAGTGTGGTAATATTTGTTACAGAGATTGGTAAGGTATGTTGCTAAGTTGAACAACACTTCATTGGAAATCGTGGAGTGATTAAGCCACGTTCAGATTAAGTTATGATCTGAGGGGATGTTAACGTATGGCGGTGGATCTTGTAATATAGGATCTGGAGTGGTAATGTGACTTTCGGTGCACGCAGTTATTTTATTCCTCTTCAATTAGAATGGTAAGTGATTGGGAATCGTGAATAATACCAAATAGAGGATGCGGTGGTTGGTGTACTTGCAGAGCATGGGGGACAGATTTTGTTAGAAACTGTCTAGTTATGCGAGTTGACTCTGTGAAGTTGACACGCCCAGTGCGAGAATGGTGTTTGATAAGTTGTGCCTTGATAACTGGATGCTCGGTGATCATTGTGGTTAAGTTCGGAGTGGAATTAATTCCCGATGCTTTAATCAGGGGTTACTTTGGGTGTGGTACTAAATTTTATGTAGATGTCTGATCTGGTTAAATGTCTGAAGTTGTCGGTTATTACCAGACGAGTTGGTAATGGAGGCATCTATGAAGGAAATATCTTGGTTGAGCGGGTAAGGTTCTGGAATTCTTTCATTGGTAAGTCTATTTCAGATTGTGTTATGGATAATGTTTATTAGACGCACAGTTATGGTTGAAGTGCAAGTTCTGCACTATGCGTCATTCCAAGTTAAGGTAAGAGATAGGGAGGTCAGTGGCACCTCACCTATGAGTAGTACGGTGATGTATTACCAATTATAAAGTATGCTGTAACCCCACAAGTGATAATGGAGTTAGCGACTCTAATGTTTGGGGTTGTTGGTAAAAAATCAAGATTTATCCGATCAGAATAGCTTTGTAGGCAGTGTGAAGCCTGACAATTTGTCTTCATGCGAGGAGTAAGTATTGTTGGACCTCGATGTCAGGAGCTTTTGGACCTCTCTGATGTAAAGGTTATGGTTTTGGGAATACGCTAAAAGTCATGGCAATTCATGTCCTGTGTGTGCAAGTGGTTTGAGTAATGATAGAGTAAGGGAAGACAATTACTCTACAACAGGACAACTTGACAGAATGGTTTCTTGAAAGCGTAAACCAGATCAGGGAGCCTGGTTCAATTAGGGTGATGGTTCGCGTAAAACACAAGTCATCATGGTTTTCTCGTGGACTTGTTGTCAGTAGATTTGACTCCACGTGGTATTGTGTTACCAGAGGATTTAAATCCATTAGTGACATCGAACCCTACTCCTCAGGTGTGGTAATCAGTTCCTGCATAGGGAATGTGGGAGATGATATCTAAAGTTCAACGAAAGAATACAAGTATTCTTGAAGAGATTTTACTCGCGGCGAGCGAGGGGTTATTGAATCAGAATGATTATTAGCGGCATTGTGACAACATCACATGCGGTTGGTAAGGACAGTTGTTGGTATTTGTTTGGCTAAACGAGTAGCGATAGGAGGTTGGTTATTGGTCGAAGTTGTTAGGTTGTGCAGTTGGATTTTCAAGGATATGGTTATAATCCGGTATAGGCAACAGGGAATTGTTGCCAAAGGATGTTTTCAGCGCAAGAACAATAGTGATTTTCACGAGGATTACAGATGGTGGATCAGAGATAGGCGGTGTCGTATTCCACCTCATAAAGGAGATGAAGTACAGTAAGAATTCGATGATTCAGTTAATCAATGATTCAAGAGAAAATCATTGTGATCCACGGTAAGACCTTATGCTTTAGTTTTGACCCGAGAAGAGTGGTCAGGTGTCAGAAAATGAGGAAGTATTGGAGGTTATCATCCACGTAGGAAGGAGTGCTACGTTGGCTAGATGTGACACGTGACAAGGTTACATGAGTTTGAGGAATATGTTGGGTATCCTTAGAGTTAATGGATACCTAGTGTCACGTATGTCCATGTTACGTAAATAAGTTTACTACCTTACATCCTATGTCAATAGACTTCTGGTTGGTACTGGAAATTGGCTTTCAAGGAGGAACAGTAAGGATGTTGATCGTAAAGAGCAGGTGTTTAGGGTTTTGACAATGCTTTTCGTGAGGCGTCTCAGAAGAGTTCTCAGAAGGAAGTGGATATTGGAGAACAATGTTATTATTTTAAGTGGTACTATCCCCCTCTGTGTTGGACTTTGAGTATAGAAATTTCGAGGACGAAATTTTATAAGGTGGGGAGAATTGTCACACCCCGATCCTAGAATTATTTTACGGTTGGTTACTTTGGTCTTTTACCATTTAAAGTGACCGTTTAACCGTACAATGATCGTGAAGTTGACTTTTCGTTAAGTCAAGAATTTGGGAAAACTTCCTTCTTGAAAGTTGTAGAGGGCGTCGTTACGAGTCCGTGGACACGTAGCACGCTTAAATCGGAGATCGTATGAGGAAGTTATGGTCAAAAAACAAAAGTTACTATTTGGGTGAAAAGCCTATATATAGTGAGTTACTGGGGTAATTCGGTGAAAGGGTAAAAATCGAAAAAGTTACTGTTCACTTCGATTTTTCCTCCGAAACCCGACAGATTTTCCGCCGGATTTCATCACCGGATTTCTCCTCCGTCCGGCGGAGTTAGGGCGCGTGCTAGGTACCGAATTGAAGCCTGCAGCGCCACCTTCAAGTTGGTGGTGGCCATCGGAGCTGGGTCGCCGCCGTTTGAGAGAAATCACGGCGAGAAGGGGGGACCTGTGCACTGTTCATTGACACCGGATTTCTCCCTCCTCCGGCCACCTCCCGGTGAGTTCTTTATATGGTTTTGATGGGTTTGAGGTGTACATTAAGCCCCTAGAATTTGGTAGCTAGATTTGAAGTGTGTAGGAAGAATTATGGATTTGAAGTTTGGGTTGACTTTTGGATTCGGGTTGTGTATTTCTTGTCGATTGACCTAGTTAGAGGCCGAATTGGCCTTCGAGTTGAACTAGAAAGTTGTCCCAATTGACGAGACGAAGCTACTGGTAAAATTTGGTGGCGATCCGAGGTCGCCTGAATTTTTGCCGGAATTTCTGTCGGCGGCCGCCGGTGGCGGCGGAGCTGGCGGCGGTGCCGCCACTTTTTGGGCAGTTTTTCATGTCCATTAATTAGTACATATTGTGAGGAGTCTATGGTTAAAATTTGGTAATTTTTGGAGGTGTTTTGGTTAGGTTTTGGAATTGTTCTAGGTTAGTATTATTGGCGGATAATTAAATATTATTCCGACCATCGATTATTGCCGGTTAAAGTTTAAGGATTATTTTAAGGACTCCTAAGGTATTGGTGAAATGGTTGAATGGGTGTCCATAGTAATTCAACGAATTAATACGTGACACCCTAACGTCAAGTTAAGTGATAAAGGAAAGTTCGGAAGCTGAGTCGGGCTTCCGTTAAATTGAGTTAAGAGTCGATAACCGGGAAAGAAAGTCAAAAAGGTTAAAGTGCTTTAAGAAAGGAACTTGGTCAACATGTGGTCAAATAGAATTCCTGGTCAAACTAGGAAAAGACCAAGTCGACTGTGAAATGACTAATATAATGATTTGTTGTACAGTCCCTGGTTGCACGTGAGACGGGCTCGACTACGTGTTAGTTCGAGGGTTTCGCTCGAGGAGCTTTCCGAGCAGGAAGAAGGTCGCAAAGAGTACTGTGAGTGGACTTTGTTTTAAATTAAATTGCATGCTTTATACTTGATTGGTTTCTCCTGCATATATATAATTTCCTCTATTTGTATGATTTACGGTGATTTGGGAAAAAGGGGATTTAAGGATTTTAAAGGCAAACAAACCGGGAAAGAGGTTCATACCCATCCCGTGATTTTAAAGGATTTTTCCCGGGGTATGGTTTTATTGTTTATCACCGTTTTGGGAATATGGAGGGGGATGTTTTTAAAGGAGAAATGTGGCTCACGGATTTTAAATGGGGTTTTCGATTTATTGTTTCCACGAGGTTTTACGAGGTATTACAGGTTTTACAGGTTTTCAAGGGATTTTGAAAAAGGGAAAAAGGGAAAAGGATGTAAGGATTGTTTGCTAGCATGGACCCTCTCCAGTTAGAGCGGGTACCATCTTCTGGGTAGAGCAGGTCAGGGACCTTCTCCGGTTGAGCTGGTCAATAGACCCTCTCGGATAGAGCAGGTCGGGGACCCTCTTCGGTGGTAGCTGGTCATTAGACCCTCCCGAATAGAGCAGGTCGGGTTTTCTCGTGGATGAGGTTAACACCCCACATAATTGTTTATATTTGAGCCAATGCATTGTTTGTGCTTTACCTGCATGCGGATTTTTCCTTAGAAAAAGTAGAGGGAGAACATTAGAGGAATTAAAGTTTCGATATTTTATTTTTGTCCACTCACCCTGACAGTTTTTCAATGTTTCTCCCCTGGGCCCTTCGTTTTCAAATGCCCAGTGGTGCAGGGTTCTCGAGCGGAGGTCGTACGCGTACAAGAGTCGAGGCATAGTCGATCAATCCGTTGCCGTTGAATTTCTTTAGGGTAATCATCTTAGTAGACTGCTCTGACTAACCCAGTATAGCGAATTAAGTAGGTTAGGGAGCAGGATGCCTTCATGAGTTAAGGTTTGTTGTAGATACTCATGGAAGTGCTGAGTTGGATTGTAGGAAGGGTTGGCCATTTCAAGGGGGTTTCGGTAAGAAGTTCCCTTGGGGTGGTCCCCGCAGGATTTACTTCGAGTTAAAGGGATTTAACTCGGGGTGGGTCCTGACACGTGTGGTTTCAATGCTCATAGAATTAGTTCTTACGATTGACACAAGCAACCTACAACGTTGATCAAACACAACACGAACAGGCACAAGCCACCCTTAAATAGCATAAAAACCCAGTGTTGGATACCAGACAACACGGACCCAAGGAACGATCTTAGTTCCAGAATTTTCAAACCTGCATACACCAAATCCCGAGCATAGAATGGAGATGGGAAAGGGAGGAACCAATTTTATACTCCCCGAGGTTATTGAACTTTGAAACATGCTAGGGTTTCATAACATACCTGTCAAAATTAGCTCCAAAACCTTGTTGAAGAATCTAACAAAAGCAAGAAACCGACGATGACGGCGGCAACCAAGAGTGGTGTGGCTGAGAGATGGTGTGCGGCGGTGGTGTCCGAGAAGCATGGTCGGTAGCAGCATCTGCGGCGGCAACAAACCAAGGAGGTCGGAAAACACTTTTTCTTAGGTTTCTGGGGTTTGTAAAAAACTCAGTTAGCTTTCTTAACTCTAGGGTTAGAGTGCTCGTGCTTGATGACGTGTTTTAGGATAATGGAAAACCTTATTTCATTCATGATATGAGTCCTTTATATAGGGACTTACAAAGAACCTAATTGGTGTTTTACAAGGAAACATATAATAATATCTTATTACAACTAGGGAACATTGCTCTCATTTATTCGGCATAGACCAATACACACACATGTCATTTACCCTATAACAGTTCTGTCAGGACCCACCCCGAGTTAAACCCCTTTAACCCGAAGTAAGTCCTGCGGAGACAACCTCCCAAAGAAGATTCTGCCAAAATTTCGATATAGTCTCCCTTGAAAGGTGGACAACCCTTAACCTGCAATAAACCCAAATGAACACTTCTAAAAACCAACAACCATCCAAAAAATCCTGGAGCCATCCTGCTCCCAGAACCAACATCCTCCACAAGATACACATCTAATTAGTTTATAACAAATGTTACATCAACTCCAAATTTAAAACCTACAGTGGGTTCTAGATTCCTAGGAGTTCACCAACAAATATAACAACCCGATGTGTATCAGAGCGACTAAGAAAAATGAAAGCAAGGAAAAATTACAAGTATGCTAACCCGAAACCTACTGTTGGTTTGGAAAATGGCGGTAACTATGCCTGGCCTCCACGAAGACTAGTCGGATCGAGCACTGCAATATGAGCATTAAAAACGAAGGGCCCAGGGGAGAAACATTAAAAAATATTAGCGTGAGTGGACAAAAATCAAATATAAAAAGTCTATTTTCTTTAATGTCCTCCCTTGGAGTTTTTCAAGAAATACCTTATGCACGCAATTCATAGAAAACAAATAAATAAATCATAAAGCAAATCCCTTGGCTCAAATCCATAATTTAAATGTGGGGTGTTAACCTCAACCACAAGAAACAACCGACCCGCTCTACCACGAGAGGGTCTATTGACCAGCTCAATCGGAGAGGGTCCCATGACCCGCTCTATTCGGGAGGGTCCAACCGACTAGCTACCACCGAAGAGGGTCCTGACCTGCTCTATTTGGGAGGGTCCTACTGACCAGCTACCACCGAAAAGGGTTTGACCAGCTACTATCCAAAGAGGGTACCATCTCCATCTGGAGAGGGTCCATGCTAGCATGCAATACATATAACCATATCCGTGAAAATCCTTTAAAAACCTCGTGGTAAAATAAATCAAAAACCAAGTCAAAACTCCCATGACTTTACCCCAAATACATTGGATTTAAAACATTTCCAGGAACCCGAAACCAGTTCTCTAACTTTACTTTAAAAAAAAGTATTAAATTCCCATTTTCCCAAAATCACCATAAAACTTAAAATGGAGGAAATTGATAAATAACGGAGAAACTAGACAGAATCTATTGCATGTATTAAATTTAAAAATAAAGGTCCACTCACAAGATGCCGCTAAGTCTGCCGGCTACCTGAAGGCTGCTCAGCTCGAGCTTCCCCACGTCCTATTCAAAATACACAATTAGGTCTTAATCCCACAATTAAAGTAAGGGCAACAATAATAAATCTCTACCCTTAACGTTCATCCTTAACCACCTCTAGAAAAACGTGGGGAGTCGGCCTCAAATACCCCATTAGCGTAAAAACCCTTAATTACACCCTCACGCCTAGCCGGTACTTCCTAAATGACCGGTTGCCATTTAATTATCCAATTAATAAATCCAAATCTTCAAAAATACTAACCGTATCAAATAAATCTCCAAAAATTAGAAACTGCCCTTCAATGGCTTTCTCTTATTTTTTTACAATTTAACGGGCATGAAAAACAGCCCAAAAGGTGGCGGCGGCCGCCAGCAGAGGATTCCGGCCAAACTCTGGCCACCTTTGATCGATACCAAAATTTCACAGTTTGTTACACTCGTCATTACGGACAACTTCCTAGTTCAACTCGAAAGCCAAATCGGCCTCTAATTAGGTCAATCGACAAAACGTTCAAAAACCTGAAAAATTTCAATTTGAAACTTCAATTCTCCCTCCACACTCCAAACCTTGCTACCTAATTCTAGGGGATTATAGTACTCCTAAAACCCATCCTATCCATATAAAGAACTCAACATTTGGTGATCTAGGGAGGGAGAAATTCGATCAAGAACAAACACTGTACACTCGAAGAACAAATCAGAATTTCTCCCGATTTACGGCGAGTTAGGTCGGCAAACTTACCAAGGAATGAAGTAGACTCGGAGGCCGAGCTTTTGGGACAGGTGGGCGGCGATTGGTGGCCGGACGGCGGCGCTGTGGCGCGTGCAAAGTCTGGCAGGCTTTCCATCGGGGAAGAGGAGAGAGAAGGTCCGGAAAAATTTGTCACATCCTGGTTCTAGAATCCATTTACGGTCGGTTACTACCCAAGTTACTTTGATCTTTAACCATTTCGTAGTAACGTTTTACCGTGAGAGGTCAAAAAGTTGACTTTTCGTTAAGTCAGGAATTTGGGAAAACTTTCTTCATGAAAGTTGTAGAGGGCGTCGTTACGAGTTCGTGGACACGTAGCACGCTCAAATCGGAGATCGTATGAAGAAGTTATGGTCAAAAAACAAAAGTTACTATTTGGTTTATTGGGGTGAAACGGTGAAAAGTCAAAAATCGAAAAGTGACTGTTCACCATCGAAATCCTCCAAAAACCTGATTTTTCCGCCGGATTTCTCCTCCATCCGGCGGAGTTAGGGCGCGTGCTAGGTACCAAATTGAAGCCTGCTATGCCACCTTGAAGTTGGTGGTGGTCACCGGAGCCAAGTCGCCGCCGTTAGAGAGAAATCACGGCGAGAAGGGGCGGTCTGAACACTGTTCATCGACACCGGATTTCTTCCTCCTCAGACCACCTCCCGGTGAGTTCTATACATGGTTTTGATGGGTTTGATGAGTACATTAAGCCCTTAGAATTTGGTAGCTTGATTCGAAGTGTGTAGAGAGAATTGAGGGATTGAAGTTTGGGTTGAATTTTATTTCGGGTTTTTGGATTTCTTGTCGAATGACCTAGTTAGAGGCCGAATTGGCCTTCGAGTTGAACTAGGAAGTAGTTCCAATTGACGAGACGAAGCTGCTGATAAATTTTGGTGGCAATCGGAGGTCGTCAGAGTTTGGCCGGAATTCTCTACCGGCGGCGGATCCGCCACTTTTTGGGCGGTTTTTCTTGCCCATTAAATTGTAAGAATTAAGAGAAGGCCATTGAAGGGCAGTTTCTAATTTTTAGGGATTTATTTGTTATGTTTAGTATTTTTGGAAGGTTTGGTTTATTAATTGGGTAATTAAAGGATAACCAGTCGTTTAGGAGGTACCGGCTAGGCATGAGGGCGTAATTAAGAGTTTTTACGCTAATGGGGGTATTAGAGGCTGACTCCCCACGTTTTTCGAGAGATGGTTAAGGATGAACGTTAAGGGTAGAGATTGTTGTTGTTGCCCTTCCTTTGATTATGGGTTTAAGACCTGTTTGTGTGTTTTGAACAGGACGTGGGGGAGCTCGAGCTGAGCAGCCATCTGGTAGCCGACAGACCTAGCGGCATCTGTGAGTGGACCTTGTTTTTAAATTAAATTACACGCCCATAGACTTTAATTGGTTTCTCCTGTATATATGATTTCCTCCATTTTATGTTTTACGGTGATTTTGGGAAAATAGGAATTTAATGCTTTTTAAAGCTAAGTGAGCCGGGAAAGAGGTTTCTACCCTCCTCGTGATTTTAAAGGATTTTCCCAGGATTTGTGTTATGGTTATCACCGTTTTAGGATTATGGAGGAGGATGATTTTTAAAAGGGGAAACTTGGCTCTTGGATTTAAAGGGTTTTAAAGTAAAGGCAGAGAACCGGTTTTGGGTTCCTGGAAATGTTTTAAATCCAATGTATTTGGGGTAAAGTCATGGAGTATTGACTTGGTTTTCGGTTTATTTTCCCACGAGGTTTTTTAAAAGGATTTTAAAGGGATATGGATATATATATATATATATATTGCATGCTAGCATGGACCCTCTCCAGATAGAGTTGGTACCCTCTCTGGATAGTAGCAGGTCGGGACCCTCTTCGGTGGTAGTTGGTCAGTATGACCCTCCCAGATAGTAGTAGGTCGGGACCGTCTTCGGTGGTAGCTGGTCGGTTGGACCCTCCCAAATAGAGCAGGTCATGAGACCCTCTCCGATGAGCTGGTCAATAGACCCTCTCGTGGTAGAGCAGGTCGGTTTTCTCGTGGATGAGGTTAATACTCCACACATTTATTTGTGTATTTGAGTCAAGGGTGTTATTTATGATTTAATTATTCATTGTCTATGATGTGCTTGCATGTGGTTTTCTTGAAAAACTCTAAGGGAGAACATTAAAGGAAAATAGAGTTTTTTATATTTGATTTTTTGTCCACTCACACTAACAGTTTTCAATGTTTCTCCCCTAGGCCTTTCGTTTTAAATGCCCAGATTGCAGTGCTCGTCCTGACTAGTCTACGTGGAGGCCAAGCATAGTTACTGCCATTTTCCGAACTATCAATAGGTTCCGGGTTGACCTACTTGTAATATTTCTCTACTTTCATTTAATCATAGACGCTCTGATACACATCGGATAGTTTTATTTGTTGGTGAACTCCTAGGGATCTGGAACCCTATGTATCTCTTAAATTTCGAATTGTGAACCATTTGTTGGAATTATTAGATGTGTATCTTGTGGAGGTTGTTGGTTATTAGGAGCAGGATGGCTCCAGGAGATTTCGGAGGGTTATTGGTTTTAGAATTGTATTTTGGGTTATTGCAGGTTAAGGGTTGTCCACTTTTCATGGGAGACTATGTCGAAATTTCGGTAGAATCTTCTTTGGGAGGTGGTCCCCGCAGGACTTACTTTGAGTTAAAGGGGTTTAACTCGGGGTAGGTCCTGAAAAAATTTATGATTTTTCACTTTCTATCTACAGTAACTTCCCCTTTTTATAGGGTTCCTCAAAATAGTAACTTCCTGTTTTTAGACAGTAACTTTCACACACAAACTCCGATTTGAGCGTGCTACGTGTCCACTTTTCAAGGGAGACTATGTCGAAAATTTGGCAGAATCTTCTTTGGGAGGTGGTCCCCGCAGGACTTATTTCGAGTTAAAGGGGTTTAACTCAGAGTGGGTCCTGACAGTTGGTATCAGAGCATTAGGTTATCCGATTCTTTCATACTACTATCTGTGCTTAAGAGTATTTGGTATCTATAGAGTGATGGTCTGACCATGGCAGACCATTAGCATTTTATGCATGAGATACTAGGTATTCCTTAAGTATTTGTAGTAGTTAATCCAGTGCTGATGTTATACATGGTGCTAAATGTTTTCTTTCTCAGGTAACTATGCGTCGTGGTCGTAGTCGAGCCTGTAGGGAAAATCCTCACAATCCTTCCAATCCTCCAGTGGGAGGGGATGAGGGAGCGTCAGCTAATGGTCCATTGGAACATTTCTTCAGGTGACTCACTACCTTTGCCTCAGATATCACTTATGAGAAGGCTCGCAGGAATGGAGCCCAGGTTTTCTCCCATGCCGATGAGCCGTTAGATGCTCTTAGCTGGTTGGAGAGTATGGAGAAAATGTTTGTGCAGGCAGAGTGTCCTGAGAGCAAGAAAGTGACCATAGCTGTTCAGTTCCTAGAAAGGGAAGCCTGGCATTGGTGGTTAGACTTGGGAAGAGGCTTGGACGATGGAGTTCAGGGTATGACCTGGGGTCAGTTCACAGCTCATTTCAAGGAGCGTTACATCAGCCCAGCCCACATCAACCGAATGAGTTGGAGTTCTTGAATTTGAAGAAAGATGACAGTATGACAGTGACAGCTTTTGCGCAGTGCTTCAGGGAGTTGGCATTTTATGTGCCTGACTTAGTTAAGATAGATGAGGAGAAGATTTATTACTTTGTCAAGGGACTTGGTGGTATGTATGCCAATCAGATGACAGCCGTACCTTACCAGACATTCCAGCAGGCCTTGATGTTTGCTATGCATATTAAGGCACAGGAGTTAGCAGTTGGCCCCTACATGATTTTGGTGGTCCTAGTCGAGTTCTTCCTAGGTGGGGGACATGCATCTACTTCTTGTTCTGGATCATCTGCTGGCAGTGGTTATAGTAGCCACTCGAGTTCTGGCTCCGGAGTTCGAGGAAGGTTCAAGAGGTTTGGCAGGAGACGTCCTAGGAACCGGTTTGGTGGATGCTCATCTGGACAGTTTAGTAGAGGATCTAGTAGCCAGAGTGTGGCCTCAAGTCGTCAGTCATTTCAGATAGGGCAGAGTCAGCAGCAGGCAGGAGGATGTTATCATTGTGGTCAGCAGGACCACTTTAAGAAATAGTGCCCTTTCTTGACTCAGAGATCCACGTATACCCCTACTCAAACCATGGGCCAGTTTCCAGCGGGTGCTTCTGGTAGCGGTACTCGCATGTGGGGTCCAGATAGAGGCAATGCTCAGCAGAACAGAGGACGTCCCACCACTACTCATGCTAGAGTGCATGCCATGACTCAGCAGGAGGGTCGTACTTCTCTAGAGGTCATCATTGGTACGTTATTAATCTTTGGTCAGCCTGCCTTTACTTTGATTGATCCGGGTGCTACGCATTCTTTTATGTCGAGTAGACTTTCACTTCATGCCAATGTGCCAACCTCACCACTCCCAGGTGAGTGGCGTGTATCCTTGCCTTCTGGGGATACAATGGAGATAAACTGGGTGTGTAGTGGTTGTGAGGTGTTAGTGGATGGACTTGTGTTCGAAGCTGACTTAATTACTTTGAATATGATAGAGTGATGTAATCTTGGATATGGACTTTTTGGGAGCCCATAGGGCCATGGTGGATTGTTTCCAGAAAGAAGTAGTATTTCGAAGTCCTGGTATGCCGGAGGTTACGTTTCAGGGAGAAAGGGAGATTCTTTCAAAGTATCTAATATCAGCTGTGGCCGCTAGGAAATTGTTAAATAAAGGTTGTCAAACCTACCTAGAGCATGTGGTGGATACAAGTATGGGAGAAGTAGGTTTGGATGATATTCCTATAGTTAAGGAGTTCCCAGAAGTTTTCCCAGATGAATTGTCTGGATTGCCACCCGAAAGAGAGATCGATTTTACGATCGATTTACTTCCTGGAACCGTACCTATTTCTCAAGCACCATACATAATGGCCCCTGCCGAAATGAAGGAGTTGAGAACTCAATTGCAGGAGTTGTTGGATAAGGGATTTATTCAACCAAGTTCCTCTCCTTGGGGTACCCCGGTGATGTTTGTTAAGAAGAAGGATGGTATGTTGAGACTTTGTGTGGATTACAGGAAGCTGAATCAAGTTACTGTGAAGAACAAGTATCCCTTGCCCCGTATTGACAACTTGTTTGATCAATTGAGAGGGGCAACAGTATTTTTGAAGATGGACTTGAGGTCGGGATATCATCAGTTGCGGATTCGGGAGAATGACATAGCCAAGACTGCTTTTCGGTCACGTTATGGCCATTATGAGTTTGTGGTAATGGCTTTTGGGCTAACCAATGCACCTGCAGCTTTTATGGACCTCATGAATAGGGTGTTTGGCCCATATCTTGACCGATTTGTGATCGTGTTCATAGATGAAATTCTGGTTTATTCCAAGAATGCAAAGGAACATGCAAGACATCTGAGGTTGGTCTTATGGACTTTGAAAGAGACTCAACTGTACGCAAAGCTCAGCAAGTGTGAGTTTTGGCTAGATAAAGTGGGGTTCTTAGGCCACATTGTGACGGCCGAAGGTGTTAGTGTGGACCCCTAAAAGATAGAGGCAGTTGTGAGTTGGGGGAGACCCACCAGTGTAAAGGAGATACGGAGTTTCTTGGGTCTAGAGGGGTACTACCGCCGTTTTGTGGAAGGTTTTTCCAAGATTGCGGCTCCTCTTACCAGATTGACAAGGAAAGGTGTGAAGTTCGAATGGTGTGAAAACTGCGAGCAGAGTTTTCAAGAATTAAATAACCGTTTGGTTAGTGCTCCAGTTTTGGCATTACCTGACGATAGTGGTGAGTATAGTGATGCATCTAGACAAGGTTTGGGTGGTGTATTGATGCAACATGGGAGAGTTATTGCCTATGCCTCTAGGAAATTGAAGTTACACGAAGGAAATTATCTCACCCATGATCTAGAGCTTGCAGCGATAGTTTTCGCGCTTAAGTTATGGAAACACTATCTTTACGGAGCTAAGTGTCAAATTTTCACTGATCACAAGAGCCTCCGTTATGTGTTTACTTAGAGGGATTTAAATCTGAGGCAGAGAAGATGGATGGAGCTACTGGCAAATTATGATATTTCTATTGAGTATCATCCAGGAAGGGCCAATTTAGTGGCCGATGCACTCAGCCGCAACCCTTCGGTCTCTTTGGCTCATTTGAGAGTGGTTCGGGTTCCGCTTCTCTACGAGTTGCGGGCTACTGGTATTGAACTTTGGGAGAATGAAGTAGAAGCCTTGGTGGCTAATTTTCAAGTGAGACTAGTTTTAATTGATAAAGTGCGAGAGGCACAATATAATGATCAGTCAATAGTGTGGTTGATTGAGCGGACACTTGATGGGACAACAGTTGATTTCTCAGTTAGAAAGGATGGAACATTGACGTTCAAGAACAGACTTTGTGTTCCAAAAAGGAATGAGGAACTTAAGTTGGAAATTTTGGAGGAAGCTCATAGTTCAGCATATGCAGCTCATCCTGGTAGCACTAAAATGTACAAGACCTTGAAGAACCATTATTGGTGGCCGAATATGAAGAGAGAAATTGCGGGTTTTGTGAGCAGATGCTTGATTTGTCAACAAGTAAAGATTGAGAGACAGAAGCCTGCTCGTTTGCTTCAGCCTTTGCCTATCCCCTTGTGGAAGTGGATGACATTGCTATGGATTTTGTCTTTAGTTTACCACGTACCCGAGATGGACGTGATGGTATTTGGGTGATCGTTGATCGATTGACCAAATCAGCACACTTTCTGCCGGTGAACAAGAAGTATGCTTTGGATAGATTGGCAGAATTATATGTCAATGAGATTGTGAGACTTCATGGGGTGCCGGAAACTATAGTGTCAGATCGGGATCCTAGATTTGCCTCCAGGTTTTGGAGAGCTTTACAAGCAGCTTTGGGCACCAGATTGCAATTCAGCATAGCCTTCCATCCTCAGACCGACGGGCAGTCCGAAAGGACTATCCAGACCTTAGAGGATATGTTGAGGTCGTGTGCTATGCAGTTTTCAAGAAGCTGGGACAAGAACTTAGCTTTAATGGAGTTTGCTTACAACAATAGCTATCATTCTACCATTGGTATGTCTCCTTTTGAGGCACTTTATAGACGGCAGTGTCGTACACCTTTGTGTTGGAATGAAATTGGTGAAAGAGAGTTGTGTAGTCCTGACTTGATTCATGAAACAAATGAGAAGATCAAGGTTGTTCGGGACAAGCTAAAGATTGCTCAGAGTAGGCAAAAGAGTTATGCAGATAACCAAAGGAGAGATCTTGAGTTCCAAGTGGGTGATTGGGTTTTCCTGAAACTATCCCCTTGGAAGGGAGTAGTACGTTTCGGCAAGCGGGGGAAGCTTAGCCCAAGGTACATATGCCCTTATGAAATTATTGAGAGGGTTGGTTCACTTGCTTATCGGTTGGACCTACCCCCTGATTTGGCAAAGATACATAATGTCTTCCATGTGTCCATGCTTCGCAAGTATGTTGCCGATCCATCCCATGTGTTGCAGGACCAACCGGTTAATTTAAAAAGGGATTTGACTTATGAGGAGTTGCCGGTGAAGATCCTTGATTGGAAGGAGCAGGTACTCAGGAACAAAACCATCCCCCTAGTTAAGGTGCTTTGGCGGAGTCATGAGATAGAAGAAGCAACTTGGGAACTAGAGGCACGAATGGGGCAGCAGTACCCCCATCTCTTCGAATGACAGGTATGTAATTTGAGGACGAAATTTTTATATGGGGGGAGAATTATCACATCCCGGTTCTAGAATCCATTTACGGTCGGTTACTACCCAAGTTACTTTGATCTTTAACCATTTTGTAGTAACCGTTTTACCGTGAGAGGTCAAAAAGTTGACTTTTCGTTAAGTTAGGAATTTGGGAAAACTTTCTTCATGAAAGTTGTAGGTGTCGTTACGAGTTCGTGGACACGTAGCACGTTCAAATAGGAGATCGTATGAAGAAGTTAAGGTCAAAAAAAAGTTACTATTTGGTGAAAAGCCTATATATAGTGGTTTACTGGGGTGAAACGGTGAAAAGTCAAAAATCGAAAAGTTACTGTTCACCATCAAAATCCTCTGAAAAACCCGATTTTTCTGCCGGATTTCATCACCGGATTTCTCCTCCGTCCGGCGGAGTTAGGGCGCGTGCTAGGTACCAAATTGAAGCTTGCTGTGCCACCTTGAAGTTGGTGGGGGTCACCGAAGCCAAATTGCCGCCGTTAGAGAGAAATCACGGCGAGAAGGGGCGGCCTGAACACTGTTCATCGACACCGGATTTCTTCCTCCTCAGACCACCTCCCGGTGAGTTCTATACATGGTTTTGATAGGTTTGATAAGTACATTAAACCCCTAGAATTTGGTAGCTTGATTCGAAGTGTGTAGAGAGAATTGAGGGATTGAAGTTTGGGTTGAATTTTATTTCGGGTTTTTAGATTTCTTGTCGATTGACCATCGGAGGTAAATTTTGGTGGCCATCGGAGGTCGCCGGAGTTTGGCCGAAATTCTCTGCCGGCGGCGGAGCCGCCACTTTTTGGGCTGTTTTTCTTGCCCATTAAATTGTAAAAATTAAGAGAAGGCCATTGAAGGGCAGTTTCTAATTTTTGGGGATTTATTTGTTATGTTTAGTATTTTTGGAAGGTTTGGTTTATTAATTGGGTAATTAAAGGATAACCAGTCGTTTAGGAGGTACCGGCTAGGCGTGAGGGCGTAATTAAGAGTTTTTACGTTAATAGGGGTATTAGAGGCTGACTCCCCATGTTTTTCGAGATATGGTTAAGGATGAACGTTAAGGGTAGAGATTGTTGTTGTTGCCCTTCCTGTTTGTGTGTTTTGAACAGGACGTGGGGGAGCAGCCATCTGGTAGCCGACAGACCTAGCAGCATCTGTGAGTGGACCTTGTTTTTAAATTAAATTACACACCCATAGACTTTAATTGGTTTCTCCTGTATATATGATTTCGTCCATTTTATGATTTACGGTGATTTTGGGAAAATAGGAATTTAATGCTTTTTAAAGCTAAGTGAGCCGGGAAAGAGGTTTCTACCCTCCCCGTGATTTTAAAGGATTTTCCCGGGATTTTTTTATGGTTATCACCGTTTTGGGATTATGGAGGGGGATGATTTTTAAAAGGGGAAACTTGGCTCTTGGATTAAAGGGTTTTAAACTAAAGGCAGAGAACCGGTTTTGGGTTCCTGGAAATGTTTTAAATCCAATGTATTTGGGGTAACGTCATGGAGTTTTGACTTGGTTTTCGGTTTATTTTCCCACGAGGTTTTTAAAAGGATTTTAAAAGGATATGGATATATATATATATATATATGGATATATATATATATATATATATATTGCATGCTAGCATGGACCCTCTCCAGATGGAGTTGGTACCCTCTCTGGATAGTAGCAGGTCGGGACCCTCTTCGGTGGTAGTTGGTCAGTATGACCCTCCCGGATAGTAGTAGGTCGGGACCGTCTTCGGTGGTAGTTGGTCGGTTGGACCCTCCCAAATAGAGCAGGTCATGGGACCCTCTCCGATGAGCTGGTCAATAGACCCTCTCGTGGTAGAGCAGGTCGGTTTTCTCGTGGATGAGGTTAATACTCCACACATTTATTTGTGTATTTGAGTCAAGGGTGTTATTTATGATTTAATTATTCATTGTCTATGATGTGCTTGCATGTGGTTTTCTTGGAAAACTCTAAGGGAGAACATTAAAGGAAAATAGAGTTTTTTATATTTGATTTTTTGTCCACTCACACTAACAGTTTTCAATGTTTCTCCCCTAGGCCCTTCGTTTTAAATGCCCAGATTGCAGTGCTCGACCTGACTAGTCTACGTGGAGGCCAAGCATAGTTACTGCCATTTTCCGAACTTTCAGTAGGTTCCGGGTTGACCTACTTGTAATATTCCTCTACTTTCATTTAATCTTAGACGCTCTGATACACATCGGATAGTTTTATTTGTTGGTGAACTCCTAGGGATCTGGAACCCTATGTATCTCTTAAATTTCGAATTGTTGAACCATTTGTTGGAATTATTAGATGTGTATCTTGTGGAGGTTGTTGGTTATTAGGAGCAGGATGGCTCCAGGAGATTTCGAAGGGTTATTGGTTTTAGAATTGTATTTTGGATTATTGCAGGTTAAGGGTTGTCCTCTTTTCATGGGAGACTATGTCAAAATTTCGGTAGAATCTTCTTTGGGAGGTGGTCCCCGCAGGACTTACTTTGAGTTAAAGGGGTTTAACTCGGGGTAGGTCCTGAAAAAATTTCTGATTTTTCACTTTCTATCTACAGTAACTTCCCCTTTTTATAGGGTTCCTCAAAATAGTAACTTCTTGTTTTTAGATAGTAACTTTCACACACAAACTCCGATTTGATCGTGCTACGTGTCCACGAACTCATAACGACGGCCTCTACAACTTTCATGAAGAAAGTTTTCTCAAATTTCCGACTTAACGAAAAGTCAATTTTGTGACCTCTCACGGTAAAACGGTTACGAAATGGTTAAACATTAAGGTAACTTGGGTAGTAACCGACCGTAAATTGATTCTAGAACTAGGGTGTGACAAGTTCTATGCTTTTAATATTTTAAATGTACTACACATTCCTCTTTTAGTCATTTAACATAAAAAATAAATCTGATTTGAAATATCAAATAATAGGGATTTGTATTAAGTTATTTGGGGTGTGTATATAAAACCACTCATGACACGAGAAATTTTTCAATGTTACCCTAGCACCACGTGACAATGCCTAGTTGTTCTACATTCCAATCAGATTTAGACATGTGGATTTCTTACAACTAAAATATAAACTATAAACTAATACTTTTTATATATTTATTTAAAATGACACTTAAATATATTTAGTGAGTTCATACTAGGGTTTAAGGTTTAGGGTATCGGTGATACATGTGTATCCTTTAGCTTTTAGGAATTAGGATCCTTCTCCTATTTGGGAGAGGGATAGTTGTCTCACTAGGATAATGAGTAGTCTTCTAGTTGGATAAGGGGTTTGTAGAGTTTTGGACTCTATAAATAGAGGGTTTCGACCTAGAGCCAAAAACAGAGAGAGCAAAACAGTTAGTGTTATTATAGCAAAGGCATAGTCAACAAAGATTGTAACCTTTAAGCACAGTAATAAGAGAAGAACAATTTCTTTGACCCAAATACCTGTGTTTGTGTTGTTTTCGATTTCGTAGTTAGCAACCTATAGTGTTTCGTATCAAGTGATATCAGAGCGTGCTCATATCGTGAGGGGCCATATAGTGCATGGTCCTGACTCATTCACTTTACAGAAGGCTAGGAGAAGCTCTTTTGTCTTTAGAGAATACTACAAAGCTGAGGGAAAAGATGGTGGATGGTAAAACCGACCCTGAAGAGAAATTTGCAGCATTGGAGAATTAGATGACTGCATCAAATTCTGCTATAGCAGATCTAACCAACCTCGTCAAGGAGTTGCTTTCAAGAGAGCTGTCGAAGAAGCAAGGAAATAGTTCGGATTTGGACGAAGAGAAAGAGAAATCCGACGAGGATGATGATACAGCAAGAAAAAATTCACAGCATGCTCGCAAACTAGTGAAAAAGGGAGGGAGTTCTTTTTGTAGCTTGAAGATTGATTACAAGAATGAAGTTCCAATGTACGACGGTAGCGTCAATCTAGATAAGCTCGACGACTAGCTTGAGCGGCTTGACACGTATTTTACGTTTCATCGATTTACATCGGAGGAGAAGATCACATGCTCGACTCTGAAACTATCGTCTCACGCATTTACCTGGTGGAAGTCATACCGGAGGAATAATAGTGAGGAGGTAGTGTCGTGGAAGCAGTTCAAAGAATTGCCTTCGAAACAGTTCTATCTAGTAAGATTCTTGGAAGAACGATGGCTCATGTGGCACAATCTGCGCTAGAAGACCAACCAGTCCGTGCAAGAATACATGACCAAATTTCAGAATCAAGCTCAACTTCTAGATATCTCGTTAATGGAGTGTGCGTCGTTTATGAAGTATGTAGCCGGTTTGCATGAATACCTCTAGAAGGAGTTAAAATTGTTTACAATACAAACAGTTACTGAAACCCTTATCGAATTTTAGAATCAAGCTCTAGTTCTAGACATCTCGTTAATGGATTTTTTCTTGCCGTATCATCATCATCCTCGTCGGATTTCTCTTTCTCTTTGTCCAAATTAGAACTACTTTCTTGCTTCTTCTGGGGCTCTCTTGAAAGCAACTCCTTGACAAGGTTGGTTAGATATGCTATAGCAGAATTCGATGCAGTCATCTACTTCTCTAATGCTGTAAATTGCTCTTCAGGATCAGTTTTATCGTCCACCATCTTTCCCCGCGGCTTTATAGTATTCTCTAAAGACAAAAGAGCTTCTCCTAGCCTTCTGTAAAGTGAACGAGTCAGGACCATGCACTACAGGGCCCCTCACGATAGGAGCAAGCTCTGAAACCACTTGAAACGAAACATTATATGTTGCTAACTGCGGAATGGAAAGCAACACTAACACAGGTATTTGGGTCGAAAAAATTGTTCTTCTCTTATGATTGTGCTTAAAGGTTACAATCTTTGTTAACTATGCCTTTTCTACAATATCACTAACTGTTTCGCTCTCTCTGGTTTTGGCTCTAGGTCGAGACCCTCTATTTATAGAGTCTAAAACTCTACAAATCCTTATCCAACTAGAAGACTACTCATTATCTTAGTTAGACAACTATTTCTCTCCCAAATAGGAGAAGGAATCCTAATTCTTAAAAGCTAAAGGATACATCTGTATCATGGCTCCCCCTATTCTAAGAACTTAAACTCCCGTTTTAGTTAAAACTGGAGATTAGGAAACTCGAGAGTTCCCTTTTCCTTGCTGAACCATTTAGCCTTACTTGGAACTTGACTGGCACGTCCAATCAGAAACGCTGTCGATTATCCTTTACGTGTTGTAGTTGCCTTTCGCTCCAAAATACAATCTTCAGCTAATGGATCCTCTCGATCAAACCACAGGTCTTCAACTAATGGTAGGACCGTCTTACTGTCACTGCAGTCATTGTCATCATCAAGTAGTGGCGGTTCAAACAGCTTCAATTATTCAGCGTTGATAACTGAGTACGTTCCCAAGTAAGGTGGCAAATCTAGCTTGAAGGTGTTGTCTCCAATCTGCTCCAATACACGAAAAGGTTCGTACCGCAATGCCTTGATCTTCTTAACTTCTCCCCTAAGATGCTCCTTGCTTAGTTTTAACCACACTTAGTCACCAACTCTAAAATTACAAGGCAGTCGATGTTTATCATTCTTAGCCTTGTACTTTGCTTGTGACTTCTATAATTGTGCTTCAACAGTTTCATGAATATGACTAATCTTCTCCAAGAAATGTTGTGCTTGAAGCCTATCACTCTCTCCTTTCTCCGGGTGACCGTCTCCAACAGTGAACACCATGTCAAAAGGACTTAGAGGCAGATACCCGTAGCACGCCTCAAAAGGTGATATTCCTGAAGGGCTATGTACTACCCTGTTGAACACAAACTGCAGATATGGAAGACTCTCATCCCAAGTGTTGGGATGCCGAATGTTGTAACCCCGTAACATATGCACCATAGTCTTATTAACTAACTCAGTTTGTCCATCGGTTTGTGGATGAAAGGCGGTGCTTCTCTTCAATCGTGTATCCATCATACACCACAAAGAATCCTAAAAGTGACTCAAGAACCTGTTGTCACGGTCCCAGATGATTGAACTCGGTAACCTGAAATTCTTCCAAACATTCTCGAAGAATAACTTAGCAGCTCCTGCTCCTGTCATGGACTTCTTGCAAGGAATTAATATTACCATCTAACTAAAACGATCAACCATGACGTACAAGTAGTCATTACCGGACTTGGCACGCGGTAGACCACCTAAGAAATCCATGGAAATACTGTCCCAAGGATGAGATAGAACCAGTAATGGTGGATACAACCCTCTTTTCATGTTCGTTGTTTCAAAGTACAACATAACTTGTAACCATGAACATATCTAGAAACATCATCTTGCATCTTTGGCCAAAAGACGTAGCGATGTAGATTCAACAGTCTTACCAACCCCTAAGTGACCGGCCACCTGTGAAGTATGTGCTTCCCGAATCCACTGCATTATATCTCCATCTTTTGGTATGCATAACAATTTTCCCTTCTCAAGAAGTTCATGTACTTTTTTATTTCATCAGATTCTTGAACCGTCGTGCGGTACAATACTGATTTTGGCACAACACTCTCCCCTATCAGCTTGATCTCGTGCTCCACACATCTTTTTGGCGACAGACCCAGATCTTCTTTAGGTCGAATCATTAACAAAACAAACTTCCCACATGCAATAACCAACCGTTTTTCTTGTGTTGTGGTCACCAAGCTTGCCTCAGGTGGAGAGGTCATCGCCCAGATAACAAAACGTTGTCCATCCTTTGTGAAAGTGTACCTCTGAGCCCTCCTTTCATAAATAGCATCTATATCCCATAAGTAAGGATTCCCTAAAATTACCTGACAAGCATCAAGTGGTACCACATCAGATGTCACCTCATCAATGTATGTTTCATGGAAAGCAAACTTGAACGTGCATTGAGTAGTAATGCTTAGTCCTGCACCTTTCTGAATCCATCCAAATGGATATGGCTTTGGATGTTTGACTGTTTGAAGACCTAACTTCTGAACCAAGGCCTCCGAAATAAGACTCGTCTGACTTCCCGAATCCACAATGGCATCAACTAGACCGGTCTTCACCTGCAACTTTACAAAAAGCTACTCTTTTAGGTTCTCATCGTTTGTCCTCATCTGAGTACATGCCATGAGATTGAGCCTGCATTCGGTTCCGCCATTCCTGGTACTTATGTGGCTTCGTTTGTTAGCAATGTTGTTTTCTATATTGTTTTGTACCAATCGGGTATAGGGTATCGGGTATAGGATATATAAGGTTTACGTTACAGGTTTAGGAATTAAGGTTTAGTATTTTAAAAAACAATAAAAAAAACCAAAATTGTCTTTAGCAAAATAGCTAAAATTTGCATGTCTACATTTAGTTGTAATAAATCCACATGTATAGATTTGATTGAAATGTAACACTACTAGACATTGTCATGTGGTACTACGGTAGCATTGAAAATTTTCTCTAAATTTAATCACGGCCTTGAATTTGTGATTTTCAGGAATGAACTGAGATCCTCTACTTACGAGAGATTGCCTAATAATTCCTAAAACGATTTTGACCGTCCGTTTTAACTCAACGACCAATATCTCCAACCCAATTCAAAACCCCTTTCTCTCCGGCATCCTTCGGAAACCTAAGCAGTGCAACCATCCTACTGCTCTGCTCTGCTCTTTTTGCTATAGCTAATTCTAGCTTTGTGCCACTACAAGGAAACACGCAAATCCATCATAATGAGCACTCTTTGCTTTGTTCAAACATGGATAATAAAGTTTCTGAGACCAATTTCTTTCTATTTTAGTGAGACTAGCGAAAATGCTGCAGTTTCTCATTCTTGAATTCGCTTACAACTACATATTCAGTTGTATTCTCATCCTTAAATACATCTTTTGAATCAAACAAGGTTCACAATTCTACCACCCATTATAGCATTCACAATTCTACCACCCATTGCAGCAGTCATATACAAGACCCTCCCGTCCCCAAAAGATATCTTTCCATCAAATGGTTTCAATCAAAAAGACAATAGAGTTGCTGCTGTGAGTGCTGTCAAATAAAAGCTACAGGCCTCAGCTAACTCTATTTATGCTGTGGAGAAATTCCCAGTATTCATTTAGCTTGTGGTCGGTAGGTTTCACTTGTTCCCACATTCCAGTACAGAATATTGCATATGCATCAGCTGCATACCTGGTCCAATCCAACCCAATGAACACAGAAATCAATTTCCATAAACAAAATGAATTACAATAACTTTTTTTGAAGTCAGCAATTACAAAAACTTTAATAGCACTGGAAATAAAATCTTCAGTTCCTCCAGAACTCCACTACCATCAATTTTGGACTTTTTGAGTCCGAAATATCTACAGTTTGGAGTCAGAACGGTCTTAACCATTGATGACACGATGGACATTTCACAACTTACTCTAATCCGGCTAGATCACGGATATGCAAAATTTATGTTGTCACTGATCAATCTTTACCCGGACCATCCGGGTGGGGTATCATTGTTTTATATTAATGTACATTTGATTTGCAAAACATGCAGATTGTAGAGTCTCCAAAACTACAGAGAACACAGAAACAGGCTTTTTCTTTACCAAAATAATCCAGACAAGAACGAAGAAAAACAAAATTAAAGCTGGAATTAGAAGACTAAAGAGAAATATAGAATAAGAAAATAAAAGGACCAAAGATTAGCAACATACTTGCCAACACCATACAACTCAGGTACATGGGTCCAACTTTCACCTAAATACTCCTCAGACATGCGCTGTATCATCTCTGCTCTCTTATGTAGACCCAGAGATCTTATAACCGCTTCTATATCCCGTGCGGCAACCTCAGTAGCAGCCTTCGCATTAGGACACAAAGTGAAGAAATTTGATATAACTCTTTTTAACTGCATGGGAAAGTATTTTCTGTTTAAGAATTCAAATGTGACTAAATTCTTGTTCATCAATCCAAAGCCTAAGATTAGAGCAAGAATTGCTAGAAACCAAACTGTGGATCAATCATACTAAATTACAAAGGTAGTTTAAGGGTCTTGCTAGGTTTATTTTCAGTTATGAAAAGAACAGTAGTGTTTTAGAGTCTTGTGTCTTTATGTCTATTCAAGTCTTAAGTATTTTAGAGTCTTATTATTAGTATATAATATTAGTCTTATGATATTCTAGGAGTAAGGGTTTTACTTGAAGCCTATAAATATGGCTTTCTAATGTAATTTGAAGGGCTTATCTTATTGAATTGAATCAAACCTGTGTATCTTCTAGGAGCCTATGGATTTTACTTGAAGCCTATAAATATGGCTTTCTAATGTAATCCGAAGGGCTTATCTTATTGAATTGAATCAAACCTGTGTTTGATGCAATGATCAATTGCGTACCCGAGTCATGGATGGAGGTAGCTGCTGTAATACCATTTATGAAAAAGCTAATCACAAACTTGAGTAAACAACACAGATCTCAAGGTCAATGATCGTTGTTTGGTGGCCTACTCTATTGGAAAATTGGTCGACACTGTGACCTGCGATGTGCTGCCTCCCCAACCATGGCTACATGATAAGGTGCAACATTATGGCTACAACAACACATATTCCTTTCAAGATGGACGTCATGAGTTTAAGTTTGTACCAGCTAAGGTCTTGACACAATGTTCTAAAAAACGCTAGGCGCTACCAGGGCAGACAACCAGCGCCTAGCACCCAGGGCTTCTAGGCGGTTTTATATTTTACCTATTATTATTTATTTAATAAATATAATTATATAAATAAAATTTAAAAAAAAAAACACTTTTATGTTCCAAAATAACAAAAATACTTCAAAAATATACATAATAAAACAACAATGTTCTTAGAAATAATAAAAATACAATAGTGTATCCTTTGTTTAGACTTTAGAGTAGAATATTGTGTTTTTATGTTTGATTTTACTCATTTTTAGATAGGCTTTGATGTATTTCATAATTAAAAAAAACTAATCGGGTCGCCCAACCCACCTAGTCGGGCCGCCTAGGCTCCCAGCCCGCCTAGGCAGCCGATTTTTGCGCCAGCGCCCAGCTAGGCCGATTCGGAGAAAATCGGAACGGTGCCCTTCCGCCCAACGCCGCCTAGGCGGCCCTGGACGCTTTTTTTTAAACACTGACTTGACAACCATGAAGCTCAAAAAGATAGCCATCACGTCCCTCCTTAAACAGACCAATAGTGATGACTCCATACTTGGTCCAGTTCCAAACTCGACCGAGTCGAGTACTTCTCAGAGAGGAAAATTGATGGAGCACCTATAAGCTGGCTAGAAAAAATATATATCCTGTTTTTCAGTCCAAATGAAAGTCTACTTGGTAGTTTAAGGGTCTTGAGTGTGTCTTTATGTCTATTTAAGTCTTATTATTAATAAGTTATATTAGTCTTATGATATTTCAGGAGTCTAAGGGTTTTATTTGAAGCCTATAAAGTATGGCTTTCTAATGAAATACGAAGGGCAGATTTGAATGAATTGAAAGGCTTGGCCTGGTTTTCTCCCCTAACCTTCCTCATTGTATTTCCTTCCTAAACCCTCTATTTCGCCAAGAACTACTCTGTTTCGTTCTTCTCTCAACACCCCTAGCCGACCTTATTCACTCTCTTACCATCTATTGTTCCTCCCTGCATCATTCATCCTCTAACATCGACTTCAACCTCCATTTTCATCATCTTCTGCTCAATCTTCTTTTATCTCATCGCAGGCATCAATTCCTCATCCTCTATCATCGTCTTCAACCTCCAAACCACCATTCGTTTTCTTTTTATACCTCATCGCAGGCATAAATTCAGTCCCAGGTGCTCCAATTAGCTAATTTGAAGTTTCAATTTTTATTTAATTAGATTCTATTGAATGTCTTTCATCTAATCCATCTCCTATCTGATCTTCAGCAAAAACACAAGAACAGATTTGGGCAATCCTTTCCCAATCCAATCTACTCCTCTTATATATCCTTCTCCAATTTAATCATGTGTTCCAAACACAAAAAGCAGATTCAGGGGTTATAGTTCTAATAGGAATGGAAAGCCACATGAATGATGCAAAACTTCACAACACTAAAATATTGTACGGAAATTAGAAACTACTAAAACAAGAAATAAACATAAGAATAAGAAGATTACTGATTCAAGTAAATATAAGCACAACAAGATCATTGGAAATTTCGAACTTTAAAACTTCAGCATTTATGCTTTAACTAAAGAACTAACAAGAGCAACTTCTACATATATTTTAGGTCACCATGTGTCATACTAATGCTATTGGCAAACCTATCATAATGACTCAAGTTAAGCAAGGCCCACCAAACGAATAATGACCACAAAGCTTAATAAAGTAAAACAAAACTTGCGAGACATTCTAACAAACAGCTGATCTTTAGATTCAACTGTGAGAAGACCATTCCTAACGAATTCATGGATAATGGCCCTAGTTAAGAAAGGATCACCCAACCACTAATGACCGCAAAGTGTAATAAACTAACACAAAACTTGCAAGGCAGTGTAACAAACAGCTGATCTTCTGCTGTTTCAACTGTGAGAAGACGACTAATGGAGACAAATAAGAATTGGAGGCGGAAATTCTTAAGAGGAAAAAGAAAAATGAAAGGCAGCATAAAGAATAAGTGTGGTATGATTGAAATACATTTCACATCCATCTTGAGGTTCATAATCCTGCAAACTTGTTTTGCCATCTTAAATTATAAAAGGCAGCATAAACTCAAATTTCAAGTCGAAGTTTATAATTTTGCAAACATCATTTGCCATCTTAGAATGCAAATAGCTGCATGTAAACACCACCACACATATAGATAACATCTGATACTATAAAATAAAACACATATATGATCATTGTAGGGCTGTATACTGTCTATGTTGTACCAATATAGAATAAATGGCTAAAATGAGCCACAAAATCTAAGCACCTCAATATTGGCCAATACATGTCATTACACAAATTCCATGATGGTTTTACGCATTCTAACTATTTCTTACCAACTCTAATTGCTCTCTCTCTGATATACATATAAACACACACAAACAAAGATACAGGCATAATGATCCAAAAATCAATTGGTATAAGTTATTAAGTAATCGAGCAGTAAAAGTATAAGGAATTCAGACCTGCTTCCCTTGTGTCCGATTAAGAAGGATGCATATAACCAATACCCTCCAAGGGTCATGGCAGTGATCTTGTTGTAGGAGTTTAATTTCAGAGAGAGGAGGAATCCAGGTGTTATCTGGAGTTCTCCTCCGGTATGCTTCATTCCGCCTCTCGGAAGCAGTAAGAGTTTTCCTGATTTGATGAGATTTTCTTTTTCTACTTTGCAAATTATTTTCTTCAGTGGCATCCTTGTTTCCACGATGGCGTTCGGGGGCCAACACTGGGATTGGGAAGTAAGGAGAAACCTTTCGGATGCCGACAGCCTTTTTCTGTTCTTGTTCCAAGGTAATAGCACGGTCCTCAGATGAGTTCCAGCCAGTCTGACCACAAGGATGGACAATTTGGGAAATCTTTCTGGGCATCTTGGTATGTTTATATTTGCATGGAGTAGCAGCTCCACCTTTGTACGCAAATTGAGAAAACACATCGTCTAGATGCAGCAATGCCATCTCACAATTGCCATCGTTTTCACCGGCGTCATTGCGTCTCCTCTTCTCTTTCTTGGTTCTAATCTTAGACACAGTCACACGGTCTGACTCGGATAAGATTATCTTACCAACACTCACCGTCTGATTCCGGAAGTGAGGAGAACGCACCACCGGCTGCTGCCCGTAAGCTTTTCTTCTGCTCTTCCTCTCAGCCACCGCTCCCATTCTCGCATTCGTTTCTCTCCAATTTTCACCCAACAAACAATTTGTACTCATCCTCATTCATTAGGGCAGCAAACTTGCTATTTGGACTAGATCGAAGATTCCAACTGTCAAAGCCCACCATCATCAAAGGCCTATTTGTAAATGATTACTAACAAAAACAAATTTTTAGATATAATTTCAATTTGCTATAATGTTAAAAAAGACCACTTGAGGTGAACTGTTCATTTGTTGTGCTTATTCTCGCACAAGAAAGATGAATGAGGTGAATATTCAACTGTTGAAGAAGGAAGGGGTCACATAGTAAAAAAGTTTCTGAAAGATCTAGATCCTAAGAGTAGCTGGTGTACGGCTTTCTTTGATAGGGAAAGGTTTGTTGAAATGACAACTAACTTGGTTTAGTGTTACAACAATTAGGTGAAACATTACGAAAATCTCTCTATTATTGAAATGAGAGAGAGACCAGCCCCCAAAATTGACCCTTTTTACCAGGACCAGTCGGGTTACAGAGGGTTGTAACCGCACTTTTAGCTTTCCACGAATTAATATCCGAGTTTAGTATTGAGATATTCTCGATTTTAGGGGAAATAGAATTTATGTCCCGAGGAGGTAGATTATTTTATTACGAGTCCTTCGGTATGTCCAGAATATTTTTTCGAAGCTACGAGCTGTTTAATAAGAATCTATTCAGCTTACGGAAAAATAGTGAATGCTAATTACATTATCGTAAAAAGATGACTTTGTGATAAGTCGAGAATTTGGGAAAACTTCCTTCGGGAAAGTTGTAGGGAACGTTAATACGAACCCGTGGGTATGTCCTACGCTTTAATCGGAGTTCGGATACGAAAATTATTAAGGATAATGTGTTGTTACTCTACGGTAAATAGTAAATACAAAATGTATATTTACTGTTCATGGTAAATTTTTATAATGCAATCTGGGCCGTCAGATCAATCAGAATTTTGATCTGGGTCGTTGGATTTTTGTATTTAAAGGGGGGTTGACCGGAGGGGGGACTTTCTTTCTCTCTCTCTCCTCGACGGAGACTGCTCCAGCCTCTTCACGTCGCCGTTCGTCTTGCATCACTGCCACCACCATTCAACTTCTTTCTCCCTCCTCGTTCTAGCTCAGCCGTAAGAGCCACTAGACGACCACTTTCGACGACGGATCGAGGAAGGAGGACGATTGTTCTCGATTGGGAACAACCCAACCACGCAGCGGCGCCGCTTCGGGAAGCCATGAGGATGCTGGAAGAGGCTGGAGGCGCAATCATCGCTTCGATTTAGGGGTGACAACGACCCAATTTTCGGCGAGGAGCATGAGCTCGCCTGGGTAACTTCTTCACCCATTTTTCTTCTGTTTTAGATGGTTTTAAGTTGCTTGGGTTATGTAGAAGCTGTTATTGTAGGTGTAGAAGCTCAGTTTGGTCGGAAAAAGCTTGTTTTCTGACGAACCAATGATCGGAGAAGACAAGGGTAAAAACCATAGCTTTTATCGTGTCAGTTTTACCATTTTGCTGTTTTACTGTGGGGTGTGAAATGCCAGGATTACCCCTCGTAGTTCAGGTTAATTACAGGGTTGCCATTAGGGCTAAAATCCCATAAATGCCCCTAGTAGTTTGGGGTATAGGGGTGCTAGTAGGGCTGAAATCCTAGAAATACCCCTGACAGTTTTGTTTAATTACAAGACTGCCATTGAGGCCGAAATTCCATAAATACCCCTAACTGATTTGTATAATTACAAGGTTGCCACTGAGACTGAAATCCTAGAAATGTCCTTTGCAGATTTGTATATTTATAGGTCTGCCCTTGAGGGTGAAATTCCAAAAATACCCCTAGCAGCTTAGCATATTTACCAAGCTACCAATAAGGGTGAATTGACAATACTGCCCCTGAGAATTCAAGTTAACTACAAGGGTACCTTGGAGTGGTGCTACTTATATGCCCTTGGGGGGATTAATATATTTATATGGTTGTCTTTATATTATATTTATGTGTTTGTATGTTTGAATGTTGTATTTAATTATGGTTGAATGTTTGGGTTAATACCGAAAGTTACATGGGTTGTGGATACCTCGGCGGAGAGGTTAAACCCAGATTTGCATTAAGTTTATGCTATCCTTAATAGTTATCGACCGATAAATAGAAAAGCAGGATTGACCCAGCTACGACTATTTAAAATAAGAGCTACATGTGGCTTGATCCCTGAGTACATTGTACGTAGGCAGCCTGACCGGGATTCGGGTGCAGTCACAAATAATATTTAGACCCTAGGTCCTCTAAAGTAATCAGTATGAAATCTAAATACGGAAATCGGGATAACCTCTGGTTGTGAGGTCTATTCAGGTAACGTTTGGATTCTTGAAAAATGGCTTGGGAAAAGGGTTATCCCTTCTCAAGGGGGATTACGAGTAAATCACGTCCAATCCCGGGTTGAGGTAGGTAAACTCGGGACGGGGGCATGACAAATGGTATCAGAGCCTAAGTTCAAATCTCGAACCAAAGGTTTGGGTAACTAAAGTCATTGGAAATGTTTAAATGTGTTATTGACTTTCCAAGTGGAACATGTCGTTATACTTGTTAGTATGTGTGGCTGCAAGGGTTGTCACCCGGGGTCGAAGTTAGTAACGTTAATGTAATTATAAAGTTCACCACATCAATTGCATTTAGATGTTGAGATCGACTTTTCGTTGGATCAAAAAGTCGAGAGGTTAGTAAGTTTAGTAACGAGCCAGATTTGGAATAGGTAAATTCGAATTTCTGTATTTGGCGCAAATGGCTTAAAAGTGCGCCTAATATTATTCGAATGTATAAATCGACAATTTTCGAGCTTATTAGAGTTTGATCCTTATCGATTAGTCAGAAACTTTTGATCAATTTCCTGGTCAACACTGGAAATACTTGGTCAACCCTAAAGTCAATCATTGACTTTACCTGGTCAAACTAGGAAATTGGGCTGTTAGACTATTTGATAGTCATTTCCCGTCCCACAATTGATTGATTGGTTAAAGAGTATGTATAGCCACTTTTGGCAACACATTAGTGTTGCGTAATTATATTTGAGCAGAATCAAGGATGATATGGTGATTGAGATGCTGGTTGAGGTTAAAGAAAAGGATTACGTAAAGTTTCAGAGCCCAAGAGTAAGCTCAAGGAGTAATAAGTTATTACGGTCGGGGAACAGCGTAGGGGCATGAGAACATTACTGAATGTGAGGTAACTAATTCTTGATGGTTGGAGTACCGTACCGGGCGCATGGGATGTGTTGCCAGCAGGGTGAGTGGACGTTTATTTTATTTAAATTTAATGCATGCACTGTTTTACTTTTATTAATTTTCATCGGAGTTTTTTTTTGGAATTCTCTTGGATTTTCTTTACTAGAGTTGCCGAAAGGGATATTTCAGTGGAGTCATATGTGTTGTTTACACAGTGGTATTGAAAATATATTATATTCGTACGAGGACTATACTCCGCCATAATGTTATAATAAATATGTATCGGTAGTCATTATGAGCGCGATGTGAGCGCGAGGCGCAAGTATCGTAGTCCCGTATGAGTATACATGACAGGACCCACCCCGGGTTAAACCCCTTTAACCCGAAGTAAATCCTGCGGGGACCACCTCAAGGGAACTTCTTACCGAAACCCCCTTGAAATGGCCAACCCTTCCTACAAACTAACTAAACCGGGTTAGTCAGAGCAGTCTACAGAGATGATTACCCCAAAGAATTTCGAAATGGGTGGAAGCAAAAGCCACCAGGACTAATGATTCTAAAGTTGTTGCAGAATTTGTCAAAACTAACATTTTTGCTAGGTTTGGAACGCCAAGAGTTTTGATAAGCGATGGTGGATCACATTTCTGCAATCGAACTATTGAGGCTTTGCTCAAAAAGTATGGAGTCACCCATAAAGTATCAACGCCATATCATCCTCAAACAAGCGGCATGGCTGAGACATCTAACAGAGAAATCAAGCAGATATTGGAGAAGACTGTAGGACCTACGAGGAAAGATTGGAGTGATCGATTAGACGATGCACTATGGGCCTACAGGGGAGCTAAGAGCTCTAGTAGCGCCCTCACGCTACGCTATGCTAGCTAGATAAAATAATACGGTCAACCCTTATAATATCAACCTGACCTCTCAGGCTTGTCTGACCTCTCAGACCAGGGTCGGAGCTAAGAGCTCTAGAATATGTGATAACGGTCAACCCTTATAATATCAACCTGACCTCTCAGGCTTGTCTGACCTCTCAGACCAGGGTCGGAGCTAAGAGCTCTGGATAAAGTGGAAATGGTCAACCCTCATAGTGCACTACGTAGTTTGCCTGACCTCTCAGGCTAGGGTCGGAGCTAAGAGCTCTAGTAGCGCCCTCACGCTACTCTAACTAGCATATTTATTGGTCAACCCTTAAAATAAAAAATTCATAACAATACATTAATCAAATTCTCTTCCCAAAACCATTAATTAAAACAATTCCTTGTCATATATGCATAAAACCAATTTCCAACGAAGTCTCGGGTTCAATTCCATTCGAAGGACGGCCCTCACCGTCTATAACCATTTTCGGAAGAAATAGAAAATTGAGTAATAATGTAAATACGTTCAAGAACCCGAGAAGGATATAATTTTCGGAAACAATCATAAACACCATGCAATTAACTCAATAATTAAGGCATGCATTTATTTAAAATAATATGTCCACTCACAGTACTATTGCGACATTTCCGCTCGGAAAGCTCCTCGAGCGAAACCCTCGAACTACCCGCTTAGTCGAGCCCGTCTCACGTCCGACCAGAGACTGTACAACAAATCATCACATTAGTCATACCACAGTTGACTTGGTCTTTTCCTAGTTTGACCAGGAAATCCTATTTGACCCACACGTTGACCAAGTTCCTTTCTTATGACATTTTACCCTTTTTGACTTTCTTTCCCGGTTATCGACTCTTAACTCAACTTACCGGAAGTCCGACTCAGTTTCTGAACTTTCATTATCACTTTAACCTTACATTAGAGTGTCACGTATTAATCAATATAACCTCGAGTCGATAAACCGATTTAACATTTTCTCATTCATTCCAGTTATCTATTTCCGATAACAGTTTAACACTTTACCCATTTAACCAAAAGGTGTCACATTCATTGGACTTCAATCCTTTAACCATTTTCCTGAAAATGCAACCTTCCCAAAGTGGAAACTTTCCCTTAATGGAAACTTTCCAAAAGTGGAAAGTTTCCCAAATTAACAGGTTTCCAAACTTGGAAGGGTTCCCAAAATAGAAACTTCCTAATTACGTCCATTTTCTCCGTAAATGTCTCAATTACGAATTAACCGTACTTTTTGACTAATAGCTTAACCAGGATTCGATTCCTACCTCTTCGGCATTGTGCCGGTTTACGGCGTCACCGGAATCTTCGCCGGATCCCGATAACTTGCCGGAATTTCGCCAGAGTTTCCCCGTTTCCTTCGTCACCAAGTTATCGACCACACAACAAAACCATATCAGAATAATCTCCAACAAATCCAACAACACAAACAGCAGCAACCAAATAGAATTTAGAGGGAGACATCCTTACCCTCTGTCTGCCACTGTCCCAAACCGAACTCAGTAATTCCTCCCTGCCCAAACCCACTGTAGGTTCCTCCAGAACCTCACCATCCGCCTCCAAGCTCTCCCCAAGCTCCACGAAGGTGTCCAAGTCTCGCCAGAACACCAGGAACCGGCTGCCGGAGCTGCTAGCCTCGAAACCCAGGAAACCCGAAACAGTAACACAGTGAATTAAGGCTTTCCAATTTGGTGATCAAATCAAGCAATACGAAGCAAGGGAAGGAAGAAGAAGTGGAGAGGAACACGAAGACACCTACCATGCGCCGGATCGTCGCCGGAGCTCGCCAAAAACCGGTGAACACCGACGCATCTCCTCTCGGCCAATCCACCTCCACAGTGGATACCGGGAAGAATTGGTAAGGGGGTTTTGGAGAGGAGAGTGAGGGGAGTATTTCGAGGGTGGTGCGCCGGCGCGGGTTGGCCGGACGCGGCTGGGATGGGCGGCGGAGCTGGGGACCGAAACGGAGAGAGAGAGAGAGAGTTTGGCTCGGGTCAACGCCCGAGTTGGGTTTGACTCGGGTCAACCCTCTCTTCCTCTATTTATAGAAAGATCAACGGCTTAGATCAGATCTTGGAAAGATCTGACGGTCCAGATTAAAAGAAGGTAAAAGTAAAAGGGTAAATGGTAAAACTGATTTACCGGATTAATAATTTAAAAGTTACCGAAACCTTCGAAAATCCGTAGAAAATGAACCGAAGCTCCGAAAAATAATCCGAAAATACCGGGAGACTCGTGTCGACACGTACTACAACATCGAGTCGTCAATTCAGGTATTTGGAGTACTTTTAAAAACTCGAAAATTAACTCGAGCGATAACTTATCGAATTACCGATCGCAATTAAAAATCCTCGGTAACTCGTGAATTTCTGTGAAAGGTAACTTTTATTAACTTCACAAGATTCGGGGTGTGACAATTCTCCCCACCTTATAAAAATTTCGTCCTCGAAATTTCTATACTCAAAGTCCAATACTGTGGGGGATAGTACCACTTAAAATAATAATATTGTTCTCCAATATCACTTCCTTCTGAGAACTCATTTGAAACGCCTCACGAATAGCATTGTCAAAACTCTAAACACATGCCCTTTACGATCAACATAATAACTTCGACCAGTAACCAACCTCCTATCCCTTATGGTTTAGCCAACTAAACACAACCCAATATTCTTACTAACCACAAGTGACGTCGTCACAATACTACTAATACTCATCTGATCCAATAACACCTCGCTTGTCGCGAGTAAAATTTCTTCAAGAACACTCGTATTCTTTCGTTGAATTTAGATATCAACTCAACACATTCCCTCTGCAGGAAATGACTACCACGCCCGAGGAGTAGGGTCCGATGTCACTAATGGATTTAAATCCTCTGGTAACACAATACCACGTGGAGCCAAATCTACTGACAACAAGTCCACGAGAAAACCATGATCACATTGTGTTACACAAACCATCACCTCATTTGAACCGGGCTCCCTGATTTGGTTTACGCTTTCTAGAAACTATTCTGTCATGTTGTAGAGTAATTGTCTTCCCTTACTCTATCATTACTCAAACCATAGTACACCCAGGACACGAGTTGCCATGAATTTTAGCGTAAATCCAAAATCATAGCCTTTTAATCAGGGAGATACAAATCTCCAGACATCGAGATCCAACAATACTTACTCCTCGCATGAAGACAATGGTCAGACTACGTACCACTCACGTAACTATTCTGACACACAAATCCTGACTTTTACTCACAATCCAAACATTAGAGTCACCAACTCAATTATCACTTGGTGATGTCATAGCGTACTTTACAACTGGTAATACATACCCGTACTACTCTTAGGTGAGGTGCCACTGCCCTCCCTATCTCTTACCTTAACCTGGGATGACGCATAGTGCAGAACTTGCACTTCAACCAACCGTGCGTCTATTAAACAATATCCGCATCACAATCTGGGATTTACTTACCATTTAAAAGAATTTCAGAGCCTTACCCGCTCAACAAGTATATTCCATTCCCAGATGCCTCCATTACCGCATCGTCCGGTAATAACCGACAAATCTGGACATTTAACCAGACCGGACATCTACATAAAATTTAGTGTCACCAGTGCACACCTAAGGTAACCCCTGATCAAAGCACTGGAAATTAATTTCACGCCGAACTTAGCCACGCTAATCACCAAGCATCAAATCTTTAAGGCACAACTCAACAAATGCCATCACCGCACGGGGCGAGTACACACCACAGAGTCAACTCGTACAACTGGACAGTTTCTAACAAAACTGTCCCCCAAGCGCTGCGCGTTTACCATCCACCGCAACCTCTATTCGGTAAGATTCAAAATTCTCAATCGCTTACCACTCTAGATCTTAAATCACAAGATCCACTGCCACACGTTAACATCCTCTCAGATCATAACTTAATCTGGACGTGGCATAATCACTCCACGGTTTCCGATGGAGTGTTGCACAACTTAGCAACATACTTTACTACTCTTGTAACAATTTGGTTTCCAAAACCTTGACTCGTAACACCTTTGAGTCATCAAAGAAACTCTTTCCTCAGTTTCACCGCTTTCACACTCACCGAAAATGTTGACAATTTTGAGGGTCACCTCCAATGACCTTTCTTGCTACCACTCTACACTCGTGGCGCCAAGAACTGCCGTTAGGTCAAAAATTCCTAACAAGTAGGGTCACTACTCAAATGACCAATGACCATAGCAACGCCAACTAAACTTTAATCCTCTTAGGATTTCCTTAAATTAACCTCAATAATTGATCTCCCAGATCTTAATCCTTATTCCCCATATCAAGATTGAGAATATTTCCTGTCACTGCAGTGAGTGTAACTTATGAACCCCAAACACGACTAAGTACACATTCGGTTACAATAATTGATTAGACCACAGCCAGTGAGTGCACAAATTCCCATGCCATCAAGCTCAGTTAATCGCCCTCGAAGAAACCAAGTGTCATAACGGACGACTTTGGTTGCAGGTTGAAGCTTGACCATCTACAACATTCTCACTCCTATTCAACGATTCAGTAAACCTTGCCTCACTGCTGTCCCTTCACCTTTTCCGTGCATTTATCTCAGAAAACATCCTTCCACCTACTAACGACATTAAACCATTTAATTGACGTTTTACACAGAATCTTCTAACCAAACGTCTTTAATCTCCGTTTTCAATAAATGGAACTCTCATGACACATTCTTAAGATGATGTCATCATCAGCCTTAGTCACTTACCTGATGTCATTTTTGACCACACACAGCTGTACACCATAATTATGCCTTACCAGCATGTGCTACCCAAATTTCAACTTTACCACTTCCCTAAACAGGAGGTTACACGTGCTCATGTGGGGTATACCCATGTACAACTTCGGCCGTCGAAACAATACTGTTTGCACAATGACCGGTTCCTACACCATAATAATATAAAGTCAATCAAGACTCGTATCACTATCTCCGGTACCTCAAGCACTCTTGGTCTGAGACCCGGTGGCTTGTTGCCACTTCCAACATGTTCCTTAAAATTCCAGAACCACTTAACTTTAATTACCACAAGTAACGCTTTCTCGATCTGAAAATCGATCTCTAATACAGCCAACCTGGAGACTCCTCCACTGGTGTACTAATTACAACACTTTGACCGCAGGTGGATAACTCACCTTGAGGTTGCCATGAGTCCCAAGATCTGGTGACACGATTAAATTCTTGCCTCCACGATAAATGGCCAAATGACCATTGTCACCTATAATTCAAATCACGCTTGGACTCACTAACGATTCGAATATTTCTAGTACCCCAAACATGGGTGGCTGGAGCTAAGAAGATCTAGTCGTAGCTGTCGACAACAATGTCAGCACCAAAGCTGACCCACGCCATTAGTTCTAGTGGCTGTCCCATAAAGCATCAAGTGACCAAAACAGCCTTTACTTCCTTAACATTCTTCAATAGTGTCACATCATGGACTCGTCACTAGAAAAAGTCCATTGATCACAAAATAACCCCACTCAACTTTCCTTGAGTCATTCCACTTTCATATGTCCGTTGGTTTCTCTGAAACCACACTAATGACGAACCTCAACAAAATCGTGGCAATCGTCAAATCTTAATATTCATCCCCTCAGAATAATCGCGCTAGGCGACTTCAGCTCCTTTTTCCATCACAGGATGCAACATCTTTCAGTAACTCGTACGACTCTTCACTGCTAAGAGCCTCATAACACGAACACCCAAGCCTTGTCTTAGGCTTCTACAGCATCCCTGTCAACGACCATGACAGCCTCCCAGGTGTGAATTAATCGTTTCACCACCGAGTACTCACACGTAAAGCTCAAACGTTAAACAACGTGAGTTTACAGCTCGATCCCCAACTCAAATCTCATAAATCAATGGGGAATACAAAAACATAAATACGTAACGAGCTTACCTTGTTCCTTACAGGAACTCTCTATGAGGTCGCGCGTACTGAGGCATAGTCTTGAAGATTCGATCGTTTATAGGACCACTCGGTCCATATCTCAATCAGGAAGTACTAACTCATATCCTCAATAAACACTAAGCGTCCAAGCATAAAATGCCGATGGATCCGCCGCGGTCGGACCATCACTCTATAGACACTAAGTGATACCAAGTATATGAGGTAGTAACAGGAACGATAACCTAATGCTCTGATACCATTGACAGGACCCACCCCGGGTTAAACCCCTTTAACCCGAAGTAAATCCTGCGGGGACCACCTCAAGGGAACTTCTTACCGAAACCCCCTTGAAATGGCCAACCCTTCCTACAAACTAACTAAACCGGGTTAGTCAGAGCAGTCTACAGAGATGATTACCCCAAAGAATTTCGAGCAGCAACGGAATGATCGACTATGCCTCGACTCTCGTACGCGCTCGACCTCCTCTCAAGAACCCTGCATCACTGGGCATTTAAAAACAAAAGGCCCAGGGGAGAAACATTTAAAAACTGTTAGAGTGAGTGGACGAAAATCAATTATAAAACTCTATTTCTTTTAATGCTCTCCCAAAAATGTTTTGATTTAAACATCATTTATGCATGCCCACAATTACTAAATTTCCGCAAATGCATGATAAGGTAAACCAGCAAGGAATATGGGAAGAGAAATGTTCACCAAACATAATAAGCCTGACCTCTCAGACTAGGGTCGGAGCTAAGAGCTCTAGTAGCGCCCTCACGCTACGCTATGCTAGCTAGATAACATAATACGGTCAACCCTTATAATATCAACCTGACCTCTCAGGCTTGTCTGACCTCTCAGACCAGGGTCGGAGCTAAGAGCTCTAGAATATGTGATAACGGTCAACCCTTATAATATCAACCTGACCTCTCAGGCTTGTCTGACCTCTCAGACCAGGGTCGGAGCTAAGAGCTCTGGATAAAGTGGAAATGGTCAACCCTCATAGTGCACTACGTAGTTTGCCTGACCTCTCAGGCTAGGGTCGGAGCTAAGAGCTCTAGTAGCGCCCTCACGCTACTCTAACTAGCATATTTATTGGTCAACCCTTAAAATAAAAAATTCATAACAATACATTAATCAAATTCTCTTCCC